>SWJQ01000359.1:1104405-1118971 GCA_007252995.1 Zosterops borbonicus
CCCCCCAAACAAACAAACAAACAAAAAAACAACAACAACAAAAAAAACCCCCCAAAAAACCAACAAAAAACCCCCAACAAAATAAAGTTTAAAAATAATTAAACAGCTTTTAAAAATAAATAATAAATATAAAACTTAATAAAATCAACACAGATTTTTAAAAAAATGTTTAGAAACTTTTTTTTTCAGCCCACCACCTGAATCCTCCTTATGACTTCCCCTCAACACAAACCAGCAACGTACAGCCTCTTCTTATTCCCATACACCCCCTCTCATTTCCCAAGGGATTGGGGAGGGGAGGGGGGGGGGCGCTGAAAAGGCTTCTGAGAGATTGGAGAGGGGGGGAAGCTTTTGTTTGCAGGGGGGTTTTGTTGGCGGTGGTTCCCACAGGCTCTGCCTGGGCGGCGGGACCCGTTGCCTTTGCCCAGCTGTGGCCCGGGCCCTCCAGCTGTGTTGATCTAACTCCCGGCCCCAGACAGCCTGGCGCCAGCCCTGCGCACGTCATGCATTCACACAGGGATGCGTGGCCAAGGCAACCTCCCCGCCCCCCCGCACAACAGCCACGGCCACGCCGTATTCCAGGGGGAGTCATTCCAGCCCTGGGATACCCCGAGTGTGTGTGAGAGAGCTGGGAGCGCGTTATCTGATCACACCCAGTTTGTGGTGCAAACCCCCATCCCCATGGATGGGTCGCTTTTCACCAGGGGAGGTGATGTGTGTGTGTTTGTGTGTGTGTGTGTCATTTTTAGGGTGTTGTTGCAGTGGAAGATCCAGGTTTGGGGTGTCCTCACAGGGAGTGGATTTCTTAACGTGGAGGAGAGAAAATGGGGGGAGGAAGAGAGTGGGAATGCTCTGGAGCGTGATGATTTCACACGGTGAAAGGGCTTGTACTGGGTGTTTGATTAAAAGGAAAACTAAAAGAAGGAGGAGAAGTAGCAGGAGCTGGGATGATCCGGCTCAGCAAGCGCCCCAAAATTATACTAAATCTCCTGGGGGAGGGGTGACCATATACCTTGCTGCAGCTCAGCCAGTGCTCCCCATCACCTTTCCCCTTTTCCTGGGAGCAGATCCTTAATCCCAGGGGATTTGCTCATGCTGCAAATACCTGCAGAGGTCCTCAAGCTTGGGGGGTGCCTCACAAGCAGCTGCTTCCCCCCGCCGCAGAATAATCTACCCCTTGGGCTTGGGTTTGGATTGATTTCTTTTTTTTTTTTTTTTCCGAAGTAAGTCGGTACAGGTGGCAGGATGTGAGGGATGGAACACGGAGTGGAAATGGCCAGATTGGGCTGCAGGGCAGGGAGGGCCAGCGTGGGGGTCCCTGTGTCCTGAGGGAACACAGCAGCGTTCTGGAGGGAATTTCTTGTGTTTTGGAAGCTGGAGGCTGTCTGGCAGCACTGGCTGCAGGGAAGGGGTTTGGATGGGAGAGGAGAGGAACAGATGTGGCAGGGTGCCCAAGGCAGCTACAAAGGAAAGGGCTTTTCCCCAGGGGTCATCTGGATTCACTTTCAGATGGGGCTGAGGTATAAATCCCATTTACCAGGGACCTTCAGAGACCATCAGGATCCTTGAGGAGCAAGGGAAGCTGAGGGACCTGGCTGGCTGTGCTCTGGCTCAGCACAGCACGGGAACAAGAGCTCAGAGTTCATTAATTCATTGATTTTTTGGAGATGCTTCAAGCCGGCCCCCCAGCCTAGGCACCCACATGGCATGGCACAGCAGCGATTTGAGGGAGTTTTGGTGCTGCAGAAGAAATCTAGATGGATGCTCAAAGGGAAAAAAAAGGGATTATGGCTTCTTAAAAGGGCTCTGAGGTCTCTTTCTCACCTTATCCACAAGGCCGTGTTGGCATGGGGAGGCAGTCTGGAGGCATTTAGTGATCCTGCTGAACATTGGGTGGCACCTCAATTCGTGCTGGAGTGCTCCTGGATGGACAGTGAGGCCAGGATGGGCAAGGATAGGCAGGGACTGGGGTTGTGGTCATGCAGAGAAAGTGCTGAAAGTCCCCAGGCAGTTTGGCAAACCCTCCCTGGGGTCCCTGTAGTTGCAGTGACACCCCTGTGTTGAGCTGTGATGTTCCAGATTTGGGGTGTTTCAGGATCAGTGGGGATTATAAATTGGAACTGGCAGATATGGATGGATGGATGGATGGATGGATGGATGGATGGATGGATGGATGGATGGATGGATGGAGGGATGGATGGAGGGATGGATGGATGGAGGGATGGATGGAGGGATGGATGGATGGATATCAGAGTCCACAGCCCATGCAGAAAGGAGCCTGGCTCTAACTACCTGTCTGCTCTGTGCCCCAGTTTAACCCCCTCACCCACCACAGGGACCCTCCCCTAAGGCCAGACAATGCCGGAGGCTCCATAATGGGCCATGAACGGGGCTGGATGAGCAGACAAATGGCAGAGAATTAGTGGAGGGGGGAAAGTAGTGGCACCAAAAAGCAGCAGCGAGGTGCCCCGCCCCCACCCCCCCCCAGCCCTGTCACCAGGAGACCTGATCCGGCCCTGGGGAATGTGCGGCTGTTTGTGCAGGGGATTAGCCCCAGGGACCGCCCCCCCCTCAGTTTGAGTTGAGTCCCAGCCCAGCCTGGAGGCAGCACCCAGGACACTCCTGCTGGTGACCATCAGAGTGAACACCATGAGACATTACCTTGTTCCAGAGTACCCAGAGGAGGGAGAGGAACACTCTCATCCCTCTGGAAGAGAACCAGGGACCATGACATGGACGGTGGCCAAGCTGCTCTGTCACTGGCCATAGCTCAGTTTCCCCACATTTTCTCTCATCCAAAGACCAGTCAGGAGCAGAGCCACGTCTCCATCTCTGTCACCCTCAGAGCCAGAGGGAGCCACATATCTCCATGAGCATCAGAGCTGCTTCTTCAGGGCAAACCCTGGAGTGCAGAGAAGAGGCCGGGACACTTGGAACATCCATCCCTGGGCAGTTCCCAGAGCGGGGGGAGGCAGCGGGGCTGGGAGTCATGCAGGTCCAGGCAGCAGCGGCTGTTCCCAGTGCCGGCATTCCCCACAGCTGCTTCCTGCTGCCCTATCTCACGGGTGCATCTGCGGAGCCAGGAGCAGCCGCCACCAGCAGTGCTTCCTGCACTTCTCATCACCTCCCCAGAAGGCTGGACGGAGCCCACCCCTTCCCCTCCCCACCCCTGACACAGCAGCAGCCCCCCTGAGTCCCGTCTGAATCCTGAGGGGTCTTTTCCCTCCGGGCCCCCTTTGGGGCACCCCCAGTGTTTTGGGGGAACTGGAGCATCACACCCCCATGTTACCCCAAGGGGCCCAAGACTGACCAGCTCATGCCATGTGAGCACCCCATAAGCCAGGCCCTGCTGGGGGGGTCCTGGTGGCTGATCCCACAGGGTGGGTGCTGAGGTGCTGTGCTGCTACTGGAGGTACACTCACAATTTGGTGCTCAGCCCACCCCTTGCTCTCCTCCCTTCTCCCTCCACCTTTGATCCCTCCCTTCCCAAATTGCATCCATCCAAGTCGCATCCCAGCAAAAGGAGGAGGAGGAGGATGGGGCTGGGGGTGCAAAGGCCACAGGTGTGAACAACCCTGCCTGCCCCCGTGGCTGCTGCAGGTATGGAGACACCGGGCTGACTCAGAGGAGCCCGGGCCCCGCTGCCAGAGTGACAGCAAAGCAACTCCTGCCTCCCACAATATCCTCCCAGGGCTGGAGTGCAGCAGCAGGGGGGCAGTGGGCACCCAAACCTGGCACCGTCCTTGCCACAGCCGCCCCCCAAACGTGGGATGCTGCATCATCCAAAGAAGGGAAACAGACATGGGGAAGAGGAGCCCAGCCTGTGTTACATGGGGGTCCCAGAAAGAGTTTTGCTGCTCCCTGCAGCCCCTGCCCCCAATCCCTCCCTTTCTCAGCACCCCAAATTCCTCCCCCAGGTCCTGCTGTGCTGCAGGATGTGGCTTTGCCAGGCTGCCTTGTTACACTCAGAGACCGTTACAACTTGTCACAGCCCCCACCCTGCATTGCCCAGCCCTAAATCACATCAACCCCACCAACCCTCCTCCAGAAAACCTGACACACCATCCCACCAACCCTTAAACCTCCCAGATCCTCTCCAAAACCCAACACAAGCCCCTGGCCAAGCCATCCATCCCCACTGCCCCCAGAAAGCCACATTGCACAGCATCGCACAGAACAGCCCCTCCATGGAAAAACATGGTGGGGAGTGGGGGGAGAGGTGTTTTATCTCAGCCCCCATCTGCCCCTAATAAGGCAGGTTTATTTTTAGTGGAGGTGAAAGCCGGAGCGACCAGCTCAAGAGCTTTTTCCACTCACATCTGCATTTGTACAATTTGGGTTTCCTGTCGTGGTTTCGGCGCTTTTCAAACCTGCCCAAATTGTTATTTTCTTTGCTCGGCAAAGAGCGCCACAGATCCCTCCCTCTGTATCCTCAGTATAAATATCTTGCCAGCATCCCCTCCCAAACCTTCCCTCTCTCACCTCCCCATTCATCTGGTCCCCAACACGCTGATATCTGGGAGTGGGATCCAAGCCTCTCCGTGGGGCTGGGATGCTGGTGAAGGTTCACACTGGACCAAATAATTCCCATCCGGGATTGTGCCTTTCCAGCCCCAGTGTGGGATGAGAAGCCACTCTTCAGACCCTGAGTAGGGAAACTGAGGCAGGGACAGTGTCAGTGCTGTAGTTTGATGATGGGGACCCCCCAGCTGGTTCACCCCCACCGGTGTTTGGGTTGTGTGGCCATTCTGGGTTTAAGCAGGGCTGGGAAGCAAAGGTGGGGGGTGAGGGTTGTGCCCTCCCTCTGCTGGGAGCCCACCCCATGGGGATCGGCCCGACTCATCCCAGGTGTGTCAGGGAATGGGGTAGGTCAGGCTTGGCACAGGTGCTGGGGGAGTACACCTGGGTGTCCCCCCCAACTTCCTCTGACACACAGTTTCCATCCACCCGGGTGCCGTACTAGGGGTAGTGGCAGGGTGAGGAGGAGCTCTTGTCTCACCTTCTCAAGCCACATCCCTGCAGGAAAGGGGGGACAGGGAGGTGTCCCCTCAGTGCTCCTCCAAACCCACTGGAGCTGTGGCCACACAATCCAAGGACTCCTGGGGAGTGGCTAAACTGGGAATCCCCATTCCCAAACCCCTGCGCTGACACTGTCCCTGTCTCAGTTTCCCCACTCAGGGTCTTAAAAGCAGCTTCTACCCTCTTGTTGGGAATGAAAGCCAAAATCCAAGCCTGGAATGATGTGGTCCATCCCCAATATGCACTGGTTTCTCCATCCTTTGGCCCCTCTCCTTATCCCATCCCCTGACTCCAGCAACTGGGGACAGGGGTGCGGGGTCCTGGGGGAACAACTCACAAAGCTTTACATCTTTACACCCATCCCAGCCATCCCCTGCCATGAAACCCCAGTGCAGTTGCCCTGCCCAGCACCGTTCCTTAGGGTGACCAGGATGATGGAGTGCAAGGCTGAAGGCAGGGGTGTATTGTCCCCTGTCCCCAGCTCCCTCTACAGAGCCAGCTGTGGCACCAGCTGTGGGGCCAGGTGCCGGAAGCTGACCTGCGCTCGCTTTCTCACTGCTTTTAGTTAATTTTTTCACTCTCTGTTCACCCAGGGAACTTCACTTTCTACAAAAATGTTCCAGCGTGTGTCCGCACTGTGGGTCTGGGGTGAAGTCCCTTGCTGGGCTCGGCCCCTGTGGCACAGGGACATGGTGGTACCCTCTGTGCCCCCATCCATGGAGCTGGGGGAGCTCCATCCAGCAGGGATGTGGGAGCTGGAGTTCACAGTGGCCTGTAGCACCTGTGGATGCACATATAGGTATGTATGGAGGACGTACGGCCCCGTGCGTGTGTGTGGGTGTGTGTGGGTGACCTGTGTGTCCTTGAGCCTACGCTCTTCCCTTCTGTACCCGTGTGCCGCCCCCGCCTGGAGGGGCCTGTACTGTGTTTGTGTGCGCATTCGGTACCGTAAGTACGGCTCGTGCCGTAAGCGCCGTATGGACGTGCCGAGCGGGAGACGGTGCGGCTCAGCACCGCCACCCTGTGGGGAAACGCGGCACTACAGCCCGCCCGACGGCGCCCACGGACATACGGACACGGCGTATACAGACACACGGACACGGCGTACACGGACATACGGACACGGCGCCCACGGACACACAGACACGGCGTATACAGACACACGGACACGGCGTACATGGACATCCAGACACGGCGCCCACGGACACACAGACACGGCGTATACAGACACACGGACACGGCGTACACGGACATACGGACACGGCGTACACGGACACACGGACACGGCGTACACGGATATACGGACACGGCGTGCATGGACACATGGACACAGCGCCCACGGACACACAGACACAGCGTACACAGACACACAGACACGGTGTACACGGACATACAGACACGGCGTACATGGACATACAGACAAGACATACACGGACACACTGACACGGCGTACATGGACACACGGACACGGCGCCCACGGACATATGGACACGGCGTACACGGACACACTGACGCGGCGTACACAGACACACACACATGGACACGCCCCACAAGAACACAGCTCTNCCACAAGGACACAGCTCTGCTCCTCCCCCAGTACTGCAGCCCCACGCAAGTGCCCCCCCAGTAACCATCAACCCCAGGAGCCTCATGGACTGCCCAGCCCCAATATCCTCCCCTGGGGCAAAGCACAAACCCACCTCCCCCAAACAGCACCCATGGGTCCCCCCCACCCCAGCAACCCAGCAGAACCCTTACCAGCCACAACCATGGGACCAGCCAGGACAGGGTGGGGGGCACAGTTTTAATCACAGGGAGCGATGGGTGACATGGGCACTGTGGGGTGGCAGGAGAGCCCAGGGGACAGGAGGCAGAGCCTCAGGAGGTGATGAGGCAGGTGACCCCAGGGCCCTTCAGGCCACAAGAGGCCCCGGGCTGCTTGTACAGGTACTGCTGGTGGTAGACCTCAGCATAGTAGAAGTCCCTGACCAGCTCGATGACAGTTGTGATGTCCCTGTGCCACTCTGCTCCCAGTTCCTAGGACAGTCCCATGGTGGGGGAAGCCTGGAGGGCCCCCCACCCCACTGCCCCACACATGACACACCTAGGGCAGGGTCTTGTCCCATACTCCAAAGCTGGGGAAGGTGCCTGGTGTCACAATGTCCCCAGAAGGGCTCCTGGTGTCACCACGTGCTCACAGTGTCTCCTTGTGGGAGATCCAGTGTCTGCAGTGGGGGGGTCACAATGTTCTCAGGGACAGTCCTGGTGTCCCCAGGAAGTTGTAGTTTCTCATGGTGGGAGAAGTTCGAGTCTCCCCAGGGCGTGTCTCAGTGGTCCAGGGGGCACACTGTTCACAAGGTATGTCCAGTATCCCCAAGGGCGCTCCTGGTGTCTTCATCAGGGACCAGGTGACCCAAGAGGGGGACCAGGTGATCCGAGAGGGGTCCTGGCATCTCCAAGGGGTGTCTTAGAGTCCCCAGCGACCTCTTGGTGTCACCAGCAGGGATCCCAGTGCCCACAAGGGTGGCTACAGGGTGGCTCCCAGTGTCCCCATCACCTGCTGGTGCATGTCCCTGCTCCAGAGGACAGCTCCCTGCTGCTCAGAGCCCAGTGTGTACAGCTCAGGGCAGTACTGAGTGCCCACGTCCTGCTCCTGCCCCATCCCACATGGGCAACACTCAGGAGGGTGGTCGTGGGGCACCATAACAGAGTCCCACAAGGCCTTCCCCAGGCCCCACTGGGCTCTCCTTGGGCCCCATTGGCCACTGCCTTCACTCCTGGTGGGGAAACTGAGGCACAGGGGGCAAGGTGAGGGGGTCCTGTTAAAGGGGTGAGTGAGGTAAGTCACTGCAAGACCTTCCCAGCCTCCAGCACCAAAGTGGGGAGACGCTGAGGGCCTCCTGTTACAGCCTGTTTGCAGTTAGACCCCCCAAACTCCTTGTGCCCCACATGTTGCTCACCACATCCAACACCAAGTGATGAGAATCCCAAGAACCTCCTGCTGGAGTCCATTTGAGGTTAAATCCCCCTGAGCCTTCCACTGCCCAGCCCCAGGGGCTCATCCCTACCCTGAGTGGGGTCACAGTTCTCCCAAAAGACTTTGAGAAGCTCCTCATTTTCTGGGGGTCAAGGACCATCCTCACCACCTTGGTGTGCTTGGTCAGCCCTGCAGCCAGAGCCAGCTCTGCTTCAGCCTCTCAACCCTGCCCCACAAGCTCCCCCTGTCCTGGATTGGCACGGCTGGAGGAAGAGATTGGGATGTGGAGGGGATGCAACACTGTCCAGAATCCCTGGGACCCCCTTCCCCAAGTGCCCAGCAGGGGAGGAATCCACAAGCCTATCCCACACTGGGACAAATCCCTGAAAAGTTTCTCATTTTTATAGGTATTGGTAAAGAATAGGAATTTATCTCTAAAATAATTTGGAAAGAAACCTTCTCTATATCCACTCTATTGTATACAGGAATGTAGCAAACTCTGACTAGAGATGGGCAATAGTTTTGACAATAATGCCATAACATTTTTATCTAGGAACGGAACAATCCTGTGCCTGAAACCGTAAGAACAGATCCTGGGATGAAGGGACTAGAAAGGGCTCTCTGGCAACTTCTGCCTCCATTCTCTGCCTGCCCCCAAAGTGTGTCACAGCCCCAGAAGAGACATTTGTCATCCAGACTGCCAAAATAAAGACTGCAAAATCCTACTTCTGCCTTGTGTTTAATGTGTTTTTACTTCATATTTATGTTACCACAAAAAACAAGGAAAGAGTAAATGTGATTGGTTCCCACTCTTGAAATGTGAAGGTATTTTACAGGCTGGTGTATTTGTGTTCTCTTTTTCCACTCCAAACTTGGCTTTCCCCCTCCTTTTTTGATGTCTGCTGCATTGGGTGTCCCGAGGAGGGCCGGGGTCCTCATTTTATTAGATGCAGGTTCCTCAGGGGTCTTAGGAGTTGGTGCTAATTCCACTTTTTCTGAAGGTCCATTAAAGTGTGCAACTTTCTCCACTGAAAATCTTTCCCTCAATAACCATCAATGCATGTGTGTGTTTTAATCATGTAGCCTGACGTAATAAGAATTTTTGCCTTCCAAGGCAATACCTGTAGTCGATTTCTATTTGGTTTGTGTCTGAGAAGTGGGATTTGTGCTGGAAGGGAAGAAAGGATGGAGTAAATTTGCTCTGGATATGTGTGATGAAGGACTAAGTTGCAAGGAAGGGGAGTATTTATAACCTGTCTCCATATTTCCCTGTAATTTTGGGTGTTTGGATTTAGCCTGGGATTGTCAGCTAAGACATAAATTAAGGGAAGAAATTCCTCTTCTGTTATTGTCTGTGTTTAAACTGGGGGAATCCCCCTTCACCTGGGATTTTAATAAATAGTGGTACTTTTATTACTTTATTACTTATATGGCACTTTTATTCAATATTACATTACTTGGTGGCATAATAGTGTTTTGTTTTATTTTTTGGTATTATTTATTGTGTGTAATTTGGTTTTTGAGTGAAGGGAACTTTATGGATGGGTTTGTTTATATTTGAGGTAGAATTAATTTAAGTAGCTTTTTTTTCCCAATAGGTTCCTAATATGTGTTATTGGGGTTTTGTTTTTGTTTATTGTATGCAGGGATTCAGATTTGGCCAGGGCCAGCCTGGCTGGTGGAGGGTTTGTTAGATGCAGGTTTTGAATTTTTTTTTTTTTTTCTGTTTAGTAGTTTTAAGGTGTTTTTTAATAATCTATTGTGTAGTTTTATTTTATTTGTAGATGGTGTGTGATAAGGGATAAGGTTTATTTATTCCATGTTAGGTTTCTTAGTTTACATGTTGATTAGGTTGTTTTTGAACTGAGTTTTGTTATTGAAATTTTTTTTTGGTGGGGGATTATATTTTGAAAGGTTATGTTTTCTAAGGTTTACAATGGTGTAATTTGCTGTGGTGTGAGGTATAGGGGAGGATTTTATTTATTTAGTGGTGGCTTTTATCATGATCAGTATGTAGTGTTTGTTTTGGTGGGTTTGAGGTAGTGGGATGTAGTTAATTTTTTGGGGTTTCCTAATATTTGTAATTGGATTATTGTTTATTATGTTATAGGGGTTTATTCATTTGGCTTGTTTGATTGCAGCTTATGCTTTATACTTATGGATAATTTGAGAGATATTGTTTATAGTTAAATTAATCTTTTGGTTATGTGTGTATTAAGAGGTGGTATTCTCGTTTTGATGGTTTGGGTTTATTTAGTTTGGATTTTTTTTTTTTTTTTTTTTTTTTTTTTTTTTTTTTTTTTTTTTTTTTTTTTTTTTTTTTTTTNGTTAATTTAAATTTATTTGTGACCTTTATTTTTGGTAGTTTGATTTGTTTGTTCTTGTCGTGGTTTAGGGTAAACTTTGGAGGAAACTTTTGAATGGGGTTTTTTGGAAAGTAAACCTGAATGGTATCTCTCTTTTTAAAGTGGTTTGAGAAAGAACTTCTTTGGACAAAAGTAGAAAAAACTATTTGTTCAGCAAAGAAAGTGCTCACAAGCATAAGGAATGAATAACATGAAATAATAAGGTTGCTTAGGGTTTTGGGATAGTTATAATGGGATTGTTTCATTTTTAATTAGGTGGTTTTAGGTTTTACTGCAGTTAAAAGTTGTGACTTTTTTGTTATGTTAGTAATGGAAAATAAGTTTTTATTTTGGATGTAGTGATGGGATTAGTGTATATGGTGTATTAGTGTTGACTAAGGATTTAAAATTCTGTGGTTTTGATGTGTTAGGTTAATTAATTTATATAGTTCAAAAGACATGGGTTTTCTGCTTCTTATTTAGTTAGAGGCAGGTCTTTAAGTTAGGGGGTCCTGAGTATATATTTTGGAGGTTTTCGAGGGGAATGGAGATGGAGTTATTTTTATTATATTTGGTAGTTTGACTATGAGTAATAAGAGTTGGCTTTTTTTTTTTTTGGTGGACTTTTGTTTGTGTTTTCTTTTTTGAAATTCATATATTTGTGTGGTTAGGGTAATGGTGTTTCTGGTGCAACTCTAACCATCCATTATTGCTTGTGTGTTTTAGGTGCTCCACTTGTATTATACTGAGATCCTCTCACCCACCAGCCAACAGATCTGCTGAGATCATGTTTGGTTTTCTTTATGGTGCCTGACTAAGAGACAACAGCCTGGTGACAGCAGGGAATTGCAGGAGGGTGAGGTGGCCTTCTTTGGAGCCTGATGGGGATTCTCATCCCCAAACATCCCAGAGATAAGGGGAGGGCTGTGAGCCACAGAGGGGATGAAAGGGGGTGCCAGGACAGCAGCCATGGGGAGGGATTTTTAGGTCAGGTTTGGAGACGGGGATGTCCAAGATGTGACCCCTGTGTGTAAAGGGTAAGTCTCATTTTTGATCACAGTGCTGAGGTGTGCAGGGCAGAGCAGTCCCAGGACGTGTCGTGTCACTGTGTCTTTTGGGTGTCTCGTCTCTTTCATGTCTTTTCCCTTTGCCCTACAAGATGCCTATCAAAACCCCTGGCATCAACCTCAGCATTTCTGATCTCTATGTTCCTCAGCCAGGTGCCTTTGACTCGGGAGCTCAGACATGTATTGGAATCACTTCTCTCTTCACAAGCATCCAGCTGATGCCTTTCCAGGTCTTGTTCTGAGCTGTATCCACAGCTGTGCACCACCATGATCCATTCTGATGGATTAGGTCTTGTAAGAATGTAAAGCTAGGGAGATGATTCTGACCTTAGGATTCTCGGGCATCCATCTTTGTGTTTCTTGGGATAAGTGATTCCTGCAGGGTTCTCTGAGCCTGGTCAGCTCACCTGTGGTCTTACCTTGGTCCTCAGGGTCATTCTTCTTGCCAAGAGATTTNTGATCCATTCTGATGGATTAGGTCTTGTAAGAATGTAAAGCTAGGGAGATGATTCTGACCTTAGGATTCTCGGGCATCCATCTTTGTGTTTCTTGGGATAAGTGATTCCTGCAGGGTTCTCTGAGCCTGGTCAGCTCACCTGTGGTCTTACCTTGGTCCTCAGGGTCATTCTTCTTGCCAAGAGATTTCTGTCCATGTTGTGTCCCTTTGTTTGTCCTGTCCTGTGTCACAGGTGTTGGTGTGTATTTCTCCTGCAGTCCCAGCTGTAACTGCTGCCCCTGACCTGAGCCCTTGCTGTGTCCCAGCACTAAACCCGGCAGGTGGGTCCTGCTTTTCCAGCCCTTTAATCCCAGGGGCAATCCCAGATTCCCCAAGGCACAGCCTGGACTCTCTCCCTGGGAGCTTGTCCTGGGTTGCAGTGTAGGATGAACACAAAGTATTTATTCCATCCCCATCCCCATGAGCTGTTGGAACCAGGTGGGGCAGTGTTTTCCCAGGCCCCTCCTTTGGGCTCTTCTGCTCATGGCCCATCNCAGGATGAACACAAAGTGTTTATCCCATCCCCATCCCCATGNCAGAGCTCCCAGACCTTTCTGTGGGATCACTGCTTCAGGAAGAGCCCCTCACCTGGACTGCTCCCACCACCCTGCTCAGGGTGTGTTCTGACTCTGTCAGTGCTCCTTTGTGTTATTGCATTTATTTTATTTTATTTTTACCTTTTTCCCTTTCTTCTTATTAAATTATATCTCTGACTTGGAGCCTCTAATTCGTTTTGCTTTCAAACCACAACAGAGCTGCACTTCAATCTGCTTGAACCAGGGGCGTCCTGTTTGACACTTCATTCCTGCTGTTTTTCCTCTTGCAGGTATTTGGCCAAAAAGGACAGAGCCAGTAGGAAGTGAAGCCACTGGAAGGCCTTATCCCAGTCCAAGGTTCCCACTTTTCTCTCTCCCGGATATTTGCTTGACCATAACTGGACAGAGACTGTCCATTTGATTTCCTGCCTTTTCCAATAAATCGTTGCTTTCAGCTGGATTGTGTTCCTGGTGCCATCCTTCTCCTCTTCCATGGATTTGTCAATAGAATTCCTGACTTTTGCCGAGTTGAATTTTGTTATTCCAGCAATTTGTGGCTCTTGTTCCATTCGAACTTCCCAACTCTGCTGAGAGTTTCAGATGACAAATACAAATAAGATTGGAGTTTCTTAGGATTGTTACTCCCACAAAATACAAATAATTCTTGGATAGGAGTAACTAGACCTGTTGAATTCTCACTTCCCTTTAAAATCAGAGCACAGGAAGCAGATTTCAAATCATCATTCCATGAACTTTCTGACTGTTCAAAAGGTTTTCAGTGTTAGAAATTCCTGAGCTTGTTTTCCAGGCAAGCTGGGATTTAGATGTTATTCCTTCCTTTTATTTGATGTTTTTCCTCTCTCTGATTTTAGTAAGGGAATATTTATTTTAAACTTAACTATTTAAAATTTTATTTTCTTTTTATATTTCAATTTATTNGTTTATTTTAAACTTAACTATTTTAAATTTTATTTTCTTTTTATATTTCAATTTATTTNTTTAAACTTAACTATTTAAAATTTTATTTTCTTTTTATATTTCAATTTATTTCTTATTTTCTATATTTTTGGTTTGTTTTATTTTTTCATGATTTCTTTGTCCCTTTTTCTTCCCCATCTCTTTCTCCTTAAACCTCCTTGTTTATTAACAAAGAAATCCAAAACAAAGCAAACAAAACAACCAAACCAAAACCCCCACAAACACCACCCCCAGAGAAAACACAGAAAGAGAAAATATGTCCNACAACCAAAACAAAACCCCCACAAACACCACCCCCAGAGAAAACACAGAAAGAGAAAATATGTCCCATATTACTTTAATAAAAATTAAATCTCTACCCCTTAGAAAACCAGGTGAATTTAATTCCAATTAATTGTGGTTCTGATGTGTTAGGTTAATGAATTTTTATAGTTTAAAATATCATTAAAAATATAAAAAACCACGAATTAAACAAATAAAAATAGATACAAGATTAGAAAAATATAAGTAACAAAAATAAAATAAATACAAGTAATAAAAATAATAAAAAATACAAAAATAGAAAAATAGAAGTAACTAAAATAAATATAAGTGATATAAATATAAGTAATAAAAATAAAAAATACAAAAATTAGAAAAATATAAGTAACAAAAATGAAAGAAATATAAGTAATATAAATAAAAAAAACAAAATTAGAAAAATATAAGTAACAAAAATAAAATAAATATAAGTAATATAAATATAAGTAATAAAAAATAAATACAAAAATTAGAAAAATATAAGTAACTAAAATAGAAACATAAAATACAAAAGTGAATATCAATAATATAAATACAATGTATATTATGATGTGTTACGTATACTATAATATATATAATAGACATAGCTACGAATATAAAAGCTAAATTTAAAAATATTTAAATATAGCCTAAAATAAAGGGTTTTTTTTTTAATTTTAATTTGATTATGGCAGAGTTCTTGTAGTTGTTGGGTCTTTTGGGTCATTTATTTTAGAGGATTTTTGGCCATTTCCCTCTTTGCCTCCGCAGTGCTGCCGCCTTGCGGACACAGAGCGGTACTGCAGCTGTGCCCAGCGGGAGGAGGCGGCCGCTCTCTGCTCTCTCTGCTCTCTCTGCTCCCTCTGCTC
>SWJQ01000360.1:53617-69281 GCA_007252995.1 Zosterops borbonicus
GGGCTGCAGGGGGGGTGTCCCAGGGCTGCAGGGGGGGTGTCCCAGGGCTGCAGGGGGGTGTCCCAGGGCTGCAGGGGGGGTGTCCCAGGGCTCCCGGGGACCCTCCAGGCTCCCCCAGGGCAGGAGGAAAATGGATCTGCAGGAAGGGAAGGGGAGCCCTGGAGAGGGGCAGGCACTGCGATCCCACCCGGGAAAACTCTCCTTGCCTTACAGCCGCAAAATAATAACCAATAAATGGGATTTTCGAGCTTTTGGGGAGTTTTTCCGTGTGGCTCCTGAGCTGGGGGACAACTCTTTCCTAAACCCCCCCGGGATCCCCCGGGGCCTGTGCGGGCAGGGAGAGGAGCAGGGGAGAGGAGCAGGGGGATGCGGGAATTTTGGGAACAAGGAACCCTTTGCAATTCGTTCCTTGGGCAGGACAAAGGTGCCTTTCAGGGCCGATCCCGGGCTGGGACTCGCCCCCTCCCCGGCTCAGGGATTGATCCAGCAGCACCTTTCATCCCCATCCATCTACATTTACTCCTATATTTAAATTTTTAATTGATTTTAAAAAATTAATATTTTAATTTTTTATTATTTAATTTTAAAAATAATATGTATGTTTAATATTTCTTTATAGTTATATATTTACAAATATTTATTTAAAATTATTTAATATTTATTTTAAGTTCTTTTAAAATTTAAAATTATTTAATTTTAAATAATTATTTATTTTTAAATTAATTATTTATTTTAAAATTATTTAATATTTATTCTAAGTTCTTTTAAAATTTAAAATTATTTGATTTAAAATAATTATTTATTTTTAAATAATTATTTATTTTTAAATAATTTAAAATTATTTATTTTTATATTTAAAAATGGTTAATTTTAAAAAATTATCATTATTTTATATATATATTATTTTATGTATATTATTATAATATATATATTATTATTTTTAAAATAATTTTTTAAAATTAGTATTTTCGAATTAATATAATATTTATTTTAAATTATTATTATTATANTAAAAATTATCATTATTTTATATATATATATTATTTTATATATATTATTATAATATATATATTATTATTTTAAAAATAATTTTTAAAATTAGTATTTTCGAATTAATATAATATTTATTTTAAATTATTATTATTATTATATTATCATTATATATAAAATTATTTTTAAAATAATTTTTAAATTATTATTTTTGAATTAATCTAATATTTCTTTTAAATTCTTTTAAAATTCAACATTATTTAATTAAAAATATTTCTTTTTAAATTAATATTTTAGAAATATTTCTTTCTGAAATGAATCCAGCCTGGGGGGCTGGAGGAGCCACAGGAGCACAGCCCAGCCACCTCCTGCTTCCCATTTCCAGGAACAGCAGGGCTCAGTCTCCAGGACTGGAATCTCTTCCCCCTGAACTCCCTGTCAGGGTAACAGAGGTTTCTTTGCCGAGTCCTGTGCAAACCTCAAAGCCAGGACGGAGCTGCCCTGAAAGGAGCTTTTGTCCAGAGCTGGGAGCGGAGCCAGCCCTGCCCAGGGAGAGCTCACACAGGGCTGGGGGTCCCCACCTCGTCCTGGGGCTTTGGGCACCTCAGTCCTGCCAGCGCTCCCAAAAATGCCACTCTGAGCTAAAGGGAAATGCTGCTGTCACCCCACGGACACCCCGGAGCCCCGGGAGAGGCAGGACAGGGGGATGGAGAGGGGGGAGAAATGCTCAGGGATCCTGCTCCATTCAGGCAGGAGCACCAGGGAAAGAGGGAGCAGAGATGGGACAGAAATGCTGCCATCCCATGGAGATCACACCCAGGGTCCAGAGAAACCAGAAAGAGGGTCAAAACTCATCCCATGGAGATCCTGCTCTGTTGGGGCAGGAGGCCATGGACACCAGGGAAAGAGGGAGCAGAAATGGGGTAAAATGTCATTCCATGGGGATCCCTGTTCCATTGGGGCAGGAGACCCTTGGACACCAGGGAAAGAGGGTGCAGAAATGGGGTAAAAATGTCATCCCATGGAAATCCTCTATCTATGGGGGCAGGAGGCCATGGACACCAGGGAAAGAGGGTCAAAACATCATCCCCTGGAGATCCTGCTCTGTTGGGGCAGGAGGCCATGGACACCAGGGAAAGAGGGAGCAGAAATGGGGTAAAATGTCATTCCATGGGGATCCCTGTTCCATTGGGGCAGGAGACCCTTGGACACCAGGGAAAGAGGGTGCAGAAATGGGGTAAAAATGTCATCCCATGGAAATCCTCTATCTATGGGGGCAGGAGGCCATGGACACCAGGGAAAGAGGGTCAAAACATCATACCCTGGAGATCCTGCTCTGTTGGGGCAGGAGGCCATGGATACCAGGCAAAGAGGGAGCAGAAATGGGGTCAAAGTTTCATCCCATGGAGATCCCACTCCATCAAGTCAGGAGATCCTTGGACACCAGGGAAAGAGGAAAGAGGGGTAAAAACGCTGCCATCACCCCATGGAGACCCTGGACAGCAGGGCAGGAGATGGGAGAAATGGGGTAGAAAAAGGCAGGGAATGAGGAGCTGGAAGTGCCAACCCAAATATCCCAGATTTCCCCGTCCCTGCCTTGACCCCTCGGGGTATTCTCCATCCCATCTCCCTGGAGATGAATTCCCAGCACATTCCCACACATCTCGGGGTCTTTCCTGACATGGATCTCATCCCTTTTTCCCCCAGCGAGGGCCTCCAGGAGAGCCTGGCCCACGAGGGCCCCCCGGTCCCCCCGGAGTGCCGGGAGCCGACGGCATCGACGTGAGTGACTGCGGGGAGGGAGGGAGGGGACAGGCGGCACAAAAGGGACATTGTGAGTGGCACAGGGGCTCCCTGCTGCTCCCACTCCTCATTTAGGGTGGGCAGAGCAGCCCCAGCTCTGCACAGGAGGCTGAACCCCAAATCCAGCTCAGGAATTAGGGCTGGGGTTGGTTTTTGGGGAATGTGGGACAGGGAGGTCTGAGCTCTGCACAGGATGCTGCACCCCAAATCCAGCTCTGTGCACAGCTCAGGAATTGGGGGCTGGGGTTGGATTTTGGGGAATGTGGGACAGGGAGGTCTGAGCTCTGCACAGGAGGCTGAACCCCAAATCCAGATCGGGAACTGGGGGTTGGATTGGTTTTTGGGGACTGTAGGACAGGGAGGTCCTAGCACAGGTGGCACAGGAAGCTGAACCCCAAATCCAGTTCCATGCACAGCTCAGGAATTGGGGCTGGGATTGGTTTTTGGGGACTGTGGGACAGGGATGTCCCAGCTCTGCACAGGATGCTGCACCCCAAATCCAGCTCTGTGCACAGCTCGGGAATTGGGACCTCCTGAACTCCCAAAAATGGTTTTTTGGGGGATGTGGGACAGGGAGGTTGGGGTGCAGTGGAGGATGCTCAGAGAGGTCGGGGCAGGGACCACCCCAGAGGTGCCCAGTGAAGGAGGGGACAGTGACATCACAGTGGGATTCCTGCAGAGGGATCTGGGGGGGGATTGTGGCTCTGGATGCTCCAGGGGTTGTGGGATGGGGGTCTGAACAGAGGGGAGCCCTGTTAAAAGTGTCCTTTCTCCAGGCTGTGGTGTTATTTTAGTGCTATTTTTACCCAGAGCGGCCACAGCGCTTTGGAAACCCCATCAAACCTTCAAAAACCCCAGAACAACCCTCATGAAATCCCAGTAAAAACCTCAAAAAAAGCTCCCTTCAGAAACCCCATCCAACCTTCAGAAAACCCCAGAACAACCTTCAAGGAACCAGCATAATCCTCACAAAACCTCACAGTAACCCTCACAAAACCCTCAAAAAAAACCCCCCAAAAACCAAAACCAAAGCCCAAAAAACCCCAGCACAGCCCTAACAAAACCCTAGTACAACCTTCACCAATTCTCCCTCCCAAAACCCCAATATAACCCAGCCCACTCTTCCCAACACCGACCCCATCCTGCTCTGCCTGTGGGATCCCTCCTGTTTTAGGGTTGGGCAGGGATCCCCCAGGCTCACCTGTGGGGTGACTGATCCCTTTCCCACCCTGTCCCCTTTCCCCAGGGTGACAAAGGTCCTGCTGGAGTCCCCGGCTCCCCGGTGAGTACCCCCACCCCTCCCTTGGTGATCCCAATCCTTCCACAGGGGCTCCTCCCAAGCTGATCCCACCCTTTTTTTCCCTTTTCCAGGGTGTCAAGGGCGAGCCTGGAGCCCCTGGACTGGATGGACCCCCAGGGAAGCCGGGCATTGATGTGAGACCTGACCCCTGTCCCCTGGTGCTGTCCTTGCCCTTGGGGTCACAGCAAACTGCTCTTGTCCCCAGGGTCTGTCCCACATGAAAATGGGACCCTGCACAAATCCCTGAAAGTGCCTTGGGAATCCCAAATGAGCTCAGGAAGAGCTTCTGCAACCCTTTTCCACCTTGGGAATCCCAAATGAGCTTGGGAAGAGCTTTTGGCACCCCTTCCCACCTTTGAGATCCCAAATGAGCTTGGGAATAACTTCTGCCATCCCTTTCCACCTTTGGGATCCCAAAAGAACCTGGGAATTGCTTCTTCCAGCCCTTCCCACCTTTGGGATCCCAGCAGAGCTCCTCTTGGTTGCCCCCAGGATGAATCTGAAGCAATTCCATGTCCCCTTCTGTCCCTGCTCCCTCAGCATCCATGAGGTGGCACCGGTAACTTTGTCACTGTCCCCTCCTTGGCACACCTGGCAGGGAGGGGACAGAGCTGCCACCTCACCCTGTCTGTGCCCAGGTCCCCTGGGTGGGGTCTCAGGGAGGTTTGGGTGGGTTCCTGCCCCATCCCAGGGGTAAAATCAGGATCAGGGATGAGTGGAGCTCCCCATGTGTCCCTGCCAGGCTGAATGTGCCCAGGGTGGGAGGGTCCCTGTGCCAGGAAATTCCTCCCTTGGCCCCTCCTGATGGGCTCAACCCAGCGAGAATTCCTGCCTGGAGAGCAGCAGGAATGGGAATAACTCCCTGTGCCTCTTCCCTGGCAGGGGCTGACGGGAGCCAAAGGGGAGCCAGGACCCATCGGCAGGCCGGGGGTTAAAGTGAGTGAGGGGCAGCCCTGGGCTGCCTCATTGCCAGGGTCCCAAATTCCCAGACTCCCAAATTCCCGGGATCCCTCATTCCCAGGATCCCTCATTTCAGACTCCCACCTTCCCAATTTCCCACCTTTCCAGGCTCCCACCTTCCCAAATTCCCTCCTTCCCAGGATCCCACCTTCCCAATGTCCCACTTTCCCAGGCTTCCACCTCCCCAATTTCCCACCTCCCCAATTTCCCACCTTCCCAGGATCCCACCTTCCCAAATTCCCTTCTTCCCAGTTTCCCACCTCCCCAATTTCCCACTTTCCCAAATTCCCACCTTCCCAAATTCCCACATTCCCAGGCTCCCTCCTTTCCAGGCTCCCCCCGTTCCCCTCCCAGCCCCAGCCTGGGACCATCCCCATCCCTCTGGGAGGGATCCATGGATGGAGGAACTTCCTGATGAAGTTTTTGGCCCCGAGGCTGCATCCAGGGAGGGGGAATTGGAGCAGCTGCCAGAGCAGATCCTCCTTTTCCAGCTCCTGACTCTCCTCTTGTGTCCTGGCAGGGCCAGCCCGGACTCCCAGGGCCACCAGGGCTCCCTGTGAGTATCTGCTGCTCCCATGGGTGGGGTGGGCACCCCACAGACCCCCCCTGCTCCATCCTTGGTGCTGGGGTGGGAATCACACTCCTTGGGGCAGGAATTTGGGGGATTTGAACCAATTCTACCTTTTTTTTTTTTAATTGTTGCAGGGTCCTTCACTGCCAGGACCCCCCGTAAGTGCTGGGATGGGTGTGCTGGGATCCTGCTGGGAATTGTGCAGGAGGAGCTCAAACCTCAGCAGCCCCAGAGGGGAGGAATCGGGATGGGGCCTCTCTCATCCCATGAATTTCTCTCCCTTCTCCCTAAGGGGCTTCCAGGCCAGGTTGGACTTCCCGGGGAGATCGGGGTGCTGGGACCCAAGGTGAGGAGGAAAAACCTCCCCTCCTTCCTCCAGGAGCTGCTTCCCTGCCCTCCAGGGCTCCTGGGATGATCCCAAAACGTGGGAATGGAGGTTCCCCTGGTGCCATCACCCTGGGAGTGTCCCCATTCCTGCTGGGACATCCTGGCTCTCCACCTCCCCATCCCAAATTCTCCTTTCCTGGCCTTTTTTCCTTAGGGTGACCCTGGACCTGATGGCCCCAGGGGTCCCCCAGGCCCTCCAGGGAAACCTGTGAGTATCTCCCAGGCACCTCCAGGAGGGAGAAGCTTCCCCCAGGCTCATCCCGAGGATTGGGGCTGGAAATTGGGCTCTGGCTCTCACCTCCCACCCCATTCCTCGCTCCTGATGTATAACCATGGATTACTTTTCCATGGAAACGATTTCCAGGAAATCATGGATGGTTTCCTTCCCTGCAGGGTCTCCCAGGACACCTCCAAGGCCTGGAAGGCAGCGCTGATTTCCTGGTGAGAGCTGCCAGGACCTTGTCCCTGTGTCCCACCTGGAGCAGGACCCTTCCATCCCTCTCTTCCCAAACTCCTCCAGGTCATTCCCAACTCATCCTTGTCCTCCCTCTCCTCCCAGTGCCCCACCAGCTGCCCCCCAGGTCCCAAGGGCCCTCAGGGACTGCAGGGATTGAAGGTAAGGAAGTCCTGGAGCGTCCGTGGTGGGGGGGAAAAAATTGGGAATTGTCACCTCCAGGATGTGGTGGAGTGAAGGATCCTTCTCTGGGATCTCTGGAGCACCAGGACAGGGAGGCCTGGAGGAAAAGGTGCTGTTGGAAAGGTCCCTGTGGGTGCCCAGCTCCTTCCTGGGGGGTGGCACCCCAACCCCAGCTCAGGATGTCACCTGTGGGATTCTGAGCCCCCCATTTTCATCAGTGGGATTCNTCATTGTCACCTGTGGGATTCTGAGCCCCCCCAGTGTCACCTGTGGGATTCTGAGCCCCCCATTTTCATCAGTGGGATTCTGAGCCTCCCCAGTGTCACCTGTGGGATTTTGAGACTCTCAATGTCCCTTTATGGGATTCTGAGCCCCTCATTGTCACCTGTGGGAATCTGAACCCCCCCCCAATGTCCCCAATGAGATTCTCAACACCCCCATGGTCTCCATTGGGATTCTGAACCCCCCTAATGTCACCAGTGGGATTTTGGGTCCCACCACATCCCCAGTGGGCTCCCCAGGGCGGGATGTGGTGGCTCTGTGGGATGTGGCCACTGGGATGGTGCCACCACCCTGCAGCTCCACCAGGGACTTTCCTCATGGGTTTCCTCTCCCCTCTCAGGGACACAGAGGCCGCCCCGGTGCCCTTGGAGAGCCCGGCAAGCCGGGGGAGATGGTGAGTGCCCCAGCAGGATCCCAGTAGGGGACCCCAGCAGTAGGATCCCTGCAGGATCTCAACAGGATCCTGGCAAGATTCCAGCAGGATCCCAGGAGGATCTGAGCAGGATCAAAGCAGGGCCTCAATAGGATCCTCAGCAGGATCCCAGCCAGATCCAAGTATGATCTCAGCCAGATCCCAGCAGGATCTCAGCCGGATCCCAATAGTATCTCAGCAGGATCCCAGCCAATCCCATCACAGTCCCAGCAGGATCCAGGCATGGCTGTCCCAATGGGGCTGGAGCAAGGGCAGGAGTTTTGGGAAGGGAAAGGAAGAAGGGAGAAAAGAGGAAAACAGGGAAGGTGGGAATGGGAGACCAGGGTGGCCTTCCCATGGTGGCTGTGCCACCTGTCCCCATCCCCTGCGGGGTGCTGGGTGAGGGCTGTGGTGTCCCCAAGGTGCTTTGTCCCCTCCTCTCCCTCCAACGTTCCCTTTTCTCTCCATCCCCAGGGCCCCAAGGGGGACGTTGGTGCCTCTGGAGAACAAGGAATCCCAGGCCCTCCGGTAAATCCTTCATTCCTCTTTTCCCCTGTCCCCCAAGTGCTCCAGGAACTGGGGGTGGCCTCTTTGTCCTTGTCCCCACACACCAGGGAGGTGACACCAGCCTGTCCCCACTCCCAGCAAACCTTCATCCCATCCCTCTCCGTGGATCATCCTGTCCCCTCCACCTCTCCCTCTGGGTTGTTCCCAGGGATAATTTGGAATAAATCCCTGCTGTCCCCTGAGTCCCCCCTTGCCCCAGGAGGGGAAATGAAAGCCACTGGAATTCTCAGAGCACTTTGAAGATGAAAAGCAAATTAACTGGGCTGAGCCCTCCACGCCAGGAAAGGGCAAACCCGCTTTGAAGCCAAAAGCTCTGGCACAGGGAAGTGGCTCCAGTTGGGAGTGATGGAACTGACAGCTGGAAAAGCACCTGGTGGGAGGCTCTGAAATTAGGAGGGACTGGAATTCCTCCTGTTTGGTGTCGGCTTTTGCTGTAATTGCTGCTCCTGAGGGGATTTTCCCCCCAGTTAATTGGCTGTGGTTTCCTTCCCTGCAGGGACCTCAGGGCCTCAGGGGTTATCCTGGCATGGCAGGACCCAAGGGTGAGACGGTGAGTGCGGGTGCCTGGGGGCTGCAGATCCCGTGGAGAACACTCCCAGCAGCATCCCTGCCGTGCTGGGCAGCTCCAGGGTGGGTTGGGGTGGGAATTGACCCTTTCCATGCTCTCCTTGCAGGGTCCTGCTGGCTACAAGGGCATGGTCGGGAGCATCGGAGCGGCCGGGCGGCCGGTGGGTGCCCCCCTCACCCCTGGGTGCTCTGGGATCCCACTTGGCCCTGCTCAGTCCTTGTTTTCCTCTCTCCTCCAGGGCAGGGAAGGCCCCAAGGGACCACCTGGGGATGCTGGTGACAAGGGAGAGCTGGTAGGTGACACCTCCAATACCGGTGTCCCCTTTTCCCCAGCTTGGCACCATTCCCATTGGAAAGGGCTCTGCCCAGGGTGCCCTGGAGGGACATCTCTGTCCCCCTGCACCAGCAGGACACTGACACTTGTCCCCTCCTGCTCTAGGGTGGCCGTGGCATCAGGGGACCCCAGGGTGACATCGGCCCCAAGGGGGAGAATGTGAGTACAGCTGGTGGCCCCTGTTCCCTGCCTGGGCACCAGCCCAGACCTGGAATGTCCCTTTCCCTTCCCGCATTTTTTTGTCCCCACCATGAGGTTTGAGTCCCTTTGAGGTGTCACACAAGTGACTCCTCCCCCTTTCCAGGGTCTCCCTGGCATCGATGGCAAGGATGGCACCCCAGGGATCCCCGGAGTGAAGGTGAGGGAGCTGCAGGTGCTGCCCCAGGGAATGGCACAGGGAACAATGTCCCTTGGGTGGCAGCTCCTGCCCCGGGGTCAAGGGCACTGTCCCCTCCTTGGGCCCCCCACTGCTGGTGACACCCCCTCTGTCTCTCACAGGGTGGCACTGGACAGGCTGGACGCCCGGGGACACCGGGACACCGGGGACAGGCCGTGAGTGCAGGACCCCACCTGTCCCCTGAGGAGTGACACCCTGTGCCAGGGCCAGCACCCTGCAGGGACACCGAGCTGTGCCCAGGGGTGACGCCCTGTGCCAGGGGTGACACCATGTGCCAGCACCCCAAGGGGACACTGAGCTGTCCCCAAGGATTGATCCTGGCTTTGTTCCCTTAGGGATTGCCAGGCCAGCCAGGAAGCAAAGGTGGCCCTGGTGACAAGGTGGGTGACACCTCTGAGCGTCCACCCTGTGGCTCTTGTCCCCTCCCTGTCCCCGTGTCCCCTCCCTGTCCCCACTTACCCACCTCTCTCTCTGTCCCATCCCAGGGTGAAGTGGGTCCTCGGGGCCACCCCGGTGTCACCGGTGCCCCAGGGCAGCTCGTAAGTACCGAGGTGTCCCTGTGTCTCTCCCGGGGACAACCTTGGGGCTGATCTTTCTCTCTTTTTGCCTCTTTTCCCCCCTTTTCCTGCAAATCGGGCACTCCTGTCCCCACCCTGCCGTGGTGACAAGGACAGGGCCACCCTTCCCTCGGGGAAGGACAAGGAGTCCCAAATCCGCCGAATCCCAAACTTTGTGGGGTTTTTCTTTCTCGTTTTTAGGGCGAGCCCGGACCACGGGGTGAGCAGGGCCCGCAGGGTGTCCCCGGGCTGAAGGTGAGTTGGGGACACTGCGGGGGTGGTGGCCATGCCAGGGGGGCTGGCCCTGACCCCGCTGCTCTCTGCAGGGTGACAGGGGAGAGCGTGGCCTTGTGGGCGCCCCCGGGGAGCAGGGCAGAGCGGTGAGTTGTCCCCAAAGCTGGTGAGTTGTCCCCAAAGCTGGGATGGGAGATGGGACATGCTCTGAGTTGTCCCCAAAGCCACTCTGGGACATGGGACATGCNCTGGGACACCAGACACACTCTGAGCTGTCCCCAAAGCTGGGATGGGAGATGGGACATGCTCTGAGTTGTCCCCAAAGCCACTCTGGGACATGGGACATGCTCTGAGCTGTCCCTAAATCCGGTAAGTTGTCCCCAAAGCTGGGCTGGGACACTGGGGATGCTCCGAGTTGTCCCCAAAGCCAGGCTGGGACACAAGACACACTCTGAGTTGTCCCCAAAGCTGGACTGGGAGATGGGGAATGCTCTGAACTGTCCCTAAATGTGTTGAGTTGTCCCCAAAACCAAGCTGGGACGTGGGAGATACTCTGAACTGTCCCCAAAGCTGGGCTGGGAGATAAGAGATCCTCAGAGCTGTCCCTAAATCCAATAAGTTGTTCCCAAAGCAGATGAATTGTCCCCAAAGCCAAGCTGGGACATGGGGGATGCTCTGAGTTGTTCCCAGAGCCAGTCTCAGACATGGGGAATGCTCTGAGCTGTCCCTAAATCTGGTGAGTTGTCCCCAAAACCAGGCCAGGACATGGGAGATGCTCTGAACTGTCCCCAAAGTCAGGCTGGGATATGGGGAATGCTCTGAATTGTCCCCAGAGCTGGGATGGGACACAGGGAATGCTCTGACTTGTCCCCAAAGCTGCACAGGGATATGGGACATGCTCTGAGTTGTCCCCAAATCCAGGCTGGGCCACGGGAGATGCTCAGCCCCAGGATGGGGCATGCCAAACCCGGACCTGGATCAGCAGGGCACAGCCAGACCTCCCTTTTGATCCTGGGATCAATCCCGTGCCTGTCCTGCTGCTGAGGGATTAGGGAATAGCTCAGGGATTAATGGGACCCCAACTGGGACAGGAATTTCCTCCCATCCCAGGAGAGCAGGGGAGGCCCAGCCCCTCTCCAGAGCTTTCCTGTGCTGGAAAATCAGCCAAAAAAAAGGAGTTTTGGTGTTTTTCCTGGGGACAGGAATCCATCCCTGGGAGATTAAAGCTCTTGGAGTGGATTCTTTACAGTTTTGTGTCCTGTCCCTGCTCAGAGCTGAGATTTGGGATCAGCTGGAGGATGGGGAGCTGCCCCTGCACCTCAATGCCTTGGGGAGAATTCCCTGATGGGAAAAGCTCTTTCCATTTCCTCTCCTCACTCCTTTTCCCATATTCCTTGGATTTCCAGGGGCCAAAGGGCGAGCAGGGCCCACCAGGCATCCCAGGACCCCAAGGCTTGCCTGGAGTCAAAGGAGACAAGGTGACAGCTCTGAGGACAGCGGGGTGGCTTCTCGGGGACTCTGCTCTGAGCTGGGCTCATCCCACTTCTCCCTTTTTTCCAGGGTTCTCCAGGGAAAACCGGCCCCAAAGGCAGCGTTGTGAGTACAGGGGTTGAACAGAGCTCCAGGCACCTTCTCCATGAATTCCCCCCTCATCCCAAAGGTGACTTTGGGAATGTTCCCATCTCTCCTTTGCTTTAGGGAGATCCCGGTGTCCACGGCCTGGCAGGGCTCAAGGGAGAGAAGGTGAGTGCTGATTCCTGGGGGATCCTGGCCTTAAATCCCAGCTCCATCCCATAATTCCATCCCTAAATTCCCGTGTCCTCTGTCCCCAGGGGGAATCAGGAGAGCCAGGACCCAAGGGACAGGTGAGTGATGGGGTTTGGGACCAAAGGGGCCCCAAAACTTGGGAGGATTTGCTGGTGATCCCTGGAGCTGCTGGGTGCTGAGGGAATGTTTTCCCTGGAGATGGGGCCAGATGGGACCACAATCAGCCCTGGATTCAGGCTCAGCTCCTCTTTGGGGTTAAACCCTGGATTCAGGCTCAGCCCCAGTTTGGGATCCAGCCCCAGGTTCAGGCTCAGCCTTGGATTCAGCCCCAGCCCCCATTTTTGGGATCCAGCCCTCGATTCAGGCTCAGCCCCAATTTTTGGGATCCACCCCCAGATTCAGCCCCAGCCCAAATTTTTGGGATCCGGACATGGATTCAGGCTCAGCCCCCATTTGGAACCCAAGCCTAGATCAGCCCTAGCCCCAGTTTTTGGGATCCAGCCCTCGATTCAGGCTCAGCCCCAAGTTTTGGGATCCACCCCCAGATTCAGCCCTAGCCCAAATTTTTGGGATCCAGCCCTGGATTCTGCCCCAGCCCCGTTTTAAATCCAGCCCTGGATTCTGCCCCAGCCCCATTTGGGATCCAGCCCTGCCTGTGTTTTTTGGCAGGTTTGGGGCTCTTTGTGCAGCCCCGTGCTCAGCCCAGCCTGAGCCCCTCACGCCCCTCTCTCTCCATCCCTCCTCCAGCAAGGCATCCAGGGAGACCTGGGCTTTCCGGGCCCCTCGGGGGACGCAGGAGCACCGGGAGTTCGGGGCTATCCTGGCCCACCTGGCCCCCGGGGGCTGGTGGGGGAACGAGGAGTGCCGGGGATGCCGGGCCCGAGGGGCACAGCCGTGAGTATCCCATCCCTCAT
This sequence comes from Zosterops borbonicus, assembly GCA_007252995.1. Taxonomy (NCBI): domain Eukaryota; kingdom Metazoa; phylum Chordata; class Aves; order Passeriformes; family Zosteropidae; genus Zosterops; species Zosterops borbonicus. The sequence goes on from SWJQ01000360.1 coordinate 66,297, forward strand.
CCCCATCCCACAGCCCTCCTCACCCGCCCAGTGCCCTCAGCTCTGCAGGAATTGCCTCTCCTTCCCTCCCAATCCCTCTGGGAAGGAGCTGCTGTTCCATTCAGGGCTGGGATCCTGCTTTCCTGGGCAGGAATTCCCTTTCCCACTGTGTATGGCATCCATAATCCATCCCTGTATAAACCAGGGGTTGGGATTTTTCCCTAAAACCTTCACTTTGGACTCAAATGTCACGAGCTGAGCATGGAGCACTGGGACAGAACAGGGAGGAGCAGGGTGGGAAGGTGACCTGGGATTGGGATCTGGGTTGGGAATGGCTCTGGGAGGGGACGGAAGGAGCGGAATTCCCTTTCCTGGCAGGGCCGGGACGCTGGGGACCAGCACATCGTGGACGTGGTGCTGAAGATGCTGCAAGGTGAGGGCTGAGCAGGGCCACCACATCCCATGGATCCCGTGGAGTCCGTCCCATGGATCCTGTTGGTCCCATCCCATGGATCCCATTGCATGGATTCCATCCCATGGATCCAGTGGATCCCACCCCGTGTATCCCATCCCACGGATCTCATGGATTCCATTCAATGGATCCCATGGATCCCATCAATCCCATTGATCCCATCCCATGGATCCCATCAATCCCATTGATCCCATCCCATGGATCTCATTGATCCAATTTCCATGGATCCCATCAATCCCACTCTATGGATTCCATGGATCCCATCCCATGGACCTTGTGGATCCCATGCCATGGATCCCACTGACCCCATCCCATGAATCCCGTGGATCTCATACCATCTATCCCATTCCATGGATCCCATTGATCCCATTCAATGCATGCCATGGATCCCATGCCATGGATCCCATGCCATTAATCCTATCCCATGGTTCCTGTGGATCCCATCCCATGGTTCCCATGGATCCTGTGGACCCCATCCTGTGGACCCCATGGATCCCACTGATTGCATCCTGTGGATCCCATTGACACCATCCCCTGGATGCCATGGATCCCATGGATCTCATGGATCCCATCCCATCTATCCCATGCCATGGATCCCATCCCGGCCCCTCTGTGCCCCACAGAGCAGCTGGCAGAGGTGGCCGTGAGCACCAGGAGAGCCGCCCTGGGCGGGGTCGGGGCCATGGGACCCCCCGGCCCCCCTGGGCCCCCAGGACCCCCCGGTGAGCAGGGAGCCCACGGCCCCATGGGACCCCGAGGTGTCCCCGGAATCCTGGGAGCCGCCGGGCAGGTCGGGAATGTCGGACCCAAAGGTGGGTGATGGTGGCGGTGGGACAGGTAAAACCCTCCTGGGGGTGGCACTGCCACACTTGTCCCTGTCCCTGAGCGGGGCAGAGCCCTCCTGTCCCATCCAGGGTTTCCATGGATTCCTTCCTGCTCTTTTATCCCCACAGGGAAGAGAGGAGAGAAGGGCGAGCGGGGAGAAGTCGGCCGTGGCCACCCGGGAATGCCGGGTCCTCCAGGGATCCCAGGTGAGAGCAGCTGTCCCCAGGCACGGCCACATGTCCTTTGTCACCTCGGGGTGATGAGCTGGGGACCTTCTGATCCATCCCACAAAACCTGCTTGGGTTCATCCTGCAAAACCCAGCCAGGTTTAGCCCACAAAACCTGAACAGTTCCATCCCACAAACCTGCCCAGGTTCATCCCACAAAACCTGAACAGTTCCATCCCACAAAAGCAACCCAGGTTCATCCCACAAACCTGCCCAGGTTTATTATCCTGTAAATCTGCTCACGTTTATCCCACAAAACCTTCTCATGTTCATCCCACAAAACCAAACCAGGTTCATCTCAGAAACCTGCCCAGGGTCATCCCACAAAACCTGGCCAGGTTCATCCCACAAACCCACCCAGGTTCATCCTGTAAATCTGCTCACGTTTATCTCACAAAACCTTCTCAGGCTCGTCCCACAAAATTTGCACAGGTTCATCCTGTAAGTCTGCCCAGGTTCATCCCACAAAATCTCAACAGTCACAAACCCACCCGGGTTCATCCCACAAACCCACTGAGGTTCATCCCATAAAACCTCAGGTTCATCCCACAAAACCTGCCCAGGTTCATCCTGTAAATGTTCCCAGATCCATCCCACAACACTTGCCCAGCTTCATCCCATAAAACTTGAGGTTTAACCCACAAACCCCACCCAGATTCATCCTGTAAATATTCCCACGTCCATCCCACAAAACCTGCCAAGGGCTCATCCCACAAACCTCCCACCTGGACCATCCTTCCCTTCCATCTTCCCCATCTCTACCACTGGAATTTCTCTCCCCGCCCTCCCCAGCATCATCCCCAAACCCCAACCCCTATTTCCCTCTCTCTAAACAAATCTCCCATTCCCCATTCCAGGTCTCCCTGGCATCCCTGGCCATGCTGTGGATGGCAAAGCCGGAGAACGAGGCGTGCCGGGCTCCCCGGGAGAGGCTGGAAAGCCGGGATTGCCGGGCCCCGCGGGATTCCCGGGATTCTGCGAACCCGCCGCCTGCCTGGGAGCCTCGGCCTACGCGGCCGCTCGTCTCACTGAGCCCGGCAGCGTCAAGGGGCCCCTCTACTGAGAAATTCCCCCCAAAAAACCCCATAAAATCCGTCCCCCAAGTGACCACAGCGCTGTGATTCCGTAAGGAGCGTTCCCGTGATTTCCCAGTGGTTGGGAATGCCGGGATGAGGGAGGCCATAGGGAAAACGCAGCCGTGGGAGGTGATTTTTGGGGTGGGGACACACGGTTTGGGTGTCCCCTCAAATCCTCTTTCCATCCGTGGGGTTCCAAACCTGCTCCCTGTGCCCTTTCCAAAAAAAAAACCAACCAAAAAAAAAAATTCCCCCAAAACAAAACAAACCCCAAAAAATCCCAACAACAAAAAAAAAACCAACTGGAATAAATTTTATAAACCTTTCTCCCTGTGATGTTCAAAGGAGCTCGTGGAAATTCGCTTTTTATCCTTCCCCTTTTTAGCTTTTTTTTTTTTTTTTTTTT
>SWJQ01000360.1:96368-111924 GCA_007252995.1 Zosterops borbonicus
GAAAGCTCCACATCCTACCTTGGACACCTCCAGGGATGGACACTGCAAACCTCCCTGGGCAGTCCCAAGGCCTGAGCACCTTTTCCATGCAGGAATTTTCCCTGATATCCAACCTGGCACAGACTGAGGCTGTTTCCTCTCCTCCTAGGAGCACAGCCTGCCTCACCCTGGCTGTCCCCTCCTGTCAGGGACTTGTGCAGAGCCAGAAATTCCCCCTGAGCCTCCTTTTCTCCAGCCTGAGCCCCCTCAGCTCCATCAGGAATTCTCCAGACCCTTCCCAGCTCCGTTCCCTGCCCTGGACACTCTCCAGCCCTTCCATGTCCCTGATGGAGGAGCCCAGGACTGGACACAGCACTGGAGCTGTCCCACCCCCACCACAATCCCTTCCCTGCTCCATCCCTGAGCCAGGCCAGGTGTCACACCTGCCTCATGTCCAGCTGCTGTCCCTCAGCACCCCCAGCTCCCTCTCTGCCTTCCAGACACTGTCCCCAGCCTGTCCTGCCTTTCCCTCTGCTCCAATCCCAAGTGTCCATGGTGACTCCAGGAGAGCCACAGGGCTCCATTTCAATGGACCAGAACGTGTTCCTCACCCAACAACTCTGGGGCAGGTAAAATGTGGGGGAGACAAACAATTTTTGTCCTGTGCAGGTGCTTCAAGACCCAAAAAACTCCCCAGAAGATTCCCCAGGTGACTCTTGAGGGAAAAACTGAAGGTGGCCCTTGAGTGTTGTGTCCCAGGTTGGACTTGATGACCTCAAAGGCCTTTTCCAACCTAATTCTGGGATTCTGCTATGCACGCTAACAAAGAGACCCTCCAAACAAGTGAAAATCAGGCTGGGCCATCCCAGAGCTTCCAAGGGAAAAAATTCATGGCTGAAAACACCTCTCTCCTTCCTTCCTTGGAGCTCTGACCCCACAACCAAATCTTGGGTTTATCTGCAGGTTTAAAGACACCTTTGAAGGACCTCAAGGCCCAGGATCTTTACACAGAGAGCCCGGGGAGGGGTCTCAGAGCCCAGCTGGTGCCCCCAGCCCCTCACCCAGGCAGATGGGGGGTTTCCCTGTCCAGCTGCCGTCGGCTTTGCAGGTGCGGTGCTCGGAGCCCCCGGTGAGGTAGAAGCCGCTCTGGCAGGAGTAGATCAAGGTGTAGCCCAGGGAGGGCAGGTCCAGGGCCCCCACGTTGGCGTGGGATGGGGTCTCGGGCTGCTTGCAGTGGTGGGCTGGAGGGGACAGGGAAAACAGGTGAGAGAAACCACCCAGGTGGGCATGGAGGGGGTGAAAAGTGATGCCGTGACATCAACAGGGGATAGAATCCTCCTGGAAGAGTTTCTACATCACAGATCACAGGGCTAACTGGGTTTTTCCCAGTTGGAGGAATTAATGAGGAGCTTCCCATGCTGGGTTTCACTTCCTGGCTGAAGCTGAAGGCGGTTCCAGCTTGATGAGCTGAAAATCAGGATTGGCCACCCCCATTTTTGCAGGAAAAAGGCAAAACCAAAGGATGCTGAAGCACCTCTGAGCTCCGAGCCCAGAACTGAGTGCCAGCTGTGGGTGCAGACTAAAAACTGCCTTTGCAATCCCCAATTCTCCCTAAAATCCAAGGCATTTTCTCCAAGAATTCCTTTCCCAGAGCCTGGCTGAGGGCCCCAGCCCCCCGTGGCACTCCCGGGACTCACGGATGCAGTCGGGCTGGACGCCACTCCAGGTCAGGTTGGGCAGGCAGGTCCTGGTGGTGGAGCCCTGCAGGAGATATCCCTTCTGGCACCTGAAGAACAGGATGCTTCCCACCTGTGCCAACGGGAGACAATCGCTCAGTTTCCCAGGGATTCCCAGATCTTCATTCCATGAGCTTCCAAAGGGGCCATTCCCTTGTCACCACCTCACCCCTCACAGGAGCAGCTCCACTCCCAACAGAGCAAAAATCCCACTTATGGTGCCTCCAAATTAGTTAAACCTAAAATTCATTAATTAAACCCCAAGATTAAGGTAACTAATTAGCAGGAAAACAGAAGGATCCACTGTGGCATCCACTATCCAAGCAGGGAATGGGTGGGAATGGAGCCTCCCAGGGAGTCACTGTGGGATTTTTTTGTCCCCATTCCAATGGTTTCCTGCTGGATGAGAGCTGGGATCAGCAAAAGCACCTGCAGGAATTGGCCTGAAAATTAATTAGGAATTAATGTGAATAGCAGCAACTATTAATTAGCACTGTCATTAATTTCAGATACAACACACTGCTAATTAATGCCGTGCAAACACACTCGGAGGGCTAACGGAGCATGGTGGGGTGTCCTGCTCCCAGCAGCAGACAGGAATCCAGGGAAGAACACATGAATCCATGGGATGAGACATTAATCCACGAGAGGAGACATTAACTCATGGGAGGAGACAACAATCCATGGAAAGACACAAGAATCCGTGGAAGAAGGACACATGGATCCAGGAGAGGAGAAATTAATGCATGAGGGGAGACAGGAATCCAAGGGAGAACACATGAATCCATGGGAGGACACATGAATCCATGGGAGGACACAGGAATCCATGGGAGGACACATGAAACCTATGGGAGGACACATGAAGCCTATGGGAGAACATGTAAATCCATGGGATAACATGTGAATCCATGGGATAACAAGTAAATTCATGGGATGACAAGTAAATCCATGGGATGACAAGTGGATCCATGGGAGGAGACATTAGGTCCATGGGAAGACACAAGAATCCATAGGAGGACACATGAATCCCATGGGAGGACACGGAAATCCATGGGACAACGTGAATCTATGGGACAACATGTGAATCTATGGGAGAACATGTGAGTCCATGGGAGAACATGTGAGTCCATGGGAGAACATGTGAGCCCATGGGAGGACACGTGGATCCAGGCCAAGGATGGAGCAGGGCTNCGGGAGAACATGTGAGCCCATGGGAGAACACGTGGATCCAGGCCAAGGATGGAGCAGGGCTGGCTTTGTGGTCCACCCCTCTTCCATGGCCATACCTGGTATCCCTGGGAATTGTTCTGCATCCCAAAAAGAGGCACTCCAGGATCTGCACAGGTGGTGAGACTGGGATCTGTTAAAAACAAGAAAAGGGAATTACTGAGGGCTCTGAGCCCTCCAGGCACACAGATCCTGCTGCATATGAGTGGGATTTGGCTCTGAAGGGACACACAGCAACAAGGAAAACCACATGGATCCTCCTGTTCCTCAAATCCCTGCCTGCTGCAGCAGGGAGTAACCAGAGGCGCTTCATCCCTTGTCACTAGAGGACATGAAAGAACTACACTCACTTGTCAAGTTGAGAAGTGAGGAGAGAAAGAGNCCTCTGGAATATGAGTGGGATTTGGCTCTGAAGGGACACACAGCAACAAGGAAAACCACATGGATCCTCCTGTTCCTCAAATCCCTGCCTGCTGCAGCAGGGAGTAACCAGAGGCGCTTCATCCCTTGTCACTAGAGGACATGAAAGAACTACACTCACTTGTCAAGTTGAGAAGTGAGGAGAGAAAGAGAAAGTTTATTATGATTTAGGGTTTATATAGAGTTTGGAATTTGTTCAGGGATTGGGGGACGAGAGTAACACCTCTCTGACCCCAGTGGTCAACTTAGAAGTTTATCAATTTGTTCTTCCCCCTGGAAAGGAGTGCATGTTTACAAAATACCAGTCTTTGTTTTTGTTACAAGCGTAAGAAAGTTCCAGTAGAAATGTAAAACAATTAGAAAGCTGAAAAATCAGATCAACAATCCCTCAGGAGAAGAACTGGGAACACACGCCTCGGATCAGCTCTGCTCCCAAGGGCCAAGCATCCTGCCCTCTGCTCCCAGGGGCCATCCTGATCCCCAAGGACCATGGGATTGGGATGGGAAGTGAGGTGAGCCCCCAGCCCCTGCAGCAGCCCCCCGAGGGACCCCCCTCACCGATGCAGCTGGGCTGGGTCCCGCTCCAGGTGCCGTCGGACTGGCAGAACCTCCGCGCCGACCCCACCAGCACCAGCGGGGCCAGGCAGGAGAAGGACACGGACGAGCGGTAGGTGAAGCCTCTGTCCTCCCTCCTGCCCTGGGCTGGGGTCCCTGGGTCCCCACAGAACACGGCTGCAACAGCAAAGGGACAAGGACATGGCCACAGACCCCTCCAGGAATGTCACATCCCAGCCAGGTCTATCACAGCTCCGTGATTAATTCGGGAATCAGAGCATTGCTGGCTGCACTCCTTGTAATTCTCTCCTTTTGTCAATGGCTGTTAATTAACTTGCAGCTTCTCCCCCGGATTTGCCTTTTCCCCCCCTCCCGCCTTCTTTTCTCTCCCCTAATTGCACAGTGTCACTTTGTTCCTTGGCTCTGTGTCACACGGAAAGCCCACTAATTATCCCAGTTCCAGGGAAAGGTGCGAGGAATGGTGAGGGCTTTGTGGGATTTAATAGGAAAATGGATATTGTGCAGCTGGGAAAGCAACTCAGAGCTGCCTTTACCATCAAGAGACATTTAATTCCCTTTTTTTCTTGCTGTTTGGTGTTGTATCAAACCCACCCAGCCTTCACAAAACATTCCCAACTTTTGCTGCAACACGGTGCCCTTTGCCAAAGGAATTTTTGGCACTTCCAGGAGTCCCGATGGCAGAAGATTCGGCCACCGAGGGCAAACACCCAGTTTTGAGGACGTTTTGTAGGCAGGAACATGGAAAATGCCCAGATTCATCCCAAATGTGGCCTCACCCCTCTGTCACAGGGGTGGAGTGACCAAGTGTCTCTGGAGGGACCAACAGTATCCCTGGAGTGACCATCAGTGTCACTGGAGTGTGACCAACAGTGTCCACAGAGTGACCAACAGTGTCCCTGGAGTGACCATCAGTGTCCCTGGTGTGTGACCATCAGTGTCCACAGAGTGACCATCAGTGTCCACAGAGTGACCAACAGTATCCCTGGAGTGACCATCAGTGTCACTGGAGTGTGACCAACAGTGTCCACAGAGTGACCAACAGTGTCCCTGGAGTGACCATCAGTGTCCCTGGTGTGTGACCATCAGTGTCCACAGAGTGACCAACAGTGTCCACAGAGTGACCATCAGTGTCACTGGAGTGTGACCATCAGTGTCCCTGGTGTGTGACCATCAGTGTCACTGGAGTGTGACCACCTGTGTCCACAGAGTGACCAACACTGTCCCTCCCTCCTCCTTCCAGGTGCCAAACCAACGCTCCCAAAAAAAAAATCAAAGCATGTGGGAGGTGGGAGAACAGCCAGACTTTATCTCCAGGCTCCTGAAACATCCCCAGAGCACCAAAAAATTCCCACCCCAGCAGCCAGAAAACATCATTTAGGAACAGGGCGGGAAGCACCACACTCCTGAACCCTCAGCTGCCAAACCAGTGATGCAGAGCCTGGAAAAAACCTTGGGAAAAGCCCCCAAAAAGCTGGAAAAGCGGGAAGCTGGTGACTCACGGAAGCACTGGGGGATCTCCCCGCTCCAGGAGCCGTTGCCCTCGCAGGTGAGCACGGCGGGCAGGGACAGCTGGTAACCCTCCAGGCAGGCGTAGCTGACACTGGAGCCCCAGCTGAAATCAGAGCCCACCACCTTCCCGTTGGGAATGGCCTGAGGAGCTCGGCAGGTGATGGCTGCAGGGAAAGGAGGAAAGGGGGAAAGGGGAAAAAAAGGGGGGAAAAAAAAGGAGGGAAAAAAAAGGAGGGGAAAAAAAAGGAGGGGAAAAAAAAGGAGGAAGAAAAAGGAGGAAAAAAAAAGGAGGGAAAAAAAAAGGAGAAAAAAAGGAGAAAAAAAAGGGAAAAGGAGGAAAGGAAGAAAGGAGGAAAAAAAAAGGAGGGAAAAAGAAGGAGGAAAAAAAAGGAGGAAAAAAAAGGAGGAAAAAAAAAGGAGGGAAAAAAAGGAGGGAAAAAAAGGAGGGAAAAAAAGGAGGAAAAAAAAGGAGGAAAAAAAAGGAGGAAAAAAAAGGAGGAAAAAAAAAGGAGGGAAAAAAAGGAGGGAAAAAAAGGAGGGAAAAAAAGGAGGAAAAAAAAGGAGGAAAAAAAAGGAGGAAAAAAAAGGAGGAAAAAAAAAGGAGGGAAAAAAAGGAGGGAAAAAAAGGAGGGAAAAAAAGGAGGAAAAAAAAGGAGGAAAAAAAAGGAGGAAAAAAAAGGAGGAAAAAAAAGGGAAAAGGAGGAAAGGAAGAAAGGAGGAGGAAACGGAGGAGGGGAAAGAGGAGAGGGAAAAAAGGAGAAGGAGGAAGAGAGAAAGGAAGATAAAAGGAAAGGAAGAGGAAGAGGAAGAGGAGGAAGAGAAGGAAGAGGAGGAAGAGGAAGATAAAAGGAAACAGAAGAGGAAGGGAAGGGGAAAAGGAAAAAAGGAGAAAAGGAAAAGCAGGGTCAGGTCTCACCACTTCTTAATTATTTCCATTAACAAGCAAATTCCATGTAGGAGCAAAGTCGCCTCCTGCTTTTCAAGAGCCACTCTCCAGATTGGCACAAAGTGGGGTCAAACTCTTTGAAATTTGGAGTTAAATCCCAAATCATAAAATACCCTGTGGGAAGGATCATCCAGTCCAACCCCTGGCCCTGCACAGACTCCCCAAAATCCCACCCTGTGCATCCCTGAGAGCTCTGTCCAAATATTCCCTGAGCTGCTGGGGCTGTGCCCATTCCCTGGGGAGCCTGTTCAGTGCCCCAGCACCCTCTGGGGGATGTTTTCCCTAAACATCTCCACAAACCCGATTTTGGAGTCAATGAAGGTAAAAATCCGCCCTGACGTGGCGTGAAAACTCAGCCCAGATTTCCCCAAAGATTCTCACATTTTGGACAACCTGGCTGAGGGCTCAGACGAGCAGCTGAAGCCACAACCTGTCGGGTTGTCACCCACTCTGGGCTGTTTTGAGATGACATTTTTGCAGCTGAGAGGAGCTAAACCTGTGCCTCCAACTCTGAGACTCTCTGGCACGTTCTGGATCATTCCTCATGCAGAGAATGAAAAAGGAGAGGGAGAATTGCTCTTTACAGCCTCTGAAGGAGCTGGAGTGCATTTGAGAGTTTTTATGTGGCCTGTGTTTGTATCAGAGCCGTGACAGGTGAATTTTCCAGATTTTTAAAGGAGTGCAGAGATGCTGCCACACATCTTATCTGCACTGGGGTGTGAGCAAGAGAAATCCAGCCTGCCCAGCCACTGCTTTCTTATTTCCCTTTTCTATCTCTGAACCACAGGAGCCATCTCAGAATAATGAAAAGGCTCGCAGGGAACATTCTTTTAGATGTTTCTGGGTGATGCCAGCAAAGCGTCTGCTGGGAAAACACAATATTTCATCCCAGTTTGATCCGAGTTTTTGTGCAAAATCACTTTACTCCCTGGGCTTTGCTCTCTCTCTAGCACAAGGAGAGGAGCAATTCCCTCCCTCTCTCCCAGGCACAGATTGATAGCCCTGGAGACAGCAAGGTGTTGCTGCTCCCTGAAAAAAACCCAAACTTCAGATGGAAATGAGGGAGGCGAGGAACGCCCAGCCAGGCTCCCAGGGAAACTTTAGGTGGACAAAACTTGTCTCCTACCCTTGCAGACGGGTTTGGTGCCGTTCCAGGTGCGGTCTTTGGTGCAGGTGAGGGCAGCTGCCCTGTCTGACTCCATCATGAAGCCGGGAGTGCACTGGAACACCACGGATTTGTTGTAGGTGAAGTCGCTGCCCAGCCTCAGCCCGTTGGCCGGCACGCCGGGGTCGCCACAGTTGATCACTGCCAAGGAAGGGGAAAAAAAAAAGAAGAGAATTTCTGGCAGCTGGAACCATGCCCATGATAGTCCTGAGGGTTTTTCCAGGCAGGATTTAAGCAGTGAAATGAGGAATGGGTTTAGGGTCCTGAGCGTTTTTCTAGAGGGATTTAAGCAGAAAAATAGGGAGCAGGTTTGTGGTCCTGAGCTGGTTTTTTTTCAGGGAGGACTCAACCAGTTAAATGTGGGGCAGGTCTGTGCTCCTGAGTGTTTTTCTAGGTGGGATTTAACCACTAAAATGTGGGGCAGGTTTGTGGAAATGAGCTGTTTTTCCAGGCAGGATTTAACCACTGAAATATGGAGGAGGTTTGTGCGCCTGAGTGTTTTTCCAGGTGGGATTTAACCAGTTAAATGAGGAGCAGGTTTATGATTCTGAGCACTTCTCGAGGTGAGATTTAACCAGTTAAATATGGAGCAGGTTTGTGGTCCTGCACATTTTTCCAGGTGAGATTTAACCAGTTAAATGTGGAGCAGGTTTGTGGTCCTGAGTGTTTTTCTAGGTGGGATTTAACCAGTTAAATATGGAGCAGGTTTGTGCTCCTGAGTGTTTTTCCAGGTGGGATTTAAGCAGCTGAGTGTGCAGCAGGTTTNAGCGTTTTTCTAGGTGGGATTTAACCAGTTAAATGTGGAGCAGTTTTGTGTCCCTGAGCGTTTTTCCAGGTGGGATTTAAGCAGCTGAGTGTGCAGCAGGTTTGTAGCAGGGCGGATGTGGATGGGCTGGAGTTTAAAGGCTCATTAAGGCCTTGCAAGGAGCTGGATTAACACTCATTAAACATTAAAGCAAACTCGGGTCACACCCGGGTGAAGGGAAGACAGTTTGCTCACAGCACTCCCCACTCAGCCCAGTTCCTGCCTCTCCTTAAATCCACTTTTGTCACCACCCCCCGCCCTGAGCTCACACACATCCCTGTCCCCACAATGTCACACTCAGGAGCAGCCCTGGGAAGCCCCTCCAGCTCGGCCAACATCCACTCCCAAAATTACTCCAGGGTTCCCTCCAATCCAACTGGAAAAAGACAACCCTAAAGCAAGATTTCTCCATTAGGTCCCAGCAGAATTCCCAGGCTGAGCCACTGCTGGTGCCAGGGTTTAGCAGAGTTTCTCAGGCTGGCACTCGTGTGTTGGTGCCTTAGGATTTTTAGCTTTTATATTTTTCATCTATTTGTAACCCTGCAATTCTTTAGTGTGTAACTCCAAACTCCACACACAGTGTGAGCTGCTGCTTCCCCAGTTTGGGCAGACACAACAATTCCTCTCCAGGCCTGGGGATCAAGGACCCCTCACTGCCCCAGGCCCCAGAGATGGAAACAAAAGTGAGTTGGGGGCAGCAAACGTGGGGTCAATGACTTCATTACCTGAAGCTGGAATTGAAAAATCAACCTCCAATCTGCAAATGGCCCAAACTGATCAAAGTGTGAAAACCCATGACCTGTGGTCCATTTTTGGGTGTAGCTCCTGATAGGTTTGGTTCACCCTAAATACACCTGAAAGCCCTACAATAACCAGAACTGCTTTTTATCCCCTTGATTTTGTCTGGCCTCTGTGTTTAGGTACCCCAAAAAGGCATGATGTGGGCACAGCTGTGCCTGGCAGCTCATCCTTCCCCTCTCCNAGCTGTGCCTGGCAGCTCATCCCTCCCCTCTCCCCATTCCAGGATCCCATCCCAGTGCTCACCAGTGCACTCGGGGCTGGTCCCAGTCCAGGTGCCGTTGACAGTGCAGTGCCTGCTCAGCACCCCCGTGGAATAAAACCCCTCCCTGCACTGGTAGATGATGGAGCTGGAGAACACCAGGCCGTCGTTGAAGATCACCCTGGCGTTGCTGGGCGTCCCGGGGTTCCCACAGGAGATCACTGGGAAGGGAAATGGGGTGGGATTCAAATAAAATAACAAATAAACAAGTGAACCCCTCCTGGAACTGCAAGGGTTTCCCCCTGCACTGTCTGTCATCAGTAAAGGCAAGTTTTGGGGACATGGGAACACTTCTGGGGACACGGGGGGCAGTTCTGGAGACACCAGAACAGCTCTGGGGACACCAGAGGAATTCTGGGGACACCAGAACAGCTCTGGGGACACCAGGGCAGCTCCTCTGGGGACACTGGGGCAGCTCCTCTGGGGACACTGAGGGAATTCTGGGGACATGGAGGCAGTTCTAGGGACACCAGGGCAGTTCTGGGGACACTGGGACAGCTCTGATGACACCAGAACACCTTTGGGGACACTGTGGCAGTTCCGGGGACACCAGAGCAGTTCTTGGGACACTGAGACAGCTCTAGGGACAGCTCTGGGGACACCGGGGTAGCTCTGGGGACATTGAGGCAGCTCTAGGGACATGGGGGAAGCTCTGGGACACCAAAACATCTCTGGGGACACCAGAACAGCTCTGGGGACACTGGGGCAGCTCTGGGGACACCAGGGCAGCTCTGGGGACACTGGGGCAGCTCTGGGGACACCAGAACAGCTCTGGGGACACCAGGGCAGCTCTGGGGACACCGGGGCAGCTCTGGGAACATTAAGGCAGCTCTAAGGACATAAGGACAGCTTTGGGATACCGGGGCAGTTCTCAGGACACTGGGGCATTTCTGGGGACATTGAGGCAGCTCTGGGGACATGGGGGCAGCTCTGGGGACACCAGAACACCTCTGGAGACACCAGGGCAGTTCTGGGGACATTGAGGCACCTCTGGGGACACCAGAACACTCTGGGGACACCAGAACACCTCTGGGGACACCAGAACACCTCTGGGGACATTGAGGCACCTCTGGGGACACCAGAACACTCTGGGGACACCAGGACACTCCGGGAAGCCTGGGGCGGCCCTGGGCACCCCGTGGCACAGGCCGTACCTTCGCACTCAGGCTGTGTCCCGCTCCAGGAGCCGTTGGAGTGGCAGGTCCTCTCGGAGGAGCCCCGCAGGCTGTAGCCGGGCTCGCAGCTGAACCTCACCACGCTGCCCACGTCGAAGGCGTCCCCCAGCCCGATCCCGTGGGAAGGGATCCCGGGATCGCCGCACACGCCCTGGCTGCCCCCTGCCCACGGAGAGCACAGGGTCACCACAGCCACCACGGGAGCCCTTGTCACCCTCCTCGGGAATTCCACCCCCAGCAGAGCAGTGGGATTCCAGATTAAACACTCCCCACCTCCAGGAGTCACCCAGGCTTTGAGCTGGATGGAAACACGGCCACAGCTCCTGAATGCCAGGGTGGAGCTCCAGCATCAGCCCAGGGATGTTTCCCCTCCATGAAGGAATTCCCATGTGCTCCTGTTGTACTCAGGGAACAAGGAGGGGTTGGAGCATGGGAGGAATGGAAGGGAAAAGGGAAAAGGGAAAAGGGAAAAGGGAAAAGGGTTGGGGAAGTTTGGGAAAGGGAAGTTTAGGGAAGTTTAGGGAAGGGAAGGCACCAGGAGCCCCCTTAAGGCACAAGGAGCGGGTGACGATGGGTGGGAGATGATGACCATGAATGGGTGACCATGGATAGGTGACCATGAACAGATGACCATGAATGGGAGACTGTGAAGGGGTGACCGTGGCTGGGTGACCATGAATGGGTGACCATGAATGGGTGACCATGAACAGATGACCACGGCTGGGTGACCATGAATGAGAGACTATGAAGGGGTGACCATGAATGGTTGACCATGGCTGAGTGACCATGGCTGGATGACCACAACTGGGTGACCATGAATGGGTGACCACAACTGGGTGACCATGAAGGGGTGGCCATGAAGGGATGACCATGAATGGGAGACTATGAAGGGGTGACCGTGAATGGATGACCACAGATAGGCGACCACAGTTGGGTGACCATGGNTGGGTGACCATGACTGGGAGACTATGAATGGGTGACCATGGATAGGTGACTATGGCTGGGCGACCATGAACATGTGACCACGGCTGTGTGACCATGAATGGGTGACCATGAATGGGAGACCACAACTTGGTGACCATGGCTGGGAGACTACGAAGGGGTGACCACGAATGGATGACCACGGATAGGTGACCATGGTTGGGTGACCATGACTGGGTGACCATGAATGGGTGACCATGAAGGAATGGCCATGAACAGATGACCACAACTTGGTGACCATGGCTGGGAGACTATGAAGGGGTGACCATGACTGGGTGACCACGGATAGGTGACCATGGTTGGGTGACCACGACTGGGTGACCACGAATGGTTGACCATGGCTGAGTGACCATGGCTGGATGACCGAACTGGGTGACCATGAATGGATGACCATGAATGGGTGACCACGAAGGGATGACCATGAATGGGAGACTATGAAGGGGTGACCACGAATGGATGACCACGGCTGGGTGACCATGGATAGATGACTATGGCTGGGTGACCGTGAAGGGGTGACCATGGCTGAGTGACCATGGTAGGTGACCATGAATGGGAGACCACAAATGGATGACCACGACTGGGTGATCATGAATGGGTGACCACGGCTGGGTGACCATGGCTGGGTGACCACGACTGGGTGATCATGAATGGGTGACCATGAAGGGGTGACCACAAATAGATGACCACAGCTGTGTGCCCACGGCCGTGTCCCCGCAGAGCGCCCCTCCCCAGCCCCTCACCCGAGCAGTGTGGCAGGGAGCCGCTCCAGCGCCCGTCCAGCTGGCACATCCGTGTGGCGTTGCCGACCAGCGTGCGCCGGCCCAGGCAGCTGTACCTGACCACCGAGCCCACCGTGTGCTTGTCCCCCGAGATCTGGGCGTGGGGAGGGGACCCGGGGTGGCCGCACGACACCACTGCAAGAGATGCACCGGCTTCAGCCCCCGGAAATTCCAGAATTCCACCCTGGGGGATCTTAAACATCAGTTAATTCCAACCCTTTCCATGGGCAGAAGGAAATTTTAGCCTGCTTAGTGGGGTGTCGCCCCAATTTTTCAGCCTTCTGATGTTTTCATTCTTAGACTGGAGAGTTCTCATGCATTGTAACAAAAACAAAGACTGATATTTTGTAAACATCTATTCTTTTCCAGTGAAAAGGACAAATTTATGAACTTCTAAGTTGACCACTGGGGTCAGACAGGTGTAACTCTCATCCCCNGATTTTTCAGCCTTCTGATGTTTTCCCTCTTAGACTGAAGAGTTCTCATGCATTGCAACAAAAACAAAGACTGATATTTTGTAAACATCTATTCTTTTCCAGGGAAAAGGACAAATTTATGAACTTCTAAGTTGACCACTGGGGTCAGACAGGTGTAACTCTTGTCCCCCAGTCCTTGATCAAATTCCAAAGACTATGTAAGTCGAGATCCCCAAATAAACTCCCTTTTTTTCTCATCTCACATCCTGATGGGGGAGTGTGGTTCTTTTCTACTCTGGTGACAGTGTAGCTCTGGTTTTGTGCCTGAAATGTTTTGGTTTTNTACTCTGGTGACAGTGCAGCTCTGGTTTTGTGCCTGAAATGTTTTGGTTTTCTAAAATTCAGAGAACTTCCTGTAAACAGGAGAGATATTTTTAAGTGTATTATGTCATTAATTCCTTTTCCTAGGAGGGATTTCTTCTTGNCTTCCTGTAAACAGGAGAGGTGTTTTTTGAGTGTGTTGTGTCATTAATTCCTTTTCCTAGGAGAGATTTCTTCTTGATGTCCCTCCAGTCTAACCGATGTAAGTAAAAAAGTTTGCCTTTGTGTCACCAATCNCAGTCTAACTGATGTAAGTAAAAAAGTTTGCCTTTGTGTCACCAATCAAATTAGTCTGTGTAAAATAATATATTAACAAAAGCACATCCCAAAAATAAAAAATCATAATTTTCAACCTTCTAAAGCTCAAAGTCTGTGTTGTTATAGTATAAAACAACATCAGCTTAGCAGCTGCTAACATTTCCTAAGGAAAAGTTTCTCAGGAAAGCTTTTTCTCAAAACAATCTTGGCAAACAACTCTCCTTTCTCAGAACAATCTTTCTCCAGGTGGTGTTTTGCTGTTTCTCTAGTTCATCAATGGGACAGGAGAGGTGTTGTTTCTATTCACCAATCATGTTAAGTCTGTATCAGAACACCTTATAAAAGGTAGTAAGAATTAGAAAATAAAGAGCTTTTTTTTCTATACTTTTGCCTTCTGAATTATTTGGAGTCTTTCATGTCCTACAGTGACAGTCAGGGACACTTTTCCCTATCCCAGGTTGCTCCAAGCCCTGTCCAGCCTGGCCTTGGACACTTCCAGGGATTGGGGACACTTCCAGATTCTCTGGGCACCCTGTGCCAGGTCCTCCCCACCCTCACAGGAAAGTTCAGCACATGAGAAACAAAATAATGGGAAAATCTCCTATTTTTAAAAAACTTTTAACCCCAGGAATCCACGGAATCAGTGGTAAAACTGACCTGGGTTTCCGAATACCCACAAATCCTCCAAATCCCCACATTTTAAGGAAGGAGATCCCTTGTACTCAAGGGGGCTGAGGGATTGGGGTTTTAACAGGAATTCCCTCCTGGCTGTGGGAACATGGGTCATCACTCACCAGTTCCCCAGGATCCATGCAAAGGGTGAGGACAGGACAAAAGGAAAGGAAAATGTGCCCAAAACTGCTCGGGAGGATTTGGTGTGGAGGGATAAATGTGGGAAAAAACAAAAGGAATAATCCCAGCTTTGGAACAGCTCAAGCCAATTGGAATTGCCAGAGTTCCAAGGGCAGAGAATGAGAGTGCAGCTGGTTTAGTGCCCAAAGGGACAAACTGGTCGTGCTGGGGGTGGGGCTGCTCCTGCCTGCACCTCCCTAAGGCAGCTGAAATCCACTCTGGATCCTGAACTCCCACTGTAGGACTGGGACTCACTCACTCAGGTCAGCCCTCAGTCACTCAGGCGAGTTTCCTCTCCCTCAGGTGAGCTCTCCCTGTGCTCCAGAGCTGCTCCTGCCCTCTCCACCTGCACCATCCCAGCTGGATCCTCTCCTCAAACCCCAAATCCATTGGGATTCCACCCAGAATTGGCCAAATCCATCTGTTCCTCATACAGAGAACCCCCTCCAGCAGCATCCCTCTCCTCAAACCCCAAAATCCATTGGGATCCCACCCAGAATCCCCCAAATCCATTGGGATCCACCTGTCTTACACAGAAAACCCCTTCCAGCAGGATCCTCTTCTCAAACCCCAAAATCCATCAGGATCCCACCCAGAACTGCATAAATCCATCAGGATCCCCAAATCCATCTGTTCCTTACACAGAGAACCCCTCCAGAAGGATCCCTCCTCAAACCCCAAATCCACTGGGATCCCACCCAGAATCTCCCAAATCCATCAGGATCTGCACAGAGAACCCACCCAGCTGGATCCTGTCCTTAAACCCCAGAATCCTCCAAAATCCATTGGGATCTACTTGTCTTACACAGAGAACCCCCTCCAGCAGGATCCTCTCCTCAAACCTCAAAATCTATCAGGATCCCACCCAGAACCCCCTAAATCCATTGGGATTCCACCCAGAATCCCCCAAATCCCTCAAGATCCCCCAAATCCATCCGTTCCTCACATAGAGAACCCCCTCTAGCAGGATCCTCTCCTCAAACCCCCAAATCCATTGGGATCCCACCCAGAATCCTCCAAAATCCATCGGGATCCACCTGTCCCTACACAGAGAACCCCTTCCAGCAGGTTCCTGTCCTCAAACCCCAAAATCCATTGGGATCTCACCCAGAATTCCCCAAATCCATCAGGATCCCCCAAATCCATCTGTTCCTCACACAGAAAACCCCTTCCAGCAGGATCCTGTCCTCAAGCCCCTCAAATCCATTGGGATTCCACCCAGAATCCCCCAAAATCCATTTGGATTCCACCTGTCTTACACAGAGAACCCCCTCCAGCAGGATCCTCTCCT
>SWJQ01000360.1:113574-123813 GCA_007252995.1 Zosterops borbonicus
GGGTGGGAGTGGAAAAATTCCTTGTGGAAAAGGGGAGGAAAAGGAAATCCTGTGGGTTCTCAGCCAGCAGCAGAGCCTGGATCTCCAGCCCCAAATTGGGATGTAGATCATCCAGCTGGGAATAACTGATCCCAAACTGGGATCTCCATCCTCCAGCAGGGAATAACCGATAATCCAGCACGGCCAGAGATCCTGGATTAGGGGAATGCAGAGGGAAGGAGTGCAGGGAGGGGATTTGGGAAATGAACCTGAGTGCTGATCCCATGGGAAAAAGGGAAGAGGGCTCTGCACAAAGCTCTGGTGGAGGAAAAGCTGCTCCAGAGGGGTCTGATCCCAAATTTCCTTGAGTTCCCCCCACTTCCAACACACTCCAACACCTCGGAGATCGCAGCGAGGCGAGAAAACCCCAAGGTCAGAGCCACGGGATTTACCCTGGGATCTCCAACATCCCCTGGGTGGTTTCCAGGGATTTCTGGCTTGGGAACAGGAGAAATCCCAGACTGACCTCGGCAGGAGGGCAGGGAGCTGCTCCACTGGCCGTTGGCCAGGCACTGGGATTGGGAAGCTCCCTCCAGGCGGAAGCCGGGGTTGCACTGGAATTTGGCCACGTCGTTGAGGTTGAACTGGGAGCCCTGGGTGAGGCCGTTGGGGGGGTTGCCAGGGTGGCCACAGGTGATGGCTGCAAGCACAAAATGGAAATGTCACTTGATTGATTCATTAGGGAAAGTTCTGGAGGTAGGAGAGCGTAAAAAACCCCACGTCAATCCCAAAACCCCAAAGATTTGCAGCCTGCTCTGTTGAGAGAACGGGATTTTTGCAGGTTTTTCTGGCACCAGGAATTCCCTGCATCCTTCTCCAGGCAGCTGAGTGCCAGGATCCCACTGATTTACACCACATATCCCTCTTCAAAAATCCCCAGCTCCTGCTCTTAATCCCACACCACCCCGAGCATCCCAAACTCTGCTGTTCCCTCCCTCTTTCCCCGTGCCAGTCCTGGCTATAGGGAAAAGTTACACCTGGAAAAGAAGGAAAATAGGATGAAAATCAGAATTCCAGCACAGGGCCTCAAGAGATGAAATCTGCCTAAGTGGGAGAAACTTTGTGGGAATATTTTACTTCCAAACCCCTGAAGTGAGGATTTTTCTGGAGCTTTTTCCCCCCTGAGGTTGGTGTTGGCTCGGGATGAGGTGAAGGGCACAGGAGCTGCCCTGGCAACACCCAGGGATGCAAAAGCAATTCCAGCATCCCAAATCCTTCTGGGAAGTGGCTGGAACACTCTGCTGTCACCTCAGCAGGTGACACGGGGAGGGCACAGCCCCAGAGCCTTTTGATTCCAGCCGGTTCCAGGGCACAAAAGGAAACTCGGGATGAGCCAGCGGGAGATTCTTGGCTGCCTAAGGAATGTGACATCCTAGGACAGCTGAGGACAAAGCTTTATTGATCATTGTCACACAGAACGTCCTGGTTTGTCCATCAGGACAAATCTGGTTTTCCTGGACAGCTGCCAGCACCAGGAGATTGAAGGGAAGATGAAATTCCAACAAAAGATCCGTAACAAATCTGACTGCCCGGGCTGGGCTGGAGCACGGGGATGGGGGTTTATTCCTGACCCAAGCTGGTGACAGGGATAAATGAAAAAATGCTGCAGGAAGCAGGGCCAGGTTTGGGATATCATGTTTGGAAATGGGAGGGATTCTGGCCCTTGGAAAAAAAACCCCAAACTTCCCAGAGTTGCATGGATCAAACAGAGGAGGGGACTGCAGCAGGTTGGGAGGGGAAATACCAGGAGAACAGGGAATGGTGCTGTGCCCTGAGTGGGGACAATAAAACCCTGAAGTGCCTCACTGCAGAGCTGGGATCAACAATCCCAAATTTCTGTTACTCTCAAGGTGGGTAATAACTCAGAACAATTCCAGAATGGTTTGGGATATAAAGGAGTTCAAAGCCCATCCCATTCCAGCCTCTGCCATGGGCATGAGGGTAAATCCCACCCTTTCCAACTGTTCTTTCCCCAAAAATCTCCAGCAGGATCTCAAGACACCTCCCGAATTTTGGAGTCACTGCTAACTTTGCCAACTTAATCCTGATTTTTTGTTTCCAGGCTGGATTCTGCCAGGTCATTCCCTCCTTCTCATCTTGTTCTTGTTGTGCCCCAGCACAGAAAGCTCCAAACCAGACGGGAGAGATGGGAACAAACAACTGGAGCACCACGATATGAAATCCACGGATTTGCTGCCCGTTGATAAGAAGATGCTTCAACTTATCAACACCTGAGAGCTGCAGGGAGTTGGTTAATTGGGTTATTTCCCGGGAAGATAAACGAGGAGGTTGGACAAGGTGATTTGGGGGGGAGCAGAGGAGAGATCCTGATTTTCCACGGGCACAGAGCGCGGCGCTCAAGGATTGTGACCACCAGGGTGTGCTTGTAGGGCTGTGCCTGCCTTTAACACCCCCTGGCCCCAAAAAAGCCTCCCCTCCTCTGATCCCACACCTTCAGCTGGGCTTGGGGAGGAGAAATTCAGTGGAATTATTGAACCACAAAGGATCTTTTCTTGGAGACACCCAGGGATGATCCTGCACAACACCCACAACGTGCACAGACGGTCACCCCACACCCTGGGGGTGTGAGCTCTGTGGATTTCCTCCCAAAATCTGCACTAAACCATCCCATCCTGTACCCAAATCTGGGGATTGGAACAGAGAGTATAATGGAACTGATAAAGGAGCCTGGTACCTCAGGCCTGATGGGGCAGAAACCACGGGACAGACACAGATAAAGGATCCCTGGGGTAGGAGTGACCAAGAAACGTGTTGTGAAACTTTGTAGTGATTACCAAGTAACTGATGTCATGAAGAACGTGTAACCAATGAGAAATTATCACCAAAAATAGAATCCTATGGAAGTGCCAGACAAGAAAAACCCGATATAAACCTATAGAAACCTACACAAACCTATATAAATGCCTTGTATGTTCAATAAATTTGGCTTCTGGCCAGAACTCGGGGTGTCCCCACTCTCAATCTCTGCCACTCAAAGGCCACCATCTCCTTGGTGATCCACAGTCACCCAAAGGGCACCATCAGGTACAGGCCTGACCAGGACAGTCACAACAGATCCCTGTGGGCTCAGTATTTTCTGAGCCTGAGAATTGCTGAGCTCTTCCCAAGGGAAGCTTTTTAACACTTTTTCCCAGAACAACCTTGTGTAAACAATATTCCTTTCCCACAACAACAGGAGTTGTTTGCTATTTCTGTTACTGAGCCAATGGGAGAGGTGTCAGCCCTATGGACCAATAACGTGACTTTTAGTGCAGCGTGTTATAAAAGGGCTGAATGAATTGTAACCTTCTAATTGTTACCTTCTAATGTTATAAAAGGGCTGAATGTTGAACCTTCTAATTTCTACTGCCTTCTGACTGCAGTCAAACATCTTTATTTCACGTCCTACCGCGACAGACGCCCAAAGGACAATTTGAGAAGAACAGGCTGGCAGGGATGGGATGGGATTTGGAGAAACACATCCAACCCTTCCCACAAGCCCTTCCACACCCTCCTGGCTGGCCCTCCCCGTGGCAGGGCTGAAGGAATGACAAGTACTTACGCACACAGACAGGCGTTTTCCCGGACCAGCGGTGGTCCTGCTGGCAGATGCGCACGGACATGCCGATGAGGCGGAAGCCGGGCTGGCACTGGTACACCACGCTGCCCCGGTAGTTGTAGTTCTCCCCGTTGATCTGCCCGTTCACTATGGGGCTGGGCACGCCGCAGTGCCCGGCTGGACGGGGGAGAACAGCAGGAGTCACCTGGAGATCCCATTTAAAGGTGTCCCCAAAAGGCATCGCCCACACCACGGAGCTCTGAGGGGTCGGGGCAGGGAGAAGCCTGGACTGGGTTGGGTTGGAGGGGAATGTAAAGATTGTCCAAAGGGACACCTTCCACCATCCCAGGTCACTCCAATCCCTGCCCAACCTCTCCTTGGTTGGAGGACTTTCAGGGATGGGGCAGCACAGCTTCTCTCGGCATGGATGGGGTTTGGAGACGCCAATTCTGGGCTGGGTTGGATTGGGTTGGAAGGGATTTTTAGGATTGTCCAAAGGGACACCTTCCACCATCCCAGGTCACTCCAATCCCTGCCCAACCTCTCTGGACTCTTCCAAGGATGGGGCCACAGCTTCTCTAGGCATGGATGGGGTTTGGAGACACCCATTCTGGGTTGGGTTGGATTGGGTTGGAAGGAAACACAAGGATTGTCCACAGGGATGCCTTCCACCATCCCAGGTCCCTGCCCAACCTCTCTGGACTCTTCCAGGGATGGGGCAGCCACAGATTCTCTGGGCATGGATGGGGTTTGGAGATGCCCAGATGGTTTGGGTTGGAAGGGAATGTAAGGATTGTCCACAGGGACACCCTCCAAGCCTTGTCCAACCTCTCCTTGGTTGGAGGTTGGAGGACTTCCAGGGATGGGGCAGCCACAGCTTCTATGGGTATGGATGAGATTTGGAGATGCCCAGATAGTTTGGGTTGGAAGGGAACATAAGGATTGTCCACAGGGATGCCTTCCACCATCCCAGGTCACTCCAAGCCCTGCCCAACCTCTCCACAGACACTTCCAAGGATGGGGTACACAGATTCTCTGGGCATGGATGAGGTTTGGAGATGCCCAGACTGGGTTGGTGGAAGGGAACGTAACCAAAAGGACACCCTCCACCTTCCCAGCACACTCCAAGCCCTGCCCAAGCTCTCCACGGACACTTCCAGGGATGGGGCAGCCACAGCTCCTCTGGGCAATCCATGTCCATTGTTTATAGTAAAGAATTCCACCCCAATATCCAACCCAAACCCGTCCTTTTCCAGCTCCAGGCCATTAACTCAAGACTCTGCTACCATAAACAAACATCCCCATCCCAAAGGCCCCTCAACACCTCACACCTATTGAGGAGGCACGAATCAAACTCTGCTTCCCTTTAAAACCCCACAGTGTGGATTCCTCCTCTGATCAGCCCCTAAACCCCCCGAGGTGCCTCCAGGGGGCCTTCCCACGTCCCGTGGGTGCCAGCAGGAGATTCCCAAGGGATACCTACCCAGACATCGGACCTCAGCCCCGCTCCAGAGCCCGTTGGCCATGCACTCCCTCACCCGGGAGCCCACCAGGGTGTAGCCAGTGTTGCAGGAGAAGATGGCAGTGGCCCCGTAACTGGTGAGGGTCCCGATCTTGTTCCCGTTGGGAGGCGTGGGCAGCTCCCCGCAGGAGATAACTAGGACAGATCCCAAAGGACAGTGAGCAGACAGGGGATGGGTTTTGAAGGAATGGATCCAGGCACAGCCCCAGGAGTTATTGCTGGAGCGGGGAAGTTCATTAAATAATTCCAGGAATTGTAATAATTCCAGAGCCGTGTTAGATGAGGTGACAAAAATAAGAGCTGTTAATATTTATGCTTCAGGACACGAGGGAGGCACTAAAGACAGGCTGGGAAGGAACAAAAGGAGTTTTTCGCATCAGAACTTCCCCACACAGGAATATTTTTGTGTCATTAACCCACTGCTGGATGCAGCAGGAAGCCTGATTCCCAGAAAACCCACAGAATCGTGGAATGGGGTAGGTTGGAAGGCACCTTAAAGACCATGAGCGGGGCCATCTCCCACTAGACCAGGTTGCTCCAAGCCCTGTCCAGCCTGACCTTGGAATTGCACAAAGTTTCCAATCAAAAGTGACACCCAGCTTTCCCCCACAAGCTGAAATTCCGAGCTCTGCAGATCCCAGCTGGGTTTGTGGGATGCAGGAGCCCCTGCAAACCCAACTCCCCCCTCTCAGAACTCCAGCTCTCGATTTTATCTTCATTTTCTCTGCCTTCAAGCTCTGCCAACCCTCCAGAGCTCCCGCCGGGTGCTCCTGACCTCGGGGCACTGCCAAGATCCTGTCACTTGGATTTAGGTGGCAATAAGGCTGAGGGAACAAAAGGAGGTCAGGCTCCTGCTCCCAGATCCAGAGGAAGAGCTGGCAGGGGGAAAAGTACATCTGTCACCCAGGCCAGCAGTCACAGCTCCACAAACAAAGGCAGGCAGCAGGGAGGGAGAGATTTTGCTGTCTCTGTCTGCACTTGGAGAGAAAAACCCTCCACCTCTGACAAAAGGAGAGATCCAAAGCACAGCAGTGGTGTCAGAACAACTGAGAGCTGCTGCTGTGCCCCGTTGGGTTTGATTTGCAGGTGACACTGTTACCCTTGTAAACCTGGTGTTGGTGTGACAGAGGAGGCTTGGCAGCAGAATGCTTTATTTTTTCCTCCTTAAAAGCCACGACTTCAGAGCAGCTGTGACAGCAAAGCTGCTGGGACCCCACAGCAACAGCTGAACTGAAGGGCTGGAGATCCCAGAGAGGTGCTGGGATTAAACCAGGAATCAGATCCAGACGTCTCCCTGCACCCCAGCTCCCCTCCAGCAGCTCTGCTCTCTCCACCTCAGCTGCTGCCAGGAGTTAGTAAGTCCAACCCCACAGCAGGGATATATTCCACTATCCCAGGTTGCTCCAACATGGCCTGGGACATTTCCAGGGCTGGAGCAGCCACAGCTTCTCTGGGAAATCCATCCCAGCCCCTCCCTGCCCTCACAGGGAAGGACTTCTCCCCAAAATCTGCACCAAACCATCTCACAAATGCCCAAAAGACCAAACCATGCTCCACAGCTCCACCTCAGCTGCTGCCAGGAGTTATTAAGCCCCACTCTGCAGCAGGGACACCTTCCACTATCCCAGGTTGCTCCAACATGGCCTGGGACACTTCCAGGGATCCAGGGGCAGCCACAGCTTCTCTGGGAAATCCATCCTAGATCCTCCCTGCCCTCACAGGGAAGGATTTCTCCCCAAAATCTGCACTAAACCATCCCATCCTGTACCCAAATCTGGGGATTGGAACAGAGAGTATAATGGAAGTGATAAAGGAGCCTGGTACCTCAGGCCTGATGGAGCAGAAACCACGGGACAGACACAGATAAAGGATCCCTGGGGTAGGAGTGACCAAGAAACGTGTTGTGAAACTTTGTAGTGATTGCCAAGTAACTGATGTCATGAAGAACGTGTAACCAATGAGAAATTATCACCAAAAATAGAATCCTATGGAAGTGCCAGACAAGAAAAGCCTGATACAAACCTACATAAACCTATACAAACCTACATAAATGCCTTGTATGCTCAATAAATTTGGCTCCTGCCCAGAACTTGGGATGTCCCCACTCTCAATCTCTGCCACCCAAAGGCCACCATCTCCCTGATGACCCACAGTCACCCACCAGCACCACCAGGGTGACCACCAGAGACCCCAAAAACTTGCATTCCTGTGGTTCACCTTATATTCCTTTTCCCCCCCTTTTATTTTCCCCTCCCAAATAAGGAATTCACACACACTTTACTGTTTCTCCATTATTTTTTCCCAAATTTTACACGCTCATTTTGTTCTTTCAGCCTTAATCTGTGACACCACCAAAACTGCCTGTAAATCAGTCTCCTTTTCCATTATCTTTTGCATTCTTCACCCATTATTCCCCTTTATTTTAGTGTATTTCACCTNCATTCTTCAACCATTATTCCCCTTTATTTTAGTGTATTTCACCTTCTACTTAAGGGTAACACCCTTATTGGTGTTTAACCCTTTGTTGGCTTCAGCTACCAACCAACTCCTCCCTTCACACCATCAGTGATGCCACCAAAACTGCCTGTAAGTCAGTCTCCTTTTCCATTATCTTTTGGCATTCTTTACCCATTATTCATTTCCTTTTAGCCTATTTCACCTTCTATTTAAGGGTAATACACTTATTGGCAATACCTTTGTTGGCTTCAGCTACCAACCAACTCCTCCTCACGCGGCCTCAGCTACCAGCCAACTCCTCTTTCCACACCACCAGTGATGCCCAGCAGTTTGTCCTTGCCAGTTTAACATCAGGAATTCATTGAAATCACATCAGAAAACATCAGAAACCTCCCAGGGCAGGCTGGGATTTACTGACCCCAAACACAGGCTGGGATTTACTGACCCCAAACACAAACCCCAGCCCACGGTACCACCCCGGGGCGTCCCTGCTCTTACTTTTACAGGTGGGCACGGGCTCCCCGATGCTCCAGGTGCCGTTGGCCTGGCAGCTGATGACCCTGTGGCCCGTGTAGTAGTAGCCAGGGTCACAGATGAGCATCAGCTGGGCGTTGTAGTGGTACTGCACCTCGTAGGTGAGGCGCCAGCGGCCGTGCTCCACCGCGATGCTGCTGACGTCGGGGCACGTCACGGCTGGGACAGGGGGGAAAATGGCACAGAGAGTTGGTTAATTGAGGTTAAAATTGAGGTTTCAAACCCACCCACCCTCCAAAAAAAAAAATCCAAGTGTGGTGGGTTTTTATTGAGGGGATTATCCCTCCTCGGTGGGGTTTGTGTTGAGGGTTGGAAGGAAAACTTTCCTGGATAATAAAACCCGTGAGTTGTGGTCCATTTTGGGGTGTAACCCCTTGGAGGAGCTTCGTCTGCCCAAAATGTACCTGAAGGCCCTTCAATAAACACAACTGCTTTTTATTCTTTATTATTGTTATTTATTAATAAATTCCAATTACGGATTAATTATGATTTGGGATGGCTCAATTAACGATATGTAGAACTCTGGTTCTTCAGAGGGTTTATAGCCAGGATTTATTGAGAGACAGACTCTTTTATACAGTGTTTTGGTACAGTCAGTAGGATTGGACATTTAGAGAAACACTGTTTCTTACAAGAAAACAACAAGTCAAAAAAAAATCAGCTGCTAAAAGTTTTCTACCCTAACCATTTTCCACCTTAAGGGTTTTTCACCTTCCAAGGATTGTTTTGATTCCTCCTTATAATTTCCCAGGCGAGAGTGGGAGTGTTCTGTACTTGGCTTTCCCACAGCACTGCCTGGAGCCCCAAAAAAATCTATTTTCTGACCACTGTCAGCTCCCTCACCTTAATTCTGTCTGGGCTGTGTTTTTTTAGGTAATCCCCCAAAGGCATCAGTGCTGTGTGGACACCCCAAATCCGCACTCACCCACACACAGAGGGGGCTGGTTCCCGTTGCTCCAGACTCCCTCCTGCAGGCACTCTGTGCTGGGCTCAGCACCTGCCTGCAGCTGGAAGCCCTGGTTGCACTGGTACACGGCCTTGGTGCCCACTGTGTACTCCTTCCCAAAGACAACCCCGTTCCTCGGGGCTCTGGGAACTCCACACGAGAGAGCTGGGGAGAAAAACACACCAAAAAATAAAGAAAAGGTAATCAGGGAGCTGCTGGGTTTTATCCCAAACCGAAATCCCGGATGCTGTAGTTTCCTACTGGCAAATCCCACCTGCTGTGAGGAGTGCCCACCCTTCATAACGGACCAGCTTTTCCAACAGCAAAGCCAATCCTCAATCCCAGTTTCACAGAATCACAGAATCAGAATCACACACAGTCACAGGATCACTGGGTTGGAAGAGACCTCCAAGATCATCAACCCAGCCCCAACACCTCAACTAAACCCTGGCACTGAGTGCCACATCCAATCCTTCCTTAAAAACATCCAGGGATGGTGACTGCACCACCTCCCCAGGCAGGGAGCCCCATAACTGTGGTCACTTGACAAGTGCTACTTGACCATTCCAATACTTTATCACCCTTTCTGTAAAAAACCTTCTCCTGATATCCAGCCTGTATTTCCCTTGGTGCAGCTCAAGGCCTTGTCCTCTGGTTGTGTCAGTGCTGCTGGAGAAAGAGACCAACCCCAGCTGAGCACAGGCACCTTTCAGGGGGTTGTAGAGAGTGAGTTTCTCCTGGAAGAGGCTGTGGCTCAGAATTCCTGTCATAATATCTGTATATCAGCAGAGTGCTCCCGAGTTTCCACGCTGAGATAAAGGATCCCATAGAGGGAACACTGTGTTTACACCCCACAGCAGCACTGGTCCCAAACCCCTCTCCCAGGAGCACTTCTGCACCACAAAAGGCAGCAAATTGTGTGACTGTGGTGTGGCAGAAGGGAGGCTAAATTTAGGCTCAGGGCTGAGGAGGTGTGGGGGGGGAATTGTCACCCCTGACTTTCTTGCTTTCAAGTGTTTGAACCTTTGCAGCAGCTTCTCACGCTGCTTCATGTAAACAATATTGTATTCTTAGAATTTATCTGTGTGTTTTGCATTCTTGTTCTCTGAGAGAGAATTTGACTGATGGTCATATTGACCAATGGAGTCAGGAGGCTGTGACCTCCTTGGGCCAATCTTGGCC
>SWJQ01000360.1:123966-135092 GCA_007252995.1 Zosterops borbonicus
CCCACACACAGAGGGGGCTGGTTCCCGTTGCTCCAGACTCCCTCCTGCAGGCACTCTGTGCTGGGCTCAGCACCTGCCTGCAGCTGGAAGCCCTGGTTGCACTGGTACACGGCCTTGGTGCCCACTGTGTACTCCTTCCCAAAGACAACCCCGTTCCTCGGGGCTCTGGGAACTCCACACGAGAGAGCTGGGGAGAAAAACACACCAAAAAATAAAGAAAAGGTAATCAGGGAGCTGCTGGGTTTTATCCCAAACCGAAATCCCGGATGCTGCAGTTTCCTACTGGCAAATCCCACCTGCTGTGAGGAGTGCCCACCCTTCATAACGGACCAGCTTTTCCAACAGCAAAGCCAATCCTCAATCCCAGTTTCACAGAATCACAGAATCAGAATCACACACAGTCACAGGATCACTGGGTTGGAAGAGACCTCCAAGATCATCAACCCAGCCCCAACACCTCAACTAAACCCTGGCACTGAGTGCCACATCCAATCCTTCCTTAAAAACATCCAGGGATGGTGACTGCACCACCTCCCCAGGCAGGGAGCCCCATAACTGTGGTCACTTGACAAGTGCTACTTGACCATTCCAATACTTTATCACCCTTTCTGTAAAAAACCTTCTCCTGATATCCAGCCTGTATTTCCCTTGGTGCAGCTCAAGGCTGTGTCCTCTGGTTGTGTCAGTGCTGCTGGAGAAAGAGACCAACCCCAGCTGAGCACAGGCACCTTTCAGGGGATTGTAGAGAGTGAGTTTCTCCTGGAAGAGGCTGTGGCTCAGAATTCCTGTCATAATATCTGTATATCAGCAGAGTGCTCCCGAGTTTCCACGCTGAGATAAAGGATCCCATAGAGGGAACACTGTGTTTACACCCCACAGCAGCACTGGTCCCAAACCCCTCTCCCAGGAGCACTTCTGCACCACAAAAGGCAGCAAATTGTGTGACTGTGGTGTGGCAGAAGGGAGGCTAAATTTAGGCTCAGGGCTGAGGAGGTGTGGGGGGGGAATTGTCACCCCTGACTTTCTTGCTTTCAAGTGTTTGAACCTTTGCAGCAGCTTCTCACGCTGCTTCATGTAAACAATATTGTATTCTTAGAATTTATCTGTGTGTTTGGCATTCTTGTTCTCTGAGAGAGAATTTGACTGATGGTCATATTGACCAATGGAGTCAGGAGGCTGTGACCTCCTTGGGCCAATCTTGGCCCTCTGTACAAAATGTATATAAGCCTATTGGAGTCAGACAATAAAAGAGCCTTCCATGTTTGACCCTGCTGTGCCTGCTGTCCTCTGTGAGGGTCCACACCATGTCAGAACGTGTTGCCCCTCTAAGGGCAGGGGTGACAGGGAATTCAGGGAGAAGAGGGAAAAGCAGGCGCGGTGCCAGCAGTGCTGACTCTGCCCCATTCCTGCTGAATCCTGGGCTCTGGGGCAGGGCAGGGAGGGGACAGCCAGGGGACAGCCAAAAACACACAAAGGACCACGGCCATTTCTGCTGTCGCCCTTTTTCCCAACCCTGGGAATGCCAGCACTGGGGAGGAGGGAGAGTAAACCAAGATCTGGCTCCAAACCCGCCCTGTGGTCCCATCCCTCTCTGAGCCTGGCTCTGGGGAAGAGGGAGATCCACATCCCTCCTGTCTGGACAGGGTGGAATGATAAGGGAAGAGCAGCCAGGATCTGGGAAGCTCCATGGGAAGCTCCTGAGGGCTCTGTGGGGTTGGGAGAGGGGCAGAACCTGCCTGCAGACACAGCCCTGACCCCTGATCCCAATCTGTGCTTCCAGACAAACCCATTCCCGCCTGCAGCAGCCCCAGCTCAGCTCCAACACATAACACATTCCTGCTGTTCCTTGTGCACAAAAGCAGGGCTGGAAAAGGAGGAAAAGCCACTTTTCGGTGACATAGAGCTCAGGCTTTGGGTGTGCAGCACAGCCCTGGGTCTGTCCCTGTTCCCCCACTCCTGCCCCAGCATGGAGCAGGATCCCAGAGCAGGTGCTGGAATTGTGATGGGTGTGAGCAATTCCAGAGGCAGGACCAGGGCCTGGCAGCAGTGCTGGTGACAGCAGTGTCACTGCAGTGAGCTCAGGGCTGGCCAATCCCTCTCCAAGGCCTGGTGTCTAGACAGGCTGCCAGCCTGAATACCAATGGCCCTCCCAGGGAAAAGAGGGCACCTGGAAATCCCAACCTTTTCCCTGCTATCTCTGCTACTCCTTTTTCCTGGAGAGCTGGGGGGAAGCTGAGCCTTTCCCAGCCCCACCAAAACCTGCTCCTTTCTGCTTTTCATTCCCTTCAATGTTTCCCAAAAAAAAAAAATTGTCCCTTTTATTTATCCCCAGGAAACTGAGGCACAGGGAGGGACAGGAGCTCCGAGCCAGCAGGGCTGAGCTGCCTCTTGCCTTCATTCCATGTGGGGACAGAAAAATGTTGGATTTGATGTGGCTGAAGGGAGCAAGAGAGGAGCCAGCCCAGGCCTGGGGGTGGAGCTGCTCTGCCAGGAATTATCCTCCTGAAAATCCCCCATCCTGCATCCAGCCCAAGGCACTGGAGAGCCACGGGCCAGTGTTGGGATTCCTGACAGGAATACGAGGAAACTGAGGGGAAAAGTGACTCTTTCCACCTCAGCTTGTGACATGAGCAGTGAGCTCCCCCAGCTGTGGGAGTCAGGCTCTTCCAGAGGGACATCCAGTGCAAGATCCTGACCTTTATTTCCCCCATCCCAGGTCCTTCCCTCTTTTCCCTCTCCCACTCATTCCCTCCTCTCTTTGCCAATTATTTCCAACATGCTGGAGACGAGAATCATCCCTCAGTGCTCCCAGCCTGTTCTCAACATGGAATTAGCAGAATTCCAACAGAAATGTCTTCCCAGGGATGCTTTATTTCCTCTCATCCCAAGTCCTTCCCTCTTTTCCCAATCCCAGTTACTCCTTTCCCTCTCTTTGCCATCTATTCCCAAAGCCTTGGAGATGAGGATCACCCCTTGGTGCTCCCAGCCTGTTCTCAACATGGAATTAACAGAATTCCAATAGAAGTGTCTTCACAAGGGATGCTTTATTTCATCCCATCCAAAGTCCTTCCGTCTTTTCCCACTCCCAGTTACTCCTTTCCCTCTTTTCCATCTATTCAGTTGCTTTATTTCCTCCCAACCAGCTCCCAGTCATCCCCTTCCCTCTTTGCCATCTATTCCTAAAGCCTTGGTGACCAGGATCACCCCTCGGTGTTCTCAACACAGAATTACCACAATTCCAATAGAAATGTCTATTTCCTCCCATCCCACGTCCTTCCCTCTTTTCCCACTCCCAGTTACTCCTTTCCCTCTTTTCCCATCTATTCCCAAGCCTTGCAGATGAGGATCACCCCTCGGTGTTCTCAACACGGAATTACCAGAATTCCAATAAAAATGTCTTCACATGGATAATTTATTTCCTCCCATCTCAAATCCTTTCCTCTTTTCCCACTCCCTCCTTTCCCTCTTTCCCATCTATCCCCAAAGCCTTGCAGACGAGGATCACCCCTCGGTGTTCTCAACGCGGAATTATTCCAACATTGCTTTTATCCCCTGGTTTTCCAGGGACTCCTGGAAACGGATCCCAACCCTTCCCTGGCCTCACCTTGGCACAGGGGGATGTCCTCCCTCCAGTGGAAGTGTCCCTGGGGGTGCTGTGTGCAGGTGCTGGTGCTGTGTCCCACCAGGCGGTAGCCGGCGTCGCAGCCGAAGCGCACCGAGCTGCCGGGGCGCAGCCCGGAGTGGCTCAGGATCATCCCGTGGGCCGGGGGCTGAGGGAGGCTGCAGTAGGGGGCTGCCAAGGAGGGAAGGGAAAGACAAACCAGTCACAGGGTGAGCAACATCAGGGTCGTTCCCTTCCCACCCTCAGGAGTTACACTGAGCTTCCCCAAAAACGGGGAATAAACACGGAGACAAATGGGGAAGGAGAGCGGAGCTCTGAGCCTCACCCAGCTCCAGGAATAAGGAGTCACTGATGATAATTAAATATTCCTTAATTAATTTGCTGAACAAAGTCTGGACAGACTTTTCCGGTGCTTGACCACCCCCTGAGGGTGATGAAACCCCAAAGGTTTCTGCTTTCATCCAGAAACCTTTCCCAGTATCCAGTCCCTGGCATCAATGACTCTCCACATCAGGCTGCTGATCCTGAAGAGTGGTTGGGAAATGAGCCAAAGCTCCAAGGCTTCTCCCTGGAGGAATTTCTCCTGATTGTGATCCCACAGTCCTGGTCCTGACTGTTACAGAGTGGTTGAGACATGAGCCAAAGGTTTCTCCTGGACAGACCCTGCCCTGCTCAGCCTCCCCAGTGCCCGGCTTTGTGCAGCTCCTGCCCTCCCAGCTGGATCTCTGTAGGAATTCCATGGATTCTCCTGGCTCTGGAGCTGCTCCTGCTCCTGGCAGAGGCAGCTGGGACTTACCCCAGTAGCGGATTTTGAAGCCTTTCCTGTTGTAGGCGTGATCAGAGGACCAGCGCAGGAAGACGCTGCTCCCGCTGCTGGTGACGGTCAGAGGGGACGAGTAATTCCCACTGAGGGACAGCAACAGGGGGCTCTGCCCAGAGGGACCTGGAAGGACAGAGGGGACAGGGAGAAGGGAAAAGCTACTGTTGACTTTCCTTTCCTTTCCTTTCCTTTCCTTTCCTTTCCTTTCCTTTCCTTTCCTTTCCTTTCCTTTCCTTTCCTTTCCTTTCCTTTCCTTTCCTTTCCTTTCCTTTCCTTTCCTTTCCTTTCCTTTCCTTTTCTCACATCTCCCCCCTCCCCTTTCCTTTCCCACATCTCCCTCTCTCCTTCCCACATCCTTTCCCCTTTCCCTTCCCCTTTCCTTTCCCCTTCCCTTCCCAAAACTTCCCTTCTCTAAACTTCCCTTCCCTTCCCCAAACTTCCCTTCCCCACAGGTGGGGCTCAGTGTCCCTGCAGGAGGAACAGGCACAGGGAGTTTTTCCCTGAGGAAATCAGCTCCCAGCTCCCTGTGGGCACCACTTCCAGGGCTCACATCCTGCTCCTGGGAGTCCAGGCAAACCAGGATTTGCTCCAGGCAGGAGCTCAGGTCCCCACGGTGACCCCAGGAACACCAGCACAGCCCTCGTGCTCTGCACTGCTCCTCATTCCCCTCCTCATTCCCAAAAACTTCTGGGCTTGGAGAATCTCCTCCCTGTGGCCTTCAGGGATGAGAATTCCCACTTTCCCAACTCATCCCTTGCAGCAATCTCTGCTGTCATCTCTCCCCCAGGAGTTTCCCAACTCCTGCCTCTTGGAAAAATCCTTCAGATCCATCAAAAAAAAAAAAACCCAAACTGCAGCGATTTCCTTCTGCAAGGAATCAGGGAGGAGCTTTCTGGGAGGCCAGCAGGAGGTTCCAGGTGGGAAACTGGCCCTGGAACGCTCCATCCCCCCTGGATTTCCACGGGATCATGGAATGGTTTGGGATGGGAGGACCCCACAGGTCAGAGGGGTGAGTCTCTTACCATCAAAGATTTCAAACTCGTCAAACTGCTTCTCGCTGAGGAAATACTCGATGGTGAGGGAGATGTTGTAGCCTGGCTCCACCTTCACCACCCAGGAGCAGGTCTGGAAGTGGGGGTAACTCCCCAGGAAACTCTGGCTGAGGATCACCCCGCTGGAATCCGTCATCAGCTGGTTCATGGGGCAGTGCACTGGGAACGGAAATGAACATTCCTGGTTTTTTCACAGCAATTATGGAAGCACAAGGTCTGTCCTGATGAGGCAGCTCAAGGCTGAGCACGACCCCTGCACTCCTTTGATCCCTGGGGATTGGAGAATCCCTGTCCTGTGTTGTGGTGTAGGATGTACACAAAGTGTTTATCCCATCCCCATCCCCATGAGCTGTTGGAACCAGGTGGGGCAGTGTTTTCCCAGGCCCCTCCTTTGGGCTCTTCTGCTCATGG
This sequence comes from Zosterops borbonicus, assembly GCA_007252995.1. Taxonomy (NCBI): domain Eukaryota; kingdom Metazoa; phylum Chordata; class Aves; order Passeriformes; family Zosteropidae; genus Zosterops; species Zosterops borbonicus. Next base: position 129,872 of record SWJQ01000360.1, read on the forward strand.
CCCATCAATGCCTTGCCCAGGACTCACAGGGAACTCCCTCCAGGAGCTCTCTCTGTTTAATGGGCCATCAAGGAGCCACTGCACGACTCCTCATCCCATTGGGAGATGCTCCCAATGCCCAGGGGGAGGAGCCAAGCATTCCCACCTGGAGAGAATCTGGGATTTGGGACAGGACAAGCAGCCCTGAGCCACTGGATTCCCAGAGGAGCAGAGCTCCCAGACCTTTCTGTGGGATCACTGCTTCAGGAAGAGCCCCTCACCTGGACTGCTCCCCCCACCCTGCTCAGGGTGTGTTCTGACTCCGTCAGTGCTCTTTTGTGTTATTGCATTTATTTTATTTTATTTTTACCTTTTTACCTTTCTTATTATTAAATTATATCTCTGACTTGGAGCCTCTCATTCATTTTGCTTTCAAACCACAACAATCCCAAAAATCCCACAAATCCCAACAATTGTCACACTTTAAGAAAGGAGCAAAAAGCAGCAAAGCAAAAAAACCCCAAAACATTCCCACTGCCTCGGCCTCATTCCCACACAAGCAGCATCACAACCAGAGGCACAAAAAGCAGGAATCCCTGGAAAGTTTGTTAGAACAAAAGCTGGAATTACACCTCATCCCATGGAATCGTCAACTGGGACATGAAAACTCCAATTCCTGCTCAGGGTGAGGATTTTCACTCCCTCCTCCCCAAAATCCTACAGATGGGAAAATTAAACCCCAAGGATGAAAAAAACGAGCTGGAAAACCTTTCCCCTGAGCAGGGAAATTTGGGATTTAGGGAAGTTTCACCTTCACAGGTGGGTGGGGGGCCCTCGAACTGCAGGTGGGTGCCCAGTTTGCAGGTGAGGATCTCGTTCCCAATCAGGGTGAAGCCGGGAAGGCAGCGGTACCTGACAATGTCACCTGGGGAGAGAGGGAGGGAAAACAGGGATAAAAGGGGGGAAAAATTCTCAAAAAAGGGGGAAATTGTGGGATAAAAGGGGGGATTGTAGAAATAAAATGGGGAATTTGGGGATAAAAGGGGGAATTGCAGAGATAAAAGGGGGAAATACAGGAATTAAAGGGGAAATTATGGGATAAAGGGGGAATAGAGGGATAAAGGGGGAAATGTAGGGATAAAGGGTTATGGGATAAAAGGTGCAATAAAATGGTGAATTACAGAGATATAAGGGGAAATTATGGGATAAAAGGGGGAATTGGAGGGATAAAAGGGGGAAATGGGATAAAAGGGGAATAGAGGGAAAAAGGAGAAATGCAGGGATGAAAGGGGAAATTATGGGATAAAAGGGGGAATAGAGGGATAAGAGGGGGAATTGCAGAAACATAAAGGGGAATAGAGGTGAAAAAAGGGGAATGAAGGGATAAAATCAGCAAATGTAGGGATAAAGGGGGAAGTTATGGGATAAAAGGGGGAATAGAGAGATAAAAGGGGGAATTGCAGAGATACCAGGGGGAAAACAGGGATAAAAGGGGGAAATGGGATAAAGGGGGAATAGAGGGAAAAAAGGAGAAATGCAGGGATGAAAGGGGAAATTATGGGATAAAAGGGGGAATAGAGGGATAAGAGGGGGAATTGCAGAGATAAAGAGGGAATAGAGGGATAAAAGGGGAAAATGGAGAATTAAGAGGGGAAATTACGGGATAAAGGGGGAATAGAGGGATAAAATGGGGAATTACAGAGATAAAGGGGGGAATAGAGGGATGAAAGAAGAAAAGGGGTTATGGGATAAAAGGTGGAATAAAATGGTGAATTGCAGAGATATAAGGGGAAATTATGGGATAAAAGTGGAAATGGAGGGATAAAAGGGGGAAATGGGATAAAAGGGAATAGAGGGAAAAAAGGAGAAATGCAGGGATGAAAGGGGAATAGGGGGATAAAAGGGGGAAATGCAGGAATTAAAGGGGAAATNGGAATTGCAGAGATAAAGAGGGAATAGAGGGATAAAAGGGGAAAATGGAGAATTAAGAGGGGAAATTATGGGATAAAGGGGGAATAGAGGGATAAAATGGGGAATTACAGAGATAAAGGGGGGAATAGAGGGATGAAAGAAGAAAAGGGGTTATGGGATAAAAGGTGGAATAAAATGGTGAATTGCAGAGATATAAGGGGAAATTATGGGATAAAAGTGGAAATGGAGGGATAAAAGGGGGAAATGGGATAAAAGGGAATAGAGGGAAAAAAGGAGAAATGCAGGGATGAAAGGGGAATAGGGGGATAAAAGGGGGAAATGCAGGAATTAAAGGGGAAATTATGGCATAAAAGGGGGAATAGAGGAATAAGAGGGGAAATTATGGGATAAAAGGGGGAATAGAGGGATAAAGGAGGGAATTGCAGAAACATAAAGGGGAATAGAGGGTGAAAAAAGGGAAACGGAGGGATAAAATCAGCAAATGTAGGGATTAGGGGGAAGTTATGGGATAAAAGGGGGAATAGAGAAATAAAAGGGGGAATTGCAGAGACACAAGCGGGAACAGAGGGTTAAAAGGGGGAAATGGAGAGATAAAAGTGGGAAATGGAGAATTAAGAGGGGAAATTATGGGATAAAGGAGGAATAGAGGGATAAAAGGGGGAATTACAGAGATAAAGGGGGAATAGAGGGATGAAAGAAGAAAAGGGGTTATGGGATAAAAGGTGGAATAAAATGGTGAATTGCAGAGATATAAGGGGGAAATTATGGGATAAAAGTGGAAATTATGGGATAAAAGGGGGAAATGGAGGGATAAAAGGGGGAATAGAGGGAAAAAAGGAGAAATGCAGGGATGAAAGGGGAATAGAGGGATAAAAGGGGGAAATGGAGGGTTAAAAGTGGGAAATGCAGGGATTAAAGGGGAAATTATGGCATAAAAGGGGGAATAGAGGAATAAAAGCAGAAATAGAGAGATAAAAGGGGGAATTGCAGAGATATAAGGGAGAAATGCAGGAATAAAAGGGGGAATTATGGGATAAAAGGGGGAATAGAGGGTTAAAAGTGGGAAATGGAGGGTTAAAAGTGGGAAATTATGGGATAAAAGTGGGAAATGCAGAATAAAGGGGTAAATATGGGAATAAAAGGAGTAAATGCAGAAATACAGGCTGGGAACAATGGAAACACCAGATTCTGTGTTTGATGTCGAGCTCCCATGGAAAACCCTCCCGAAAGTCTGGATTTTTGGGGGAAAAGAGCATTCCCAGGAGCTGGAGAGGTGGGGAGGAGGAGGAGGAGCACCAGGGGAGGTTTTACCAATGTTGAACTCCTCGTTCTCCGTGATGATCTCGGCGTTGGGAACCAGGGTGGGCGGCTGGCAGCGGAACAGCTGGAACGCTGCGGGGAAAGGGAGAGCAGCACGTCAAAAGGGCTCAGGGGAGAGGAAAACCCTCCCCATCCACAGGGAAATCCTCCCCATCCACAGGGAAATCCTCCCCATCCACAGGGAAATCCTCCCCATCCACAGGGAAATCCTCCCCATCCACAAGGGAATTCCTCCACAATGAAAATCCTCCATTTCCACAAGGAAAATCCTCAATTTCCACAAGGAAATTCCTCCCTCTCCCACAATGAAAATTCTCCTTCTCCACAAGGAAATTCCTCCCTATCCAGAAGGAAATTTCTCCACAAGGAAAACCCTCCATTTCCATAAGGAAATTCCTCCACAGGGAAAATCCTCCCTCTCCACAAGGAAATTCCTCCACAGGGAAATTCCTCCATTTCCACAGGGAAAATCTTCCCTTTCCACAAGGAAAACCCTCAATTACCACAAGGAAATTCCTCCCTCTCCACAAGGAAATTCCTGCACAAGGAAAATTCTCCCCAAGGAAATTCCTTCCCCTCCCCAAGGAAATTCCTTCCTTTCCACAGGGAAATTCCTCCCCCTCCACGGGGAAAATCTTCCCTTTCCACAAGGAAAGTCCTCCACAANATCCTCCCTCTCCACAAGGAAATTCCTCCACAGGGAAATTCCTCCATTTCCACAGGGAAAATCTTCCCTTTCCACAAGGAAAACCCTCAATTACCACAAGGAAATTCCTCCCTCTCCACAAGGAAATTCCTGCACAAGGAAAATTCTCCCCAANGGGAAACTCCTCCATTTCCATAAGGAAATTCCTCCACAATGAAAATCCTCCCTCTCCACAAGGAAATTCCTCCACAGGGAAATTCCTCCATTTCCACAGGGAAAATCTTCCCTTTCCACAAGGAAAACCCTCAATTACCACAAGGAAATTCCTCCCTCTCCACAAGGAAATTCCTGCACAAGGAAAATTCTCCCCAAGGAAATTCCTTCCCCTCCCCAAGGAAATTCCTTCCTTTCCACAGGGAAATTCCTCCCCCTCCACGGGGAAAATCTTCCCTTTCCACAAGGAAAGTCCTCCACAAGGGAAATTCCTCCATTTCCAGAAGGAAATTCCTCCACAATGAAATTTTCCACAAGGAAAATCCTCCCTCTCCCCAAGGAAATTCCTCCATTTCCATAAGGAAATTCCTCCACAATGAAAATTCTCCCCATCCACAGGGAAATTCCTCCATTTCCAGAAGGAAATTCCTCCCTATCCAGAAGGAAATTCCTCCACAAGGAAAATCCTCAATTTCTACGAGGAAATTCCTCCCTTTCCACAAGGAAATTCCTCCACAGGGAAGTTCCTCCATTTCCATAAGGAAATTCCTTCCTCTCCACAAGGAAATTCCTCCACAATGAAAATTCTCCTTCTGCACATGGAAATTCCTCCAGAAGGAAAATCCTCCCCCTCCACAGGGAAATTCCTTCATTTCCATAAAGAAATTCCTCCCTCTCCCACAAGGAAAATCCTCCACAGGGAAATTCCTTCCCCTCCCCAAGGAAATTCCTCCATTTTTTGGGATGCCAAAAAAGGATCTTGGTGCCCTCAGTGGGATTTATTCCCTCACCCAGCTGGGAGAATTTCAGGCTGCTCCAGCACCTCGTAAATGAAAATAAATACCCAGGGAATTCCATCCCTCAAAACTCACTGATTTGTATTTTTTTTTTTTTTTTAAGAGGTGGAATTAGTGATTTCCTCCACAAAGAATTCCAGGAGTGAGAATTACAGTTTCCAGCTGTAAATCCTTGGAGTTCTCAGATTAACCTGAGCAAGGTCCAAGTCAGTGCTCAGGGAAGGTGAAAAAGGGAAAAAAAATTGCAAAACTTTGTGGGAAAAGCTGGGCTGGAAAACTTCCTGCAAAAAAAAATGGATTGAAAAATTCTGTGGGAAAAACAAAAACAAAAACA
>SWJQ01000360.1:138108-152291 GCA_007252995.1 Zosterops borbonicus
TCCTCCTCACCCTCATCCTCCCTTCCTCATCCTCCCCTCCCCTCCCAATCCTCCTCATCCTCCCCTCCTCATCCTCATCCTCCNTTCCTCATCCTCATCCTCCCTTCCTCATCCTCCTTCCTCATCCTCCCCTCCTTCATCCTCATCCTCCCCTCCTCATCCTCATCCTCCCTTCCTCATCCTCATCCTCCCTTCTTCATCCTCCCCTCCTCATCCTCATCCTCCTCCTCCTCCCCTCCTCATCTTCCTCCTCCCCTCCTCATCCTCCCTATCCCAGTGTTCACCCAGCTGACACTTATAAACACAAATTCCACTTTTAACCCCAGAAACGGAGGGACTGGGACCTGTTTCCCCACGGAATTTCCCCCTCTGTTTGCCCAGCAGGCACAGGGATCTTCTGCAGGTCAGACACTGAGTGCTACGAGCTCAAAATTTGGCCACCAACTCTTTAATCAAAGCTCCCCTGGCTGCCTGAAGTTGATAATCCCCATTATTATGCACAAATAATATTTTTATTAATTCATATTTTTTAAAAAAGCTAAAAAAAATTAATTTATTTTCTGCAAAACACCAGGAAGCTCCCAGCCTGTAAAAGGGGATCTCAGGGGTCCCATTCCCAGTTTAAAAGCCAGGAATTCTTTCCCAAAATGAATCTTTTGACTCTGTGCACCCACCAGACGGTGATGAAGTCGTTGTAGGGCTCTGTCTGCAGCAGGGTGAAGTTGAGGTGGATCCCATAGCCCACGGGCACTGTCAGCAGCCAGGTGCACTCCTGCGAATTCGGGTACTGGTTGGGGAAGCCAGGAGAGTAAACTGTCCCATTCTGGGCAGTGACATTGCCCCCGCAGGGCACTGCAGGGGAGCAGAGAGAAAACACAGACACAGTGAGGGAATATCCCATAAACATCCTGAAATCCCAGTTTTATTCCTTGATACCAAGGTAACAAATCTGGATACAGGAAGATCCAGATCTTGGCCTGACTTGCCTCAAATAATTCCTCTCTGCTACCAGCACATCCCACATTTTCAGCTTCATTCCAGGACAATAAAACCATGGAGCCCTTCAGGTGGCTGCCTGGTGTGTCCAGATGTGGTTTGTAGCCAGGTGTGCACAGAAACTCCTCTCTCACTCCCACTGAGAGCCCTGAGCTCCTCCAGCTCAGGGAAAACAGCTTGGGATGGATCACTCTGGGGGAAATGAGGGTTGGGGTGGCAGGGAAATGAGGATTCTTGTGGCAGGAAAACGAGGGTTGGTCACAGGGAATTGAGGGTTGGTGTGGCAGGGAAATGAGGATTCTTATGGCAGGGAAATGAGGATTCTTGTGGCAGGGAAATGAAGGTTGGTGTGGCAGGGAATTGAGGGTTGGTGTGGAAATGAGGATTTTTGTGGTAGGAAAAGGAGGATTCTTGTGGCAGGGAAATGAGCATTCCTGTGGCAGGGAAATGAGGATTCCTGTGGCAGGGAAATGAAGGTTGGTGTGGCAGGAAAATGAGGGTTGGACACAGGGAATTGAGGGTTGGTTTGGCAGGGAAATGAGGATTCTTAAGGCAGGGAAATGAGGATTCTTGTGGCAGGGAAATGAGGGTTGGTGTGGCAGGAAAATGAAGATACTTGTGGCAGGGAAATGAGGGTTGGTGTGGAAATAAGAATTTTTGTGGGAGGGAAATGAGGATTCTCGTGGCAGGGAAATGAGGGTTGGTCACAGGGAAATGAGGGTTGGGGTGGCAGGAAAATGAGGATTCTCGTGGCAGGGAAATGAAGGTTGGTCACAGGGAATTGGGGGCTGGTGTGGCANATGAGGGTTGGTCACAGGGAATTGGGGGCTGGTGTGGCAGGAAAATGGTCTCCCTCTCATTAATCCAGGGTTAACACCCAACCCATCCTTCCTGTGCAGAAGCAGCTCCATAAATCCCTCCCTGCTGCTCCAGGAGTGAGGTTGGAGCCCAGCCCCAGCTCTGCCCAGCCTGGCTCTGCTCCCCAGTGGCTTCAAATAACCCCAAACCCAAAAACCCCGAGTGGGCAGGTCCCTCCCTGCCCTGCCCAGCAGCAGCCAGGCTGCAGATCCTGGGAAAACTCCCTGGGCAGCTGGAAAAGCTGAGCCCCTGTGCCTGGATTACAGAATTACAGCTTCTCTTTTAATTAAAGGAGCTGGCAGTGCTGACCTGTGAGGGGCACAGCCTGAGGCAGCACGTCCTCCCTGCCTCCTGCCAGGCAAAATGGGCAAATTTAGGGGGAAAAAAGGCAAGAAAAAGCAAGTCCTGCACTCCTTTAGCAGCAGGAAGAGCCCAGATGTGCCCAGAGACCAGCAAAGGGGCCAAACCCTCCCCAACCCTCACCCCTCTGCTATTTGCAGAGCCAGAAAGCCTCTTAAAACCCACAAAACCAGGGCAGAAATGGTTGTTTGCAGCTGGCAGAGCTGATGCCTGAGGGAGGGGAGGATTTAATCCCACTCCCAGTCCCCCCCAGTATCCCCCAGTATGCCCAGAACCCAGCTGGGCTCAGGACAGGCTCCCCTGAGCCTGCACTGGAAGAGCAGCTGAAGATTCAGCTCTTTTTGTGTTCTCTGGGGTTCAAGGACTTAAAAGAGGGCAAATATCACCTCTCTCCTTCCTTCCTCAGCTCCTGCAGAGCCAGGGCTGGGATAAAAGGTCAGTGCTCCTGGGAAACGGGCTGGGAAATCTTCAATAAGCAGGTCTGAACTTCTTAAAGGTTCACCTGGAACCCTTCTGGAGGAAAATCCCACAGAATTCCGGCCACCAGCCCCAGGGGTGAAAGGCTGGAACAGCCACGGCGGGGTTGGAAAAGAGAATTTGGATGAGTTGGGATGCCTGGAATGCAAATTTTCAGCCTCTGAGCAGAGTTTTCAGAAAAAAAAAAAAACCCACATTGGAAGATTCATCTCCCACCTGGATCATTTGGGAGATGCCCATGGAGGAAACCAGACAGGGACACACTGAGAGCCCTCAGAGCTGCAAAGCTCCTTTTTATTTATCAGAGCTGAATCAGTGGAAGGTGGATGTTATGAGGGAATAAAGCAGCACAGAATTATCACCCCAAGGACTGTTCACACAGCAATAACAGCCCCAGCAGAGAGCTGAGAGACAGAGATCCTCCTCAGCCACACCCCGAGACTCAAACCACACTCAGAAGCTGCTCTTTGGTTCTGAAACTCCCCAAATATTCACCAAAACACCTCATGGAGGTAAAATAACAAAATACCTCATGGAGGTGAAACTCCTCATGGAAACCCCATTCCAGCTGAGGCTTCACTCCAAGGTAACAAATCTGGGCACAGCAGGATCTGGATCCTGGCCTGACTCCCCTCAGGTAATTCCTCTCTGCTACCAGCACATCCCACATTTTCAGCTTCACTCCATGGCAATGCAGAACCCCTACAACAGCCCCATTCCAAGGCAANCCTCATGGAGGTGAAACTCCTCATGGAAACCCCATTCCAGCTGAGGCTTCACTCCAAGGTAACAATTCTGGGTACAGCAGGATCCAGATCCTGGCCTGACTCCCCTCAGGTAATTCCTCTCTGCTACCAGCACATCCCACATTTTCAGCTTCACTCCATGGCAATGCAGAACCCCTACAACAGCCCCATTCCAAGGCAAGGAGCTGAAATGCTGCGCTCAGGTGAGCCCAGGTGAGTCTAGGCTGTGCCCAGGTGAGCCCCAGTGAGCCCAGGTGAGTCTAGGCTGTACCCAGGTAAGCCCAGGCCGTGCCCAGGTGAGCCCAGGCTGTGCCCAGGCTGTGCCCAGGTGAGTCCAGGCTGTGCCAAGGTGAGCCCAGGCTNTGAGCTCAGATGAGTCCAGGCTGTGGCAAGGTGAGCCCAGGCTGTGCCCAGGCTGTGCCCAGGTGAGCCCAGGCTGTGCCAAGGTGAGCCCAGGCTGTGCCCAGGCCATGCCCAGGTGAGGTTGGGTGGGCCCAGGTGAGCTCAGGCTGTACCCAGGTGTGCCCAAGCCAAGCCCAGCTGAGCCCAGGTATGCATAGGCCATGCCCAGGTGTGCCCAGGCAGAGCTCAGGTGAGCCCAAGCGTTGCCCAGGTGAGCCCAGGCTGAGCCCAGGTGAGCACAGAGGAGCCCAGGTGATCCCAGGCTGTGCCCAGCCCATACCTGGGTAACCCCAGATGAGTCCAGGCTGTGACCAGGTGAGCCCAGGCTGAGCTCAGGTGAGCCCAGGCCATACCCAGGCCATGGCCAGGTGAGCCCAGGTGAGCTCAGGTCATACCCAGGTGAGCCCAGAGCGTGCCCAGGTGAGCCCAGGCCGTACCTTCACACCTGGGCAGGGGGTGGTCCCAGTTCCTGTTGGTGCCATGCTGGCAGGTGAGCACGGGGTGGCCGGTCAGGCGGTAGCCGGGCAGGCACTCGAAGGAGATGGACTGGCCCACGTTGTAACCAGCTCCTCTGACCACCCCGTTGGCAAAGGGCTCCGGGTCTGGGCACTCCTGCAGCTCGTAGGCTGGGGAAACACAACCAGGAATGCTCTGGGGTTCATTTCCCAGGGAAAAAAGGGATGGGATAAGGGGAAAAGGCGTCAAGCTGTGCCAGGAAAGGGGCAGGTTGGACATCAGGAGGGATTTCTCCATGGAAAGGGTTGGAAAGGGCTGCCCAGGGAGGTTTGGAGTCCCCATTCCTGGAGTGCCCAAGGAAAACCTGCCCAGGGAGGTTTGGAGTCCCCATTCCTGGAGATGTCCAAGAAAAACCTGCCCAGGGAGGTTTGGAGTCCCCGAATGTCCAAGGAAAACCTGCCCAGGGAGGTTTGGAGTCTCCATTCCTGGAGTGTCCAAGGAAGGGCTGGCTGTGACACTCAGTGAGGTGGGGATTGGCCACCACAGGTTGGGCTCTGTCACCTCTGAGGGCTTTTCCAGCCTCAGTGATCCTGGGATTCTCTTCACCCACACGTGAACTCCAGAAAATGCACCTCCATCCCCCAAAACTGAGGATTAAACCTTTATTTTAACAACTTATTTCTCTCCTTTCACCCCAGCTCTCCAAGCCAGCCCTGTTCTGTCTTTTGGCTGCTCCATTATTTACCCAACCCCGCACCAGGCTGAGCTCAGGACGTGCCTGGACTTCAGCTGAGAGGGAAAAGCAGCTCCAACACTCCAAAAGCAAACTCTGAGGGCTCTTCCCCTTGACCATGAGCCAAGCTCCAAGTGAACCTGCCTGGAACTGATTCCAGGGCAATTCACTGTCCCAGGGCACTCAGGGAACATTTGTTCCTTGCCCTTGGGGGGAACAGATCCCAGTTATTTCGATTTCCTGTAACACCTTTCCATTCATTTGGATTAAACCTCTCACAGAATTAACTCCACAACCAGGACTCTCCCTCCCACCACCCCTGAGGGCAGGATTGTCCCTCCTCACTGGGGCAGGATTGTCCCTCCTCACCAGAGTGGGATTGTCCCTCCTCACCTTGGTGTCCCCAGAGCAGGATGGTCCCTCCTCACCGGGGCAGGATTGTCCTTCCACACCAGGGTGGGATTGTCCCTCCTCACCGGGGCAGGACTGTCCCTCCTCACCTTGGTGTCCCCAGAGCAGGATTGTCCCTCCCCACCAGGGCAGGATTGTCCCTCCTCAGCAGGGCAGGACTGTCCCTCCTTACCCTGGTGTCCCCCAGGGCTGGACTGTCCTTCCCCACCAGAGCAGGATTGTCCCTCCTTACCCTGGTTTCCCCAGGGCAGGATTGTCCCTCCTCACTTTGGTGTCCCCAGGGCAGGACTGTCCCTCCTCACCAGGGTGGGATTGTCCCTCCTCACCTTGGTGTCCCCCAGAGCAGGATTGTCCTCACCCTGGTATCCCCCAGGGTCACCTTGATGTCCCCCAGGGCAGGACTGTTCCTCCTCACCAGGGTGGGATTGTCCCTCCTCACCTTGGTGTCCCCAAGGGTAGGATTGTTCCTCCCCACCAGGGCAGGATTGTCCCTCCTCACCAGGGTGGGATTGTCCCTCCTCACCTTGGTATTCCAGCTTGAACCCCGGCTTGTTCTGGGAGTGGTCGCTGTGGAAGTAGACGGAGGTCTCGTGGGAGGTGGACAGCAGGGAGCCGGGCAGCTCGGCGCCGCTGAAGCGCCCGATGACGCTGCTGGTGTCGTAGGGCCCGTTCCTGATCTCCACAAAGTCGTGGTTGGGCTCCGTGGAGAAGTTCAGGAACTGGATGTGGGCACCTGGAGAGGGGGAAGGGAGGAGTTAGGCTCTGAAAGCGCAGCTGAGCTTTTGCACCAGCACCAGCAGCAGCCCCAGCACCAACATCAGCTCCAGCATCAGCATCAACCCAGCTCCGACCCAGCTCCAACCCCAGCACCAACCCCAGCACCAACATCAGCTCCAACATCAGCATCGACCCAGCTCCGACCCAGCAGCAACATCAGCACCAACATCAGCATCAACATCAGCATCAACCCAGCTCCAACCCAGCTCCAACCCAGCACCAACATCAGCACCAACATCAGCATCAACATCAGCATCAACCCAGCTCCAACCCCAGCAGCAACATCAGCTCCAATCCCAGAACTAACCCCAGCACCATCAGCTCCATCCCAGCTCCAGCCCAGCCCCAGCCCCAGCTGTGCCCACCCACAGAGCCCAGGACAGCCTGGGCACTCAGCAGGACTTGAACTGCCCTGGGGACACAGAGTGTCCCTTCAAAGTGCCACAGAGGAGCTTTGGAGTGGAGATTAGGAAGGAATTCTTCCCTGTGAGGCGTGGGGAGGTCCTGGCTGAGGGGTCCCAGAGAAGCTTTGGCTGTCCCTGGATCCCTGGGAGTGTCCCAGACCAGGCTGGATGGGGTTTGGAGCACCCTGGGACTGTTTTCCCTGGCAGGGGGTGGAATGAGATGATCTTTGAGGTTCCTCCCAACCCAAACCAGTCAGGGATTCTCTGATTTTTTTCACCTCCTCTCCTGTGACAGCACCAACCCAAACCCAGCTCTCTCACCAAACCCCACTGGCAGCAGGATCCTCCACGTGCAGTCCAGGTTGCTGGGATAATTTCCTGGGAATCCTGGGCTCAGGAGCACCCCTTCCATCTCTTCTGCTGTTCCTCCACACTGGGCTGGGAAAACAACAGGGCTCATGGTCAGGATCCAGCCACAGGATCCCTTCCAGGATCCCTGAGGGGTCTGTCTGGATCAGGGCCATGGGAAATCAAGGAATTAGAGACTCAGCTGAGGAAAAGGAACCAGCACCAAGTTTCCAGGCACTGCGTGGCCACACCAGGAATGGATGTGCCCTTTTGAGATAAGACTGAGCCCAAGGATCATTTTGGGCCATCACAGAGGGAGAGCCAGATGTGAGCAGTGCGAGAGGGGATGGACACCTGCTCTGCCCACAGACATTGCACCAAACCAGGCACCAGCACTTGCCTGAAACCTCAACCAGCTCAACACACGACTGTGGAGAAGCTGAGTGATCCCATTCTGACTCCAGTCACAGTCTCTTCCTTTTCCTGCCCCACCTGCCCATCCCTGGGCTCTCAGTCACTGATAAATCCACCACAGTGTTTGCTCACTGCCTGCCAGCCACCACAGCCCAAAAGCATGTTTATAAAAGGCATCACATGGAATTTAAACACTGACAGCACCTTCTCATGTTTATCTAGATGACCTCCCCCTGGTCCCAGCAGCAGCACCCAGCCAAATCCAGCCAGGTGTTCTCCTAACACACCACGACAGGCAGGCACAGGCTCTTTGTCCAAGATCTCATTACCCTGGACTTGCTCCTTAACGAGGTTTCTCCCAGAAGATTTCTTTTTCTTTTTCCTCCTAATGGCTCTTTAATAGAACTGCCTCTGAATTATTTAGAAGCCCAGCAGCTGGAGGAAGTAGACCAGGAGAAAATCAGCACAGTTCCAAACTGTGCTTGGAGCAGGAGCTGTGGTGGGCAGGGGACAGAGAGCCCCAGGACCGGGGTCACCCCTGGCTCCAGATGTGGAGCTCTTAGTCTGTGTTTAGGTCTCTCCTGAGAAAGTGGTGCCAGCAGAATAACCATGACATTTTCCTCATTAAATAATCCAAACCGAAAGCAGTAGTTACACAGGATTCAGATTTCCCTCCTCTCCCCTGCATTTCAGAATAGTAATAAATTCCTATTCCCTATTAGAAGAGTAATAAATGTTGGGAAGTGGTACAATATATAAAACTTGGTCTGCCACTGTTGGTCTCCTGAAAGCCTTTTCTGGGATGAACTGAGCATTGTATCATATCTCAGCACACTCAACCTGCTTCACAATCAGCAATGTTTCAGTTTATCATTTATCTGGTTTTTACCATGGTGCTTTAGGTCCCCAGATATTCTGTGATTCTTTGTTGACATTAGTAAAGAGTATATTGAGCATTAATTCAATTGAACTCTCTCCTCTGTGCATGTTTTGAGATGTGCTGATTTCAAACTTGGAAGTTCCCAGAGAATGTTACACATTTTCTGCTCCTGCCCCCTCCACCTTTTAGAAAGCAGCCATTTACCTGAGTTTTAAATATATGAAAAAAGAAGACTTGTGAGGGTTTTTTTTTTTNACACGACTGTGGAGAAGCTGAGTGATCCCATTCTGACTCCAGTCACAGTCTCTTCCTTTTCCTGCCCCACCTGCCCATCCCTGGGCTCTCAGTCACTGATAAATCCACCACAGTGTTTGCTCACTGCCTGCCAGCCACCACAGCCCAAAAGCATGTTTATAAAAGGCATCACATGGAATTTAAACACTGACAGCACCTTCTCATGTTTATCTAGATGACCTCCCCCTGGTCCCAGCAGCAGCACCCAGCCAAATCCAGCCAGGTGTTCTCCTAACACACCACGACAGGCAGGCACAGGCTCTTTGTCCAAGATCTCATTACCCTGGACTTGCTCCTTAACGAGGTTTCTCCCAGAAGATTTCTTTTTCTTTTTCCTCCTAATGGCTCTTTAATAGAACTGCCTCTGAATTATTTAGAAGCCCAGCAGCTGGAGGAAGTAGACCAGGAGAAAATCAGCACAGTTCCAAACTGTGCTTGGAGCAGGAGCTGTGGTGGGCAGGGGACAGAGAGCCCCAGGACCGGGGTCACCCCTGGCTCCAGATGTGGAGCTCTTAGTCTGTGTTTAGGTCTCTCCTGAGAAAGTGGTGCCAGCAGAATAACCATGACATTTTCCTCATTAAATAATCCAAACCGAAAGCAGTAGTTACACAGGATTCAGATTTCCCTCCTCTCCCCTGCATTTCAGAATAGTAATAAATTCCTATTCCCTATTAGAAGAGTAATAAATGTTGGGAAGTGGTACAATATATAAAACTTGGTCTGCCACTGTTGGTCTCCTGAAAGCCTTTTCTGGGATGAACTGAGCATTGTATCATATCTCAGCACACTCAACCTGCTTCACAATCAGCAATGTTTCAGTTTATCATTTATCTGGTTTTTACCATGGTGCTTTAGGTCCCCAGATATTCTGTGATTCTTTGTTGACATTAGTAAAGAGTATATTGAGCATTAATTCAATTGAACTCTCTCCTCTGTGCATGTTTTGAGATGTGCTGATTTCAAACTTGGAAGTTCCCAGAGAATGTTACACATTTTCTGCTCCTGCCCCCTCCACCTTTTAGAAAGCAGCCATTTACCTGAGTTTTAAATATATGAAAAAAGAAGACTTGTGAGGGTTTTTTTTTTTCTTAGCCACAAGATTAATTTATTTTAAAAGTAGTAATGTTCTGAAGAAGTTTGGGAATGGGGAGAAATCCTTTTCTTTGCCCTGATTGATTCTGTTTCTGCCTCCCTGCAGCTGCCTGACCTTTCCCAGGGATGTGAAAAGACAGGCACAGCCCAAGCAGCCAAAATCCTGCTGGACTGGGAGGCTGGTGCTGATCCAAAAAACCAAATTTGTGATTTGTCAGCTTTTGGGGTTCCTCCTCCATTCTGGGATCTCCCAGTTGAGCCCGAGGGCTTCTGCCTCCATTCAGAGCAGCTCCCAAGGGATGGGGTCCTTTAGCTCAGTCATTCTCCTGGAAATGTCTCTCTATTTATTTCTGGCCCACAGATCATCAGATAAAAGAACTGTTGGCTCTTATAATTACTTTAAAGCCAAATGATGTAAGCTGGAACAGCAGGAGCCCGAAATAACTGTTAACTAAAGCTATTAAATGCATAAATGTCTCTCTCAGAGCTGCAAAATGTGCAATATGAATATTAAACATCTACATTCGCTAAAAGCAAATGACTGAAAATAATTAAAAAAAAAACCAAAAAAAACCCAACAAAAACTCTCCTGCAAGTTCCTTTCACCTCGAGGCCTCTTGTGCTCAGGATCTTCCACAGGGAAAATGGAATGTCCAGTCCTGAACAGCCACCTGGACAAGTGACCAGTGGTCACCTGCTGGACACCAGAGTGGCCACAGCAAGTTGGGACCTTGGGAGATGCCAGACCCCAGTTGGTGGTACCAGACCCATTCCATAAAAACAAACCACCCTTCAGAGGGGGAAAAAAAAAAACCTTAATCCATAAAAGCAACCCGGCTTCCAGCATGAGGAAATTTTAGGTTTTCCCTCTCAAACTGTTTTGTGTTGAGGGAGACAATTCTGTGTGCCACGTTCTGTGCTGCAGCCACATCTCCACCCTCCAAAACAAAGCACGGGGACTTCACGGGCTCAATTTCCCTGGCAACAAATGAAGATTTTTTATTATTTTTTTCCCCCCATACACTCTCTTACACTTGCAGAACCAACCTGAATTTCTCTAAATCAGCTCTTTACCCTTGTTTTTTTTTTTTTAATTTATTTATTTGTTTAATTTTTTTGTTGCTGTTGTTGGTTTTTTTNTTTTTTTTGTCAGGGAAGTGTTATAAATCCCAGGCAGATAGAAAAGAAGTGGAGTCCTACCGATGCAGAGGGGTGGAGGGTAATTCCAGCGGCGAACAGTGCCCGGCATGCAGGAGATGTGGGAGTGGCCCTGCAGGCATGGAAAACACAACAGGAATTTGTGAGGTGGATGGAAAACAAAGAGGGGAACCTGTCCCAGCTGGCAGGAAAGAATTCCCTGCAAGGTGGATCCAATCTGATCCAAAATGAAGCTCCCAGCTCCCTTTAGACCGTAAGAATTTAAGAATAAAACAACACTCTTTGGAGATTAATATTAGTGTAGGAGGTAGTCTGAAGGTTGGTCTTTATTGGAGAATTCCAAGGGAATTATGGAAAAATGTCCATAAAATGCCCACCCCTGCAAGGGGGGGTGAAGACAGTTCTACAAATTTAGCAAATCAGCATAATTGACAAAAAAATCACCAATAAGAGACATAAACAGTGAGGGAATTCAACCTTCTCTGAATCCTCCCCCTCAGACACTAAACTTTGTAGATGAAAATGTGTGTCCAAGAGCTGGTTTCAACCTTGGCTCCCAGGAAGGACCAAGGCAGGACAGGAACCTCAGGTCCCCCAGCTTGGAGCTGTGTTTTGTCTTTCTGCCTCAGGAAAAGGCAGGGAAAAGTCCTGGGACGGGCCACCAATACAATAACAGAGGTACAAATAGATGTGTAAAGAATATAGAGAACACAGAAAAGCAGGAATCCTTCTGGTGATGCCTGAAGAGGCGACCTGGAACAGAGGCTGGACAGAGCTAAAGAATAAAGTAGATATTCATTAAAAAGGCCTTTAAAGGACGCACCTTGGGCAGGACAAGAGCTTGGCCAGGGCTGCACCCAAGGTGGACCCAAAATGGTCATGAAATGGATCCAAAATGGTAAAAAAATCAACCCAAAATAGTCATAGAATGGACCCAAAAATGGTCACAAAATGGACCCAAAATGGTCACAAAATGGACAGTGGGTCATGAGTTTTCCCACTTTCATAAGTTTTGGTCCATTTCCGTATTGGGGTTGATTGTCCAATTCCAGCTCCAGGTGATGCAGTCCCATCCTCCCAGTTTGTTCCCCTCAACTAATTATTTTTTACATTTTTTGGTCCTGAAGCTGCAACGATGCCCTTGGTCTGGACAAGGATTGCTCTGACTAAAACTACGCAGAGAACTCTATGTGAAATTCAGAGTTCCACACTAAAGCAGTAGAAGATCTGGAGAGGTGGAAAGGTGAGGCGGTGCTGTACCTGCAGGGCGTAGCCGGGCTCGCACTGGAAGGACACCACGTCGTTGACCAGGTAACGCTCCCCGATCTTCAGCCCGTTCCCAGGGACCGGCGGCTCCGGGCAGCTGGAGAGTCCCACGGCTGGGGAGGGAAGGGAGAGGGGAGCTCAGGTGTATAAATTCACTCTTTTGCCCTCCTCCCAAGGGGGTTTGGTTAGCTCAGTTATTAGGAGGATTTGGAGAGAATTATACTAAGGACGAGGTGAGAGATCTCAGAAGAGGCCTTTTCCCCGGGACTTTTGTCTCAGGCGTTTATTCTTCAAAATTCTAGGGGGACAGAGGTCAAATAAAGGAAGGGGAGACAATTTATAGCCCCCCGGTCAGGGAAGAGAGAGCTGGACCACGGCCAGTGGGGTCAAAGAAGGAAGTAAGGGTCACTCTAAGTGGTCAGGGAGTCCAGGGGGTCACAAGGGAGAAACCATTTCCCTAGAGAATTACAACACTCAGGGAACAGGGATGGGGCTGTGCTAAGGGCTGGAGGGATGGGAACACACTTTTTATTTTGCCAGCTGGCACTGCAGGCTCTGGGTGGGGAAATTCCGTTTCCTTTGGGTTCTGCAAGGGCAGCCCGTTTCCATTCCCACATTTACACTGGGAATGTCCTGCTGCAAACCCAGTAACAACCTGTGACATCTCATGTGGGGTGATGGGCTCTCCTTCTCACTTTTCCTTTTCCTTTTCCTTTCCTTTTTCCTTTCCTCTTTCCTTTCCTTTCCTTTCCTTGCCTTGCCTTGCCTTGCCTTGCCTTGCCTTTTTCCTTCCCTTCCCTTCCCCATTCCTTTCCCACATCTCCCCCTCTCTCCCCTTTCCTTCCCCACATCTCCCTCTCTCCTTCCCACATCCTTTTCTCCTTGCCCCATTTCCCCTGTCCTTTCCACACTCTCCTGTCCATTCCCCTCCCCTCTCCCCTGGCCACCGCAGGGAGCTCAGGGGAGCCCTGCAGGCCCCTCGCCCCCCGAGCTGCAGCTGCCACTCCAGATAACCTCCTGCATCCCTGCTCTGCTCCAACCCCTCCGAGCCCCAGGCAGGGGGAAAACAAAAGGAGAAAAGGATTGAGGAGAGGCTGAGGCTCCTCCTAAAGCCCAGTCACGATTCCCAGCGTGTTCCCTCCCTGCTCCTGGATGTGCTGCTTGACCTTCAGAGAGGCAGGAGGGATAAACGGCTTTAAATAACTTCACATCAGTGGCTCTCACTCAGTCCCAAATTGTTCCTGGCTTTGGAAGAGCTCAGCCTGAGTAACCCAGTGAGGGAGAAAGCAGAGTTTTCCTCCTCTGTTTTAGCTCATCTCTCCCAACTTCCTCCCAGAAGGGACACAGGCAAAAAAAATAAAAAAATGCAGGTCTCAGTGCTGGGAGATTCCAATTGTACAAACAGAGCAGAAATCACATTATTTCCAGCTGCCCTGAAAATCAACACCTATTAATTTCCTCAGCCAAGGGAACAGACAGGGCTGATAATCCCCAGGCTCATGAAAAAACCTGGCCGTGATTTTTTTGCAGGAAGGTGCTCAAAGGATTTATTGATCGGAACGGAGGTGGGGAAGAAACAGAGTCACAGCAAGAGGATTCCTGCAGCTCCCCAGAGCACAGGCTGGACACGTTTTTTTCTCTCCCAATCCTGTGGTGGCTGTAACCCTGCTGGATTCAATAATGGACAAGGTTTCGGTGTGTGAAGGCAGCAAATCCTGGATGGTTTAGTGCTCCAAAGGAGAGTCCCAGCAGAGGATCTCCCACTGCTTTGGGTGGGAAGGGTCCTCAATCAGACAATTCCCCCCTCCCAGCAGCCCAGGCTGCTCCACGCTGGCCTTGGAAACTTCCAAGGATGTGGCAGCCACAGCTCCTCGGGCACCATTCCTGCGGCCACTTTACAGAATGAGCTGCACCGGCCAGAAATCCATTTGCAGCCTTGGAAGAAACCCAAAGCAGCAGAAGGTGGCTGAGCTCCAGAGACCTGAGCCGTGCTCAGAACCAGCCAGCAGCTCCAGAGGCCAGCAGGGAGCAGCCCTGCAGTGCCCTGAGCACTGGGGACACAGAGCTGTCCCCACAGGGAGCAGTGCCCTGAGGAGCATTGGGGACACAGA
>SWJQ01000360.1:180893-209002 GCA_007252995.1 Zosterops borbonicus
TCACAAAAGGAGATAGAATGGATTGTAACAAAGCTCTCACTCTCTTATCCCTGCTCTCTTCCCCTGCTCTCTCCCCCTGCACTCTGACCCTGCCCTTGCTCTCTCGCTCCCTTCTCTCTCAGCTCTCACCCTCTTGCTCTCTCTCATTCTCTCTTTGGGGTTCCCTCCAGCCCAGGCTGGTGGCTGAAGGCAAAGCCCTCTTTACCCACGACCCTTGCAATAAACCCACACATTCTAGAATATCCCAGGTCCGCAGAGTTCCCCATCCCTGCTGTCCACAGATGCTCCTACACTCCACTACAAAAACTACAAACATCAGAAGGCTGAAAAAAACATCAGAGCAACACACCCACACCCAGACAACCCCTCCGCAGGGCCACGGCACCAAACCCTTGGGCTGTTACTCACACGTTGAACACCAGGGCGATGACATAGTCAGGGGACACTGTCAGCTTCCAGTCACACTCCTTCCCTGGGGGATACGGCTCCGGGTACTGCGGGGACAGGATCACCCCTGCCGGACCCGTCAGGATCCCGCCACACGGAGCTGCAGGAGAACCAGCCAAGGTCAGCCTTGGGAGCACACAGGGGCCAAAAGGAGCAAAAGGGAAGCAGGAATTGAAAAAAGAAAGAGATGTGGATAGATAAGGGGGGTTAAGATAGCACAGTGTGGGGATGCTGGAATTGTTTTATAGGTTTTTAGTTATAAGTTTAGTGTGGCTTGGACTTTGGCCCCAGCTAGGTAATGCTCCTGTCCTGGAATGTTCTTATCAGAAGTTGATAAGAGTTTCCAAGACAACCTAAGCCTCTGCCTGGAGTTTGGTCATCCCATTGTCTTTTCCCTCATCCCAATGTATCTTCTCCCCCCTCCTGTCCATCAATCTCCCAGGCCCGAGACCTTCTGAGAGGTGTCAGACAGTGGTTGGTGGATCCCCCAGGGACCCCACCCCAATTTACCTGATTTGTTAATGTTGTGTATTGTATTTGGCATTAGCCACCTTGCTTTGTTTCATTGGTTTTGCAACTTGTACCCACCCCTGAGACTTCTGGTGAGCAAAAACCCCTCGCAAACCAGGCCCTGAGTCACTCTCCAGAGGCACAGGCCTGGGACCAGGGACTGCCCCTGTGATCCCCGAATAAAACCTTCTTCCTGAGCCTTGAGAGTGTCCCCTCTTTCGAACCACGGCCGTGACAGCCAAGGTAAAGGTACTGCGGAGCCAAAAACCCACACAAAGGTACTGTTGAGGCGTATCAGAGCTAGCAGGGTGGTCCAGCCCAACGCTGGGCTGGCCTGAGAGACAGATACGCGAGGCAACAGCACAGGATCCTGGGATGTTTTAATGGAAAGTGACCCTGAGGCTCAGGTGTGGCACCAGGCTGTGGCGGCTCTGCCAGGTGTCATTCCAATTCCACAGGGGGACAAACACCACAGGCAGAGCTCTGGATGCCACCACAACCTTCCTAAAATCTCCAGGAGGAGAGAGAAGGAAATATTCCACTTTTCTGCTGCCTTTATGGAACTCCCTGTCAAGGCCTGTTCATTTGTAACGAGGGGAAAACACGTCTGAGCGTAAACGGCTGGGTCGTGTTTACTGCACTTCCCCAGCACATTAAATGCCAAGCTGATTGAAAAATCAATTATTACTTTTTTTTAAGGCTCAAAGTGCCTGCTCGTGTTTCCCACTGTGGCAAAACATGACTGATATTTTTCCTGTCAGATTTTTTTTTTTTTCCCCTGCAGATCAACTCTCACACATTTGGGATGGGGTGAGGAGAAAGGGGCTCTGACAGCAGCTCCAGAGTGGGAAATGAGCTGGGATGGGACAAAAATGGTGGGATAAATCTTAGAAAGATTCTCCATGCAGGAGTGAGCATGTGGGATTGCCCTGTGGGCTTTGATTAAAAAAATATATTTAAAAAAATCAGGTAAAACCCAGTGGGGCTGGTCTAGAAATGTCATAGCAGGGATTAGAGACCTTTCCCCAAGTCCAAGAATGGAGAAATGTTATCCTTCTGGGGCACACCAGGAAATCACAGCACAGACATGGAAAATTTGGCTGGAAGTCCCCCAGAAATGCCTTGAAGAACCCACCACCATCTCTCCTTTGCCCCTTCACCCCAATTTCAACCCCAAGGGTGCTCTCCCCTCCCAGACTGGAACATCAGGGGAAAACTCCCTGAAGAGACTGAAATCCAAGGACTCGTTTTTGAAAAGCCTGAGGGACACAAGTGCTCAACACCCTCGGATTCCTTTGAAAATCCCACCCGGAGTCTCCAAAGGATTTGAAGCAGGAGCTGGACCCAGCCAGGGGTGCCTGGGACTGGGAGGGAGGCAGACTTCAAATGGCCCAAACCTCCCGGGGTTCTCCCAGCCTGGATTGTTTGGCAGTTGTGCCACAAAGAGGGGAAAAAGCATTTGAAATGCTAAATACCCCAAATCAGCCTGAAATTTAACGCTGAGTTTTCTCAGTTTAGCTCCAACCAGGCTGCCTCTCCTCCTCAGTTATTGATATTTCGCTGATTATTCCTCCAAAACCCTTTGTCACTTCTTATTAAAACTGGCTGGAAAATAAACTTTAAACACATTTTGAAGTATTAGAAAATCAGCAGGTTTTTATCACAGCTCTGGACACCTGAAGGATATTTTTTTAAAAAGCATTTCTTAATTTTTTTTTAGATGCGTGGGGTGAGATTTTACAACAAGGTTCAGGACATGGATCTGTGTCTGTGTGTTCAGCACAGGGATCTGTGTCTGTGGATTCAGGACAGGGTTCTGTGTCCATGGATTCAGGACAGGGATCTGTGTCCACGGATTTGGGACAGGGATCTGTGTCCACGGATTTGGGACAGGGATCTGTGTCCATGGATTCAGGACAGGGATTTGTGTCCATGGATTTAGGACACGGTTCTGTGTCCATGGATTTAGGACAGGGTTCTGTGTCCATGGATTCAGGACAGGGATTTGTGTCCCTGGACTCAGCACAGGGATTTGTGTCCATGGGTTCAGGACAGGGTTGTGTCCATGGATTTGGGACAGGGATCTATATCCATGGATTCAGCACAGAGAACTGTGTCCATGGATTCAGGACAGGGATTTGTGTCCATGGATTTGGGACAGGGATCTGTGTCCATGGATACAGGACAGGGATTTGTGTCCATGGGTTCAGGACAGGGTTGTGTCCATGGATTTGGGACAGGGATCTATGTCCATGGATACAGGACAGGGATTTGTGTCCATGGGTTCAGGACAGGGTTGTGTCCATGGATTTGGGACAGGGATCTATATCCATGGATTCAGCACAGAGAACTGTGTCCATGGATTCAGGACATGGCCCTGTGTCTGTATGCCCAGGACACATATCCATGTCTGTGTGCCCAGATCATGGATCTGTGTCCATGGATTCAGGACAGGGATGTGTGTTCATGTGTCCAGGACAGGGATCTGTGTCTGTGTGCCCAGGACATGGATCTGTGTCCATGGATTCAGGACAGGGATCTGTGTCTGTGTGCCCTGTCCATGTCCATGGATTCAGGACAGGGATCTGTCTGTGTGCCCAGGACAGGGATCAGTGTCCATGGATTCAGGACATGGATCCATGTCCATGGACTCAGGACAGATCTGTATCTGTGTGTCCAGGATGTGGATCAGTGTCCATGGATCCAGGTCAGATATCTATGTCTGTGTGTCCAGGCCATGGATCATGTCCATGGATCCAGGTCAGGTACCCGTGTCTGTGTGCCCAGGGTGGGCCCNCCCAGGACAGGGATCTGTGTCCACGGATTCAGAACAGGTACCCGTGTCTGTGTGCCCAGGTCATGGATCATGTCCATGGATCCAGGACAGGTACCCGTGTCTGTGTGCCCAGGGTGGGCCCCCTGGCCGTACCTGTGCAGGTGGGCGGGTCGGGCTGCCAGAAGAACCTGTTCTCCACCTGCACACAGGTGATCTGGGCCGCCCCTTGCAGGGCGTAGCCGGGGTTGCACTGGAAGGTGATGGAGTCCCCGGCCTCTTTGCTGTCCCCGCTCCGGCTCCCGTTCTGGGGGATCCCGGGGTCGTTGCAGGACGTGGCCGTGGAAACTGCGGGGAATTAAAAGCCCATTTGAATATCGATGTTGATTTACCAGCAGACCTGCAGCACTGGCTGTCCCGAGGCTCTGTCCTTCCCCGTCCCTCCTCCCTCAGCATCCCAACGAGTTCCCCCACACAAAAAGTGCCTTTCCCTTTGCTCTGAGCATCTGCCACTGCAGCTGGGAAAGGCTCCGGGGACCAGCAACTTCAAGAGCAGCGCCCAGGGAGCAGCTTTGATGTAGAATTGTGCACATGGCTCTTTACTCCATCAGCCCAGACACCCACTGATCTTCCAGGGCGTTTTTGGAGAGTTCTGTGCCAGGCACACGCTGCAAAATCAACTCAGCCACCAGCACTTCACGCTCTCCCCTGAGTGGCAGGGAAATTTAGCCTCAAGATCAGTGAAGCATCAAGCCTGACCTTTCAGAAATGTGTTTGTTTCCCTTCCAGACTTGTTGCTGCCTCTCTTTGAGGGCTGAGCTGTCCCCTGAGCTGGGGACAGGCAAAGCTTCGTCTGCCAACACCACAAGGATTTACCAGCAGGGAAAACCCTGGAGTAATAGGAGTTTTGTGAGCTTATCCACCTCATTAAAGCTCCCAAGATCCTAAAGTGGACAGGTCTGAGCTCAGGTCTGGCTGCTTAGTCACACCTGCTGAACAAAGGCTTTGAGCAGGAGCAGTCAATAAAGCCCAGCTCCAGATCAGGAGCTTATTTCCTGCTAAGTTGATGAGAGTCTGTTACACCCAGGCAGTTTAGAGAAAGCTGCTCTTGAAAGAGCCAGAGGAAATCCCTCTCTTTCTGTGCAGCTGGAGATAAGGAAGTTAAGAGCCCAGGCTGGTCCTTCCTGGCAGGATGAGACACAAATCTGGCACAAGAACCCCGAGATGGCAGCGCTGTGCTGGGTGACACAAAGCTCTGCCTCTGTCTGGGTCACCCCAAAGGTCAGAAATCCAGCAGAAACTCTCCCCAAAGTGCGGCCTTGTTCCCCTAGCCAAGCAAGGCACCCTGGACAGAAAGTTATGTAAAAAAACAACTTGGGAGGAGGTTTC
The DNA here is from genome assembly GCA_007252995.1 of Zosterops borbonicus. Taxonomy (NCBI): domain Eukaryota; kingdom Metazoa; phylum Chordata; class Aves; order Passeriformes; family Zosteropidae; genus Zosterops; species Zosterops borbonicus. The sequence continues at coordinate 186,013 of SWJQ01000360.1, forward strand.
AATGCCTCTCAGTCCAGGGAAAGACATCATCGCTCACCCAACCACTCCCTGTTTATTATCACTCCAAAACAACTACACAAACCTGGAACCCCGGCAGAAACCCCAGGGTTTCCCTCTGGGTTTGGTGAGGATTTATCTCTGGGTTTGGTCAGGGTTTCTCTTTGGGTTTGGTCAGGGTTTCCCTCTGGGTTTGGTGAGGATTTATCTCTGGGTTTGGTCAGGGTTTCCCTCTGGGTTTGGTGAGGATTTATCTCTGGGTTTGGTCAGGGTTTATCTCTGGGTTTGGTCAGGGTTTCCCTCTGGGTTTGGTCAGGGGGGTGGGTTTGGTTGGGGGTTTCCATCTGGATTTGGTTGGATTTTTCCTCTGGGTTTAGTCAGGTTTTCCCTCTGTTTGGTTGGACTTTCCCTCTGGGTTTGGTCAGGGTTTCTCTCTGGGTTTGTTTGGATTTTCCCTCTGGGTTTGGTTGGATTTTTCTTTTGGGTTTGGTCATGGTTTCCCTCTGGATTTGGTCGGGGTTTCCCTCTGGGTTTGGCTGGTTTTTCCTCTGGGTTTGATTGGGGTTTATCTCTGGTTTTGATTGGGGTTTATCTCTGGGTTTGGCTAGAGCTTCGCTCTGGGTTTGGTTGGACTTTCTCTCTGGGTTTGGTTGGGGTTTCCCTCCGGATTTGGTTGGATTTTTCCTCTGGGTTTGGTCAGGGTTCCCCTCTGGGTTTGATTGGGGTTTATCTCTGGGTTTGATGGGGATTTATCTCTGGGTTTGGTTGGACTTTCTCTCTGCATTTGGTTGGGAGTTTCCCTCTGTATTTGGTTGGATTTTTCCAACCAAACCCAGTTTGGTCCAACCAAACCCAGTTTGGATTGGGGTTTGGTCAAATTTTCCTTTGGGGTTTGGCTGGGTTTTCCCTCTGGGTTTGGTCATGGTTTTCTCTCTGGGTTTGGTCAGGTTTTCCCTCTGGGTTTAGTCGGGGTTTCCTCCTGGGTTTGGTCAGGATTTCCCTCTGGATTTGGTCAGGGTTTATGTCTGGGTTTGATTGGATTTCCCTCTGGATTTGGTTGAATTTTTCCTTTGGGTTTGGTCTGATTTTCCCTCTGGGTTTGGTCAGGTTTTCCTTCCAGGTTTATTTGCATTTTCCCTCTGGGTTTGTTTGGGTTTTCCCTCCGGCTTTGGTCAGGTTTTTGAGGGATCCCACCTGAGAACTGGATGGCAAAGCCCTGCTTGCTGGTGAAGAAGTCGGTGTTGAACTGCAGGATGACGGAGTTGAAGGTGCTGTGGATGTCCCCGGGCAGCCCCGCGCCGCTCATCTCCTTCAGCAGGATCCCCTTCTCCACCGGCCCGTCCCAGATCCGCAGCACGTCGTGGAACTCCTCCGTGTGGAAAACCAAGAAATGGAGCCTGTAAAAAACAAAAAAACACCCAGAATTCAGGCCTGGAGTGTGGCTTGTGCCAAATTCAGGCACCAAAGTTGTCACATCTGGAATTCAGGCCTGGAGTGTGGTTTGTGCCAAGTTCAGGCGGCTGATTCTGATGCTGGATTGCAGCACCTCCAGGAGTTCAGTGTGTTTTAGGAAGGTGTGGATGTTGCAGAATGAGGTTTTGATCAGCAAACAGAGGAACTTCAGCAGAGAATAGAGAGAAAATGAGGCCAGCAGAGCCAGGGCTGCAAAATCCACACCGGGAAGGGAAGGGAAGGGAAGGGAAGAAAACAGGAGTTAAGAAGGTTACAATGAGCTGATGCTGAGGGGTTGATTTTGGTGCTCTGAAGGCAGATTTCATTCCCTTCCTCTGGATTTCAGAGTTGGGGCTGTCCTGGAGAGAGGGCTCAAGGCCTTCAGCCAAGGCACGTCCACAGGGAGTCCTGAGGGAAAGCTGCAGGTGAGGAATTCCCGTTGGAGTCTGGGCCAGGGATGGAGCCAAGGGAGAGGCAGGAGGTCCCTCCGTGCCCAGGGAGGGCTGGTGGCACTCCAGGACAGGACAGACTGGTCCCAACACATCCCTGGTGGGATCTCCCCCTGCTCTGCTGGGGGAGGATGAGGAGCAGGTGGATCCAGGCTCTTCCAAGAGCTTTGGGATCTTCCCAGGTCAGAAGAACCATCCAAGAACAAAATCCTGCCCTGGTTATGGTGGAGCCACCAGCTGAAGGCTGCAGTTCTGCCTCATGGAATGTCCTGGGTGGGGATGGACCCACAGGGATCATCAAATCCAATCCAGGCCCTGCAGACATCCCCAGATCCCACCCTGCCCTTGAGGGTGTTATCCAAACCCTCCTGGAGCTCTGGGAGCCATTCCCAGGAGCTGATCCCTTCCCCTCCTGCACTCAAATCCCACCTGGAGAGGAGGGATTTCCCTGTCCCTGCCTGTCACTGCCCCATTTTCCCTCTGGCACAACAAAATCAGGCCAACCAGGGGCAACTCAACCCCAGTGTGAAAGGGGGGCACAAACTTAGAAAACAGGGGGAAAAAAATAAATCTGTAAAAAAGAAACACATCAGGTGCTGTGCTTGAAATCCCTGCCAGCCCATGGAGGCAAACAGGGAAGATTTCACTTGGCTGCTTTCCCATTTATCTGGGGCAAACATAAATAAATCAGGGAGAGCCATTAAAAAAAAAAAATAAAGGAGGGGGGAGAAAAAAAAAAAAAATAAAGCCCCACTGCAAAATCCTCAGCAACAAAATGATGCCCACAGAAGAAGCTGGGAGAAACCAAAAGAGCTGAATCATAAATCTCCTGAGCAGAGACCTTGAGCAAAGAGAAATAAAGCCAGGCTTGAGGAAAATCAGGATGGATGGTGCAGAGCTGTTCTCCACGGCTGCCTCGCTGTGATTACGTTTGTTCCCAGCCTTCACTGGGCCCAGTGAGCCAGAAATGCTGGAAAAAACTCATCCCTGGAGACCTTGAGATGGGGGAGAGGCTGCCAGAGGTTGAGCTGGGGTGGGAACTGCCACCAGCAGTGGGGCTCAACCACCCCCATTTCTTGGAGAAAAAACAACTTCAGGGGGAGAAAAACCAACTGTGCCAGGGGGAGAAAACCTTGACCCAGGGGATCCATGGGACTGGCTGCCCAGTGCCTGGAATCTCTTGGGATATCAGATCTGGAGTTCCCTGGAGCAAATCCATCTATTCCACAGGCCCATCTCAGCTTTTCCCTGATGCTGGAGACCAGACAGAGCCCCTCCTTCAGCAGACAATGGCGGGGAAAGGAGTTTTATCCCTGAGGGAAAAGGAGTTTTATTCCTGAGGGGAAAAGAGTTTTATCCCTGAGGGGAAAGGAGTTTTATCCCTGAGGGGAAAGGAGTTTCATTCCAGCACCCTGACAATCCGAATTTCCCAATTACGGGCATGGAAATGCATTAAAAAAAAAAACAAAAAACAAAACCAACCAAAACAAATTAGCCATTGGGGAGATTATTTAAATAAAAATGTGAGAGAGGGGAAGTTCCGCCAGCTTAGCAAGGAGCAGAGAGGAGAGTCCATCTCTGCCCTTGAGGAGCTCTTCCCAGAGCTCCCCCCCACCCCAGGGACCCTCCTGGGCTGTGTCATGCTGACACTCCCCATCCAATCCTGGCTCTGCTGGGCAAGGCTGGGACCCCCCTGGCACAGAGGTGCCACCAAAGCCCCCCCAGGAGCAGTTTGGGGGCTGCCACTGCCTCCCTCTGCCCCAGAGAGGCTCGAAAGCTGTCCCTGGGAAGTGGAATATCCCCAAATTCTGGAAGTGGTGACATTCCCAAGGCAGCCAGAGCTGTTTGGGATGCACAGGGCAGGGTTTTGGGGTGTCTGGGCAGGGCCAGGAGCTGCACTGGATGATCCCTGTGGGTCCCTTCCAGCTCTGGGTATTTTCTCACTGCTCTTTTGAGGTGAAATGCTGGAAAGTGGAACCTGTCCATCCATACCCATGGAAGTGGGATGGATCAACAACAACAGTGGATTTTTACAACACTGGGATCAGGGATGGACCACAACCCACCTCTGCCATGTCTCTGTGTCCCCTGCAATTTCCATCCATTTCCCAGCACATTTTCCTCCTCCTTCCTCCTCTCCCAGCCCAGCCAAGGCACTCCATGTCCCAAATTAATCCCCTCTGCACGAGCAGCCCTCTCCCTTTCAGTGCAGACTCATTTTTCTCCCTGTCTCGCCCCCCTGCCCTTCCCCTCGTGCTGTGCAGATACAGCTTCATTCCAAAAAAGCTCTGGTGATTAATTTTCATGTAAGTTACAAATGAGAGCTTTATACAATTGTATCATGCGTGAAGAGGATTATTTTTTCCAATGGATTACCATAAAAATGAAGTTGCTGGGAATGTGCTCTCTCGACTCCCCCTGAGATCAGCTGTGCTGCTGGAGCTGGGAAGGGACGGGGCAGGGAAAGGGAGCTCTGAGCCCTGGGAAAGGCAGGTGTGTGTGGCTCTGACACCTCCTGGAACCTTCTCCTTCCACTCCTGCCCCTTTCCAAGCCTTTGGTTGATCCCAAACCTCTCATGTGGCTGCTTTTAGGGATTACAGGAGCAAAGTTGCTGAAGCAGCCTTTGGATGGGGGGGAAAAACAAGCCTCTTCACTCTGTCCTATAAAAACCTCTTCCAGGAGAATAAAAATAGAGGAGATTTCAAGTGGAAGTTGCCTGTGCAGGGATTTAGCCGCTTTGGCCGTGCTTTTTTCTCCTCCGCTCACACCCAAGTCCATCCATTATTGAGCCATTCCGAAGGGCAGCGCTAATGGAGGGGATTTCTGCATGAAATAAAAATGAAAACACCGGCCCAAAGCTGCCTCCAGCAGAAATCCACGGGCTAAAAGCAGCAGGGAGCTCACCCAGAGGGACAGGATGTGCTGGAGAGGTGGTGGGTGCTGAGAAAATGGGATTGAGGGGGGAGGAATTCAGGATGGAACAGCCACAGGCTTGGGATGAGCCAGGAATGGCTGACAAGCACTGGGGAGTGCTGGGAGAGGANATGGCTGAGAGAGGATTACTATTGCTATTATTATTATTATTATTACTATTATTATTATNCTGGGGAGTGCTGGGAGAGGATTATTATTATTATTATTATTATTATTATTATTATTATTATTATTACTATTGGAGATGCTGGGAGAGGATTCTTATTCTTATTCTTATTCTCATTCTCATTCTCATTCTCATTCTCATTCTCATTCTCATTCTCTTATTCTTTTATTCTTATTCTTAACTTTTGAGGTGCATTTCTCCCCCTCAAATCCCACCACTCAATCAAAGCTTGGCTTGCCCAAATATTCCAGTTTTCTGGGGGGCTTTGGCCAGCCTGGAATGTGTGGGAAGGGCTTTGAGGGCTTTGGCAGGGCTGGGCAAACATCCCACTGCAGGTGGTGGGGCAGAAGGGAAGGATCAGGGAGCAGGAACTGCCTGAATTCCTGGGCCATTCCCTGGGATTTCCTGCACCTCCCTCACCCCAGGATTGTGGCACTTTTGGGAAGTTCCTCATTAATCTGGTGGGACAAAAAGGTTTAATTCTGGATACATCCCATTCAGGAGAGGGTGGAAAGCTGTCCATGGACACCAAAGCTCTGGGATGAGCACAGGAACAGCAGGACATGAGCTGGGACACACAGGGGACACACAGGGCTAAAATCAGAGGAGCAGTGATGCCACTGAGGGCTCTGAGCTGGTGGGAAATAAAACCCTTAATCCCAGCCCAAACCATTCCCTGATTCTGAAACCAAAGCAGTGACTTCTCCCTGCTTGTCCCTCTCAGGAGTGACAGGAGCTTCTCCCTCCTTGTTTTATTGAATTATTGACCTGGAAAAATCAGCCAAAGCACAGGAGCCAGCTCACCCAATAGTGCACCCAGGCTCTGCCTCGATGGTCCAGATGCAGTTGAGGTTGTGGTCGTAGGGAGTTGGGTATCCTGGAGAAAGGATCCGTCCCGAGGCCTCTCCTCTGATGGTCCCTCCACACTCGGCTGGAACAAAAATATTTATGGGGTTAGGGAGGAAGATTCGTGGCTTTCTGTGGCTCTTGCTTGGCAACAATCTCACCCTGCAACTGAGATTATTCCTGGCTTTTTCCCAGGGATTCTAAAGGCTTACAGAAAGATGAAGAGAATCGTTGAATTCGGCTGAGTTATCAGAATTATTCTGCATTTCTGAGCTCGTTCTGAGCACCTGGCAAAGCTTCCCTCCACCCTCCTGAATCCCCAGGGAGGGAAAGCAGAGCCTGCCAGGATCCTGCTTCCCTGCTCCACACGTGGAGGGTGAAGGAGCTTTGCTCCTCTGCTTGGATTCATCAGAAAATGAAGGATAAGAAGGCAAAGAACGTGTAAATGTCATTGTAAATGAACTGCAAAGAACGTGAGGATTTGGAATAATTTCCATAAGATATCCGTTCAAATTCTGTAATTTTCATTTCTTTGAGTTTTCTTTCATTTCTTTTTAATTTCCACATGCTCAGACATGGCCTCGTACCCAACACATGTAGAGCAAACAGGGTGAAGGTTGAGAAAGTGCACGAATGACAGAAATTTATCTTTTTACATCAATAAATGAGGCTCAAATCCCAGCCAAGCAACGGTCCTGCCTCCTGGGAGAGAGAACACGGAGTGCCAGGGGCTGAGCACATCCCTGGGCGTGGAGATCCCCCAGGGGACTCGGTGTCCAACACCTTCCCCATGTCCTGGGCACAGCAGGACAGGAATCCGCAATCAGCCCCATTCCTTTAACACACCAAACCCCAAAGCAGAATCTTCCGAGCAGGTGAAAGGGGAACTCAGGACTCAGCAGAGGGAATTGAAATGTCTGGGGATGGGATCATATCAGCTCTCAAATAAAGCTGGCTCTGAGCTGTCACCTGCCAGGACACACGTTGATGTCACTGTCAGGAGGTGCCACTCACTGAACACGGCCACAGCCAAAGGACAAGGGCTGGAAAAGCACAAAGAAGCAAAAAAAATCTTGTCAAATGTGTGTTTAGGGCAGAGAATTTCATGTCAAAGCTGCTTCAAGTGTTCTCCAGCTCACACAGGACCTTTGTCACATTAATTAGCAAAGATGGGTAATTAATAGCAGAGTTAATGGATCAGCAAAGCAGGGACATAAAATGATCAGGGTGGGGAAGGCACAAGGAAATCACTTCCTGGAGGTTTTGGAGGAGCAGGAGGTGTCTCCATCTTGAGGAGCCTCACCACACTCACCACAAGTTAATTAGTGCAGGTGTAATTAATATGAGAGTTAATGTGACATGGATGAGCAAAGCAGGGACAAAGGGCAGTCAGGGTGGGGAATGCACAAGGAAATAATTTCCTGGAGGTTTTGGAGGAGCAGGAGGTGCCTCCATCTCAAGATGCCTCACAGAGGATCCTCACCACACTCACCACAAATTAATTAGTGCGGGTACAATTAGGTACAATTAATATGAGAGTTAATGTGACATGGATGAGCAAAGCAGGGACAAAAGGTGGTCANGGGAGGTGCCTCCATCTCAAGATGCTTCACAGAGGATCCTCACNGGGCAGTTAGGGTGGGGAATGCACAAGGAAATAATTTCCTGGAGGTTTTGGAGGAGCAGGAGGTGCCTCCATCTCAAGATGCCTCACAGAGGATCCTCACCACACTCACCACAAATTAATTAGTGCGGGTACAATTAGGTACAATTAATATGAGAGTTAATGTGACATGGATGAGCAAAGCAGGGACAAAAGGTGGTCAGGGTGTGAGATCCAGGGAAANAGGTGGTCGGGGTGTGAGATCCAGGGAAATCACTTCCTGGAAGTTCTGGTGGAGAAGGAGGAGGTGTCTCCATCTCAAGGACCCTTACCACACACAGCTTAATTAGTGCAGATGCAATTAACAGCAGAGTTAATGTCAGTGGATGGGCAAAGCAGGGACAAGGGTGGTCAGGGTGGGAAATCCACAAGGAAATAATTTCCTGGAGGTTTTGGAGGAGCAGGAGGTGTCTCCATCTCAAGATGCTTCACAGAGGATCCTCACCACAACTTAATTAGTGCAGATAGGGGTAATTAATAGCAGAGTTAATATCAGTGGATATCAGTGGATATCAGTTAATATCAGTGGATCAGCAAAGCAGGGACATAAAATGGTCAGGGTGGGATATCCAAGGAAATCCCAGAGTGTTGGAGGAGCAGGAGGTGTCTCCATCTCGAGGAGCCTCACCACACTCACCACAACTTAATTAGTGCAGACGCAATTACCAGCAGAGATAACGTCACTGGATCAGCAAAGCAGGGACCAAGGGTGTTACACAGGGTGTGGGATCTAAGGAAATCTCTCCCTGGATGTTTTGGAGGAGCAGGAAATGCCTCGCAGAGGATCCTCACCACAACTTAATTAGTACAGATAGGGGTAATTAATAGGGGTAATTAATAGCAGAGTTAATATCAGTGGATCAGCAAAGCAGGGACATAAAATGGCCAGGGTGGGATATCCAAGGAAATCCCAGGGTGTTGGAGGAGCAGGAGGTGTCTCCATCTTGAGGAGCCTCACCACAACTTAATTAGTGCAGATAGGGGTAATTAATAGCAGAGTTAATGTCAATGGATCAGCAAAGCAGGGATGTTCAGGGTGTGGGATCCAAGGAAATCTCTCCCAGGAGGAGGAGGAGGAGGAGGAGCAGGAGGAGCAGGAGGAGGTGTCTCACCCACACAGGTCGGCAGGGGCTGGTCCCAGGCTCTCCTCTCCCCGGTCAGGCACANTGGAGGAGGAGGAGCAGAAGAAGGAGAAGAGGAGGAGGAGGTGTCTCACCCACACAGGTCGGCAGGGGCTGGTCCCAGGCTCTCCTCTCCCCGGTCAGGCACACCAGGACCCTGGTGCCCCTCAGGGTGTACCCGGGGTCGCAGCTGAAGGACACTGAGCTGCCAGCAAAGTGTCCCTCGTCGTGCACCTTGTACCCAAACTGGGGGATCCCGGGGTCCTCGCACTTGATGAGCTCAAAACCTGCAGCAAGGAGGAAAGGGCAGCTGGGGATTGCACAGCCAGGAGGGTTCCACACAAAGCTCTGGTGGTGTTTTCTTCTTACTATCACTTGTTGGGAACCACAAGGGTTGGAAACTAAACCAAAGGGTTGGAAATTAGTGGGGTTTTAATTAATGTTGGAGTTGTGATCTGGATTTTTGGGTGGCTACAGCCTCGATGGGAAAGGTTTGATCATTTCCCAGGGAACAGGGTCAGGAGGAGAGGGAACGGCCTTGAGCTGTGCCAGGCTGGACATCAGCAGGAATTTCTCCATGGAAAGGGTGGTCAGGCCTTACAACTGCCCAGGGAGGTTTGGAGTGCCCAACCCTGGAGGTGCCAAAGGAATCCCTGGGTGTGGCACTCAGTGACAAGGTGGGCATCAGGCACAGCTTGGACTTGATGGGCTTGGAGGGCTTTCCCACCCTCGATAATCCTGGGACTCTGATCCTTTCCAACTCCACTTTGGGTACAACATCAGCACAGAAAGGACCCTTCACTCACACAACACAAAACCCACACAAAATCCACCTTGGCCTGTGGGATTCCCAGCAAACACAAACACACGGGATTGAGACTCACTGGAGAACTGCAGCTCAAAGCCTTTGCTGGTGTTGGCCGTGTCAGAGATGAACTCCAGCCACATGGAGCTGGAGGTGCTGTTGATGCTGGTGCCCAGCAGCTCCGAGCGGCTGAAGGTGCCCAGCAGCCGGGCTGAGCTGTTGGTGCCATCGTAGACCTGGGGGGAGAGAGAGATCCAGCCTGGAAAAGCCTCTCCTGGGCTAGTCCAGGGGTCAAACCATCACTGACTGCCCAGACAGGCTGTCCCTGGGTCCCTGGAAGTGTCCAAGGTCAGCTTGGACAGGGCTTGGAGCAGCCTGGGACAGTGGGAGGTGTCCCTGCCCAGGTCCATTCCCTGGATTTCTCTGCTCAGTCTCACTGAGATCTAGAACAGAGAAATGCTGAGAAATTTATTCCAAAGTGAAAACAAGGAGAGAAAATGTGCTGAGGTCCCTTCAGACACCTCACACCCCCTCATCCCACTCCCACCCTGTCCCTGCTCTGCTCACAGCCACACCCTGGGCTGTCCTTTGGCTTCTTTTGGTGGAGCAGCTCCTGATAAATGCCCTGATTTGAGGTCAAGGAATTTGCTCCTGGCACTGAGCTGATCCCGGGTATTAGAGGGAAAAGGGAAGGAAACAACCAACCCCACTCTGAATTCCAGCTGGAAAAGCAGCTCTAACCCTTCAGGATTTGTGCCCCAAGTGATCCAGGAGTGACCCACGAGTGCAAAGATCCAGGGATCTCAACTAGAAGCCTGACTCGATGAAACTGCAGTGTGCTGCCCACCTGAGGAGCAGGATTTACACCCTGCAGGATCTGCACCCTCCTCACTCCTGACTTTGCACACAGGATTGCATCTCCTCTATTCTCTTTCCCAAGGAGCAGCTGCTGAAAAAACCCGATTTTTTCCCCCCAGACTGACTCAGAGATGAGACTTGAACTTGCTGTGATTTAAAAAAAAACCCCACTAATGTTGTTTTTTTTTTTTCTTTCCCTTTGTGAGGACCAAGAGCATCTCCTCACTAGTGGAGATCGATAGGAACTTCCCTCAGTTGAGCAGCTGATGAACAAACCCGCTGGGAGAACGTAACTCCTCTGACAAGGAGCACATTCCTTGCATTAACAGGAAATTTTTCTCCCTTTCCAATCATTTGTGGATTACTCCTCTCCTGGAGTGTGACACTTCAGTGACATTCCTGGGAAGACGCCTGAGCACATCCTGCTAATGTTAATGCCTCCTCCAAAACCATCCCTTTGGTTAATAAAAAACTCAGCCTTGGATTTGTCTCCTCCTCCACAGAGTCCTGGAGCTCGGATAGTCTGAGAGGAGTCTGGAGTTCTGCATTTCAATCAGGGGATTGTCTTTTTGGGACAAACCAGCCCTGATTCTTCAAAGCACTAAAAGAATGCTCCAAACCCTCACACTTCTGACGGATGAAGAGTTTTTCCTCTACAATTCCACAGCTGAGAGCTGAAGTTTAGCTGCTCTGGGAGAAATTTGATCTTCCAAACTGCTCTGCCAACAACTCCACAGCACTGGAGCATTCCTGGGCTGACACAGCTTTTTCCAGAGGTCACTCCCACCTAATCCCACCAGCATTTTAGAGCACTCAGAGACGTTTCTCTCACAAGCATCTCCACTGCCCCAGCTGGAATTACCTTGAGGACATCTCCTGCCTCCAGCTCGAAGGTCCTGGCTTTCAGCTGGATGCCTTTCCCTGGCTGGCTCTGGATGGAGTAGATGCACTCGTGGTTGTTGTTGTAGTTCAGGGGGTAGTTGGGGGACAGCAGCACCCCCTGGGTCCCCGTCACGGACGAGCCACATTCAGCTGCACCAAGACACAGTGACATGGACATTTCAGTGACCCCAGACATGTCCTGGCCACACCACAATGCAGGTGGCTCCTCTGAGGGCCACAGCTGCTCAGCCCTCCCTGCAGCAGGAAGGAAAGAGGCTTCTCCCTTGTTTTTTTTTCACTGCTGATGCTTAAAGTTTTATCTTTGATGTATTTCAGGTTCTGTGGTGCCCAGGGGTGCAGCTCTGAGCTCACAGTCAGTGTCATTCAGCTCTGCACACAGCAGGGACACAAAACAAATCCTTTTCCTGCTGCACACCAAGGACAACTGGGACAAGTGTTCAGGCCCAAAAGCACAAACAAGGGTGGGCTGGAGGGAGGAGAAACAAGGATGGGACCTCACAACCTGAAACTGTAATTGGACAATTAAACCCCAATATGCAAATGGACCAGAACTTATCAAAGTGTGAGACCTGGTGACTGTTTGTCCGTTTTGTGTTCATTTTGTGACCATTTTTGTTCCATTTTGGGTCCACCTTGGGTGTAGCCCTGGCCAGGCTCTTGTCCTGCCCAAGGTGTACCTTAAAGGCCTTTTAATAAATCTCTGCTTTATTCTCAGCTCTGCCCAGTCTCTGTTCCAGCTCAGCCCTCCCAAGGCATCACCACAACCTGCAGATTGTCCCCTTTTCCACCACATTTTCCAGCCAGGCTTCTCTCCTCCTTCAGAACCTGCAGAAATGGGAATCTGGGGGGAATCTGGGGGGAATCGATGAAAATATAAATCAGTGTGAATCTCTGTGAAATCTGTGGGAAATCTGTGTTAATCTGTGTAAAATCGATATAAATCAGTATAAATCTGTGGGGAATTGTGGAAAGGTGAATCTGTGTGAATCTCTATGAAACCTGTATAAATCTGTGAAAAATCAGTATAAATCTGTATAAAACTGGGTGAATCAGCGGGGAATTTGTGGGGAACCTGTGTAAATGTAAATCTGTGTGAATCTGTAAATCTCTGGTGAAATCTGTGGGAAATCTGTATAAATCTNAGAATCTGTGCAAAATCAGTATAAATCTGTATAAATCTGTATAAATCTGTGTGAACCTCTATAAATCTGTATAAAATCAGTATAAATCTGTATAAATCTATGTAAACCTGTATAAATNCAATCTGTATAAATCAGTATAAATCTGCATAAATCTGTGTAAAATCAGTATAAATCTGTATAAATCTATGTAAACCTGTATAAATCTGTGTAAAATCAGTATAAATCTGTATAAATCAGTGTGAACCCGTATAAATCTGTGTAAAATCATATATAAATCTGTATANAGTGAATCTGTATAAATCTGTGTAAAATCATATATAAATCTGTATAAATCTGTGTGAATCAGTGGGGAATTTGTGGGGAACCTGTGTAAATGTAAATCTGTGTGAATCTCTGGTGAAACCTGTGGGAAATCTGTATAAATCTGTGTGAATCTGTGTAAAATCAATACAAATCTGTATAAATCTGTGTGAACCTGTATAAATCGGTGTAAAATCAGTAGAAACCTGTATAAATCAGTGTGAATCTGTGTAAAATCAGTATAAACCTGTATAAATCTGTGAGAATCTGTGTAAAATCAGTATAAATCTGTATAAATCTGTGTGAACCTCTATAAATCTGTGTAAAATCAGTATAAATCTGTATAAATCTGGGTTAACCAGTGGGGAATTCGTGGGGAACCTGTGTAAATGTAAATCTGTGTGAATCTCTGGTGAAACCTGTGGGAAATCTGTAGGAAATCTGTATAAATCTGTGTGAATCTGTGTAAAATCAATACAAATCTGTATAAATCTGTGTAAAATCAGTATAGATCTATATAAATCTGTGTAAAATCAGTATAAATCTGTATAAATCTGTGTGAACCTGTATAAATCAGTGTGAATCTGTGTAAAATCAGTATAAATCTGTATAAATCAGTGTAAAATCAGTATAAACCTGTATAAATCTGGGTTAACCAGTGGGGAATTCGTGGGGAACCTGTGTAAATGCAAATCTGTGTGAATCTCTGGTGAAACCTGTGGGAAATCTGTACAAACCTGTGCCAACCTGTGTAAAAAAAGTATCAATCTTGTGTGAGCCTGCACAGATTTGTGTGGCTCTGCCTCAGAACAACCCCNAAAATCAGTATAGATCTATATAAATCTGTGTAAAATCAGTATAAATCTGTATAAATCTGTGTGAACCTGTATAAATCAGTGTGAATCTGTGTAAAATCAGTATAAATCTGTATAAATCAGTGTAAAATCAGTATAAACCTGTATAAATCTGGGTTAACCAGTGGGGAATTCGTGGGGAACCTGTGTAAATACAAATCTGTGTGAATCTCTGGTGGAACCTGTGGGAAATCTGTACAAACCTGTGCCAACCTGTGTAAAAAAAGTATCAATCTTGTGTGAGCCTGCACAGATTTGTGTGGCTCTGCCTCAGAACAACCCCACGCTGAGGATTTTCTGTTCCTCCCACACGAGCCAGCCATGAGTCACTGTTTTCCCAGCCTGTTTACCCTGGGAGATTTTCCTGCTGTCAAACACTGGCTGCCTGATGCTCTGGGGCTGTGGGGACAGGCAGGGATGGGGACAGGCACTCCAAAGTCCCCCCCAGAGCAATTTTTGGGATCAACCTTGTGTTCTTGAGTGTCCCCAGAGCTCGTGGAGTGAGGAGAGCACGGCAGGGCAGCTCCTGGCTCTGCTGCTCCTCCAGGGAAGGGTGAAGGGAGGAGCAGCAGCAGATGCACCCAGAGGAGGCGTTTTGGAGGTGACTTTGTCCTCTGCTCTTGCCAAGGGATGAAAAGCAGGATTTTGGCACAGAATCCCCAGGGATGATGCTGGGGATGTCTCAGGGAGCTCTCCTGGCCAGAGGGCTTGGAGAAAGGAACAAAAGCCACTCTGAGCTCTCCCCAGCCCGTGTCTGGGACAGGAGCTGAATACAGAGTGTCTGGGAGAGCAATTAAATCTCCTGTGATTTAATGAGTCAGTCTCCCGTTTCCATCCCCATCCAGGCAGATCTGAGCAGGCAGAGGGGACACAGTGACAGAGCTGTCACCTGCCACAGAGCTCTGCGCCATCAGCCCTGAGTTTGCCCTGTCATGATAAACCCAAGCTGTTCATCCAGAGCCAGGAACAGCAGTCACGGTGTCCACTCAGTGCTGCTGTCTGAGCCTCGAGTTTAAAGCTTTGTAAATGATTTTTTTTTTTTTTTGATTCTCATTCCCCCTGATGAGCTTGATCTGCAGCCTGGTTGTTATTCCTGCCCTGAAGAGGCTGCCTGGCCCAGCAGGATGAGGCTCAGGGCTCAGCAGGGCTGGGAAATTCAGCACCACGGGCTGGGAGGAGGCAGAATTGGGCTCTGGTGGGGAGCCCTGCCCTGAAATGGCCCTCAAAGGTCACCCAGAGCTCGGGACAATCTCCTGAGCAGGTCTGGCCACCAGGTGAGATCTGCAGGAATCCCTCAGGCTCTGAGTGAGAACTGGGAACAATTTCCTATTGAAATTCTACACCCAAAAAAAGGTGTGACATCTTTTCCCCAAGGCCTGGAGCATCCCTCCTTCCTTCCAAACCTGTGTCCCTGTTCTGTCACACTCCCCATCCCTGCCAGGTCAGAGTTCTGCACTTCCCTGCAGCAGGAACAGCAGCCAGGAGGCAGCTCCGTGCTGCAGATCAATCCTTCCCCTCCTCTGCCCTTGCATTTATTGATTTATCACTGCAAAAAAACAGCTGGAGGGGCTAAAAAAGGCCCTGCAGTGGTCAGGAAGGGAAAGGTCAGGAAGGGAAAGGTGTAAGAAATGTGTGGACAACAAGGGAGAGGTCACAGCCACAGGAGTTTCCCAGACACATCCACAATAAAGTGGGATTTAAATAAAGTGCCTGGGTGTGGAGGTGACAGCACTCTGTAACTCCAAGGGGGAACACCTAAAACCAGGGCTGGCAGCAGGAACTGCCCCAGAAGGGAAATCATTGGGGGCACAGGGGCTCCTGGGGACGTGTCACCTCCTGGGGACGTGCCACTCCCTGTGCCCAGCTGGGGAGGGCACTGAGCCCTCGTGCAGGGCTGGAAGCTCCTTCCAGCTGCCTCTCCCCCATCCCTGCCCCGGATCCTCCCGTGATCCCATCCCAGGGGTGTCACCCACCCATCCCAGTGATGTCACTCATCCCTCCCGGGGAATATCACCCATCCCAAGGGGGCTCTCGTCCATCCCAGGGGTGTCACCTAACCCAGGGATGTCACCCATCCATCCCAGGAGTGTCACCCCTCCATCCCAGGGGATGTCACCCATCCCAGGGAATGTCATCCATCCCAGGGGTGCCACCCATCCAACCCTGGGGCGCTCCCATCAATCCCAGGAACGTCACCCATCCATCCCAGGGGTGTCACCCTTTCATCCCAGGGGTGTTCCCATCCATCCCAGGGGTGTTCCCATCCATCCTAGGGATGTGACCCACCTCAGGGATGTCACCCATCCATCCCAGGGGTGGGGCTGTCACCCATCCCAGGGCATGTCCATCATCCATCCCAGGGCAAGTCATCCATCCAAGGAGTGCTCCCATTCATCCCAGGGAATATCACCCATTCCAGGGGTGTCACCCATCCATCCCAGGAGTGTCACCCATCCCAGGGGTGCTCTCATCCATCCCATGAGTGCTCCCATTCATCCCAGGGAGTATCGTCCATTCCAGGGGCGTCACCCATCCATCCCAGGGCAAGTCACCCATCCATCCTAGGGATGTGACCCACCTCAAGGATGTCACCCATCCATCCCAGGGGTGGGGCTGTCACCCTTCCCATGGGCTGTCACCCACCCCAGGGCATGTCCATCATCCATCCCAGGAATGTCACCCATCCCAGGGGTTCTGCCACCCATCCCAGGGCCTGTCCCCCACCCCAGTGCACATCCCCTATCCATCCCAGGGATGTCACCCATCATTCCCAGGGCCTGTCCCCACCCTGGGGCACGTCCCCCACCCATCCCTGCCCACCTCCAGAGGGTCAGCACAGCGGGAGCAGCCAAGCAGAAGGAAAGCACATGACCACCTACCAACACACCTTGGCAGAGGCGAACTCCACACACGCCGTCTCCCGCCCAGGCAGGTGATGCGGGCCGCGCCCTCCAGCCGGTACCCCGGGAAGCAGGAGAAGCTCAGCACGTCCCCCACCCCGAACTGCAGCCCCTTCCTGATGCTGTAGGCCGGCACTTCTGGCTCGTCACACGGCTCCAAGTCGTATTCTGGAGGGGACAAATGGGTTTGATGGCGTGGAGGGAGTGTTGCTCTGATTTTTTTTCAGCCTTCTGGTTGTTTTTCGTTCTTACTGGAGTTTCTCGCGCTTGTGACAAAAACAAAGACTGGTATTTTGTAAACAAAACATTCTTTGACAAACTGATAGACTTCTGAGTNGACAAATTGATAGACTTCTGAGTTGACCACTGAGGTCAGAGGGGTGTTCCTCTCATCCCCCAATCCTTGACCAAATCCCAAAAACGATATAAATTGAGATCCCCCAAATAAACTTCCCTTTTCATCTCACATCCTGACAAGCTGGTTTGGTTCTTTTTGCGTCCTCTTGCAACAGCAGGAGGGTACTTGGGATTCTCTCCTTCCTGGAGAGGACACACGTGGACTCAGTATTTTCTGAGCCTGAGAATTGCTGAGCTCTTCCCAAGGGAAACTTTTCAACAGTTTTCTTTTTCCCAAAACAACCTTGTGTGAACAATATTCCTTTCCCACAACAACAGGAGTTGTTTGCTATTTCTGTTACTGAGCCAATGGGAGAGGTGTCAGCCCTATGGACCAATAACGTGACTTTTAGTGCAACGTGTTATAAAAGGGCTGAATGAATTGTAAATAAACCTTCTAATTTCTACTGCCTCCTGACTGGGGTCAAACATCTTTATTTCGTGTCCAACTGTGACAGACACAAGGATCCAAGGGAGCTCTGAGCCCTGATCCAGCTGCAGGGAATCTATGAGGATGGAAACCTTTTTGAGCCATAAAAACCCATCTGGATTTCTTCCCCCACCTACAGCTCAGGGGTTCTGTTCTCTCTGGAAAGGACACGAGGATCCAAGTTGGAATTCTGTGCCCTGATCCAGCTGCAGGGAATCCATGAGGATTCCAAGCCATGAAAACCCACCTGGATTTCATCCCCAACCTAAAACTCAGGAGTTTCTGTCCTCTCTGAAAAGGACACGAGGATCCAAAGCTTTGATCCAGCTGTAGTGAGCCCATGAGGATGGAATCCTGTTTGAGCCTTGAAAAGCCCACCAGGATTTCACCCCCAACCTACAACTCAGGGGTTCTCTGGAGAGAACATGAGGATCCAAAGGAGCTCTGAGACCTGATCCAGCTGCAGGGAATCCATGAGGATTCCAAGCCATGAAAACCCACCAGGATTTCACCCCAACCCACAACTCCCCCCAGCACCAGGATCCCAAGCTCCTCCCAAGGCAGCAGGTCCCAGCTCCTGTCACAGTGACACTGCTGGGGATGGGAATGTGTCCTTGTCCCTCTGCTGCAGCCCAGTGAGGATGGATTGATCCGGGTGGGATTTCTGCCCCCTCTCCATTTCTAATCCTGGAAATGGATGATCCTGCCCAGGGAATGCAGGAGGACTCTGAAGCTGCTGCTCCCAGAAAGGTCACGTAGGATTTTGGCCAAACTCACGCCTCTGACCCCAAACCAGCTTGAAGGAAAACTCTTTTGAGGGTGTTTCTGGAAAAATCTCCAAGTCCAAAGCCTGTACATTAACATATATATATGTAAAGGAAGCTAAAAATAGAACTGACTCCCGTTTTTGCTTTCCAAGATAGGAAAGAAGCCTTGAAATACACTGAAAATGAGAGTTATAATTAGAGGCGAGCTTTTGAAAGGCAAAAAGCCATTTTCCCCTCATCAAAATGGGAGTTAATTGGAAATTTTCTGACTGGTTTCCACATTCAAATCCCTGACTTCAGAGGCCAGGAACAAAGGCACTGGGAGCCAGGTTTCAGCTGCATCTATGGCAACAGCTCTGCCCGTCAGGGAGGGTGCCAGACCAAGCTCCACAGGAAAAATGGGAATTTCTCTCCTTCCCTGGGTGCTGAACTGGGAAGGACACAGGGACAGAGGGAAGAGCAGCAGCAGTGCAATAAAGCTCCTGTCCTTCCCTGATTGCTGCAGGGAACGGCTTCTGGGGCACTCAGGCATCAAGACTGCCATTCCCTGCAATGGGAGCACTGGGGAGTCGTTTGGAGGAGTCAAACACCTCGTGCCCTTCAGCCTTGAGCTGCCCTGCACTGCCACATCTCCCTTGTTTGGGTCCCTCTCCAAGTCCCCACAGCTCCTTCTGACCGACAGCTGCTGAAAATCAGGATTTCCTTTGACAAATCTGCATTTTGGATCACCACACCCACTCAAAGCCACCATCACTGAGATGGTTTAGCAAGCACGGCTCAGCATGGGATTGCTGGAACTTCTCTGGGCAGGAATTGTTTCCTTCAGCCTCCTCCTGACTCCTGGAGTCAGGAAAATCTGGATCCCTGTGAGCCCTGCTGGGTGCAGCAGGAGGGGGTTCCCATTTGGTACCACAGCAGAGTGACTGAGCCAGCCCAGCCAGGGAAAAATACATTTTCCAGTTCCCTGGAAATGCCAGTGGGATGATGGAAATCTGGCCTGGGATGTGCCAGGTGTGTGTGAAAATCCTGGAGTGGTCGGGGTGGGAAGAGACATCAGGGATCATCCAGTGTCCCCCCTGCCATGGGGACACCTCTCACTGTCCCAGAGGGCTCCAAACCTCAGTGTCCAGCCTGGCCTGGGACACTGCCAGGGATCGAGGGACTGACACTCTGCTCTGGGAAGGGAAGGAGGGAGAGAAAGAAGGGAAGGGAAGGGAAGGGAAGGGAAGGGAGGAGAGAAAGGAGGAAGGAAGGGAAAAAAGGAAGGAAGGGTCAGAAGGAAGGGAAAGAATCAGAATCAGATTCTGATTCTGAAGGGAAAGAAGGAAGGAAGGGAAGGAAGGGACAGGGAGGAAGGAAGGGACAGATGGAAGAAGGAAGGGACAGAACGAAGGAAGGGACAGGGAGGAAGGAAGGGACAGAAGGAATAAGAAAGGGACAGGAGGAATAAGAAAGGGACAGAAGGCANGGGGACAGAAGGAAGAAGCAAGGGAAAGAAGGAAGAAGGAAGGGACAGAACGAAGGAAGGGACAGGGAGGAAGGAAGGGACAGAAGGAATAAGAAAGGGACAGGAGGAATAAGAAAGGGACAGAAGGCAGCCTTCGGGCAGCGCTCTCACCCGAGAAGGTGATGTTGAAGCCCTCGTAGGACATGGAGAAGTCGGAGATGAAGCGGATCTGGGCCGAGAAGTTCCCGAAGAGGCCGGCGCTGAGCGGGGCCGGCAGCCGCGAGCCCGTCAGCTGCTGCAGGGGCTGGGCAAAGCTGGAGTTCTCCGTGATCAGCAGGTAATCGTGCCCGTTCTCCAGGTGGAACGTGTGGAAGGTGAAGAACACACCTGGCAAAAAGGGGGGAAAACCACAGGTGGAGTCATCCCACAGCGTGCACAGTGCCCAGCCCCTGCTGCCAGCCCACACTGAAATCCTGGATTTTGTTGTGTTAGACATGAAATAAGTAAAAACCCTAAAGGCTGGGTGTGGTAGCAGGCCCTGGAAATGTTGGGTTCCTGTGTCCTTGTCAGGGGTGACACAAACTTGCTCCAGGGACGGAGCAGTGGCTGAGGAGCAGCCCAGGGGAGCCTTTTATTATCACAGTGTTGGCTTTTAAATGGAGAGCAAGAGCAGCAAGGCTGGGGCTGGGAGGGCTCGGAACAAGAGTGTTCCAGAAGGAATTCCTGCCTAGAAAACCAGGATTGAAGCCCAGCCTCAAGGTCAGGGAGGCTTTTCCAGGAGTGTGTCAGTGGTGCAGCTGCAAGGACCTTCCCATCATGGGCTGAATCAGAGAATCATGGAATGATTTGGGTGGGAACAACCTTAAAAATTGTCTTATTCCATCCCCTTAACAAAGGAAGGGAGACCTTCCCCTAGACCAGCTTGATTTAAGAAAAAACCCCTCCTTTTATTCCCCTTTCCTTGCCCAAAATAAACCCCACAACAGCCCCAGGCACGGAAATCCCGGCCAAAGACGGTAAAACTATTTTGCCTCTTCCTCCCAAATTCAATTTGAAG
This sequence comes from Zosterops borbonicus, assembly GCA_007252995.1. Classification (NCBI taxonomy): domain Eukaryota; kingdom Metazoa; phylum Chordata; class Aves; order Passeriformes; family Zosteropidae; genus Zosterops; species Zosterops borbonicus. Next base: position 206,501 of record SWJQ01000360.1, read on the forward strand.
GATCTGAAACATTCGGGGAGAAGGCTGTGACCTTGCTGCATTTGTAAATGAGCCAGAGAGGAGTAATGGATTACTTAAAGTCCCCTTCACACCTCCAGACACACAATGGGAAGCACTTCAGGCTCCTGCAGGAGCCTCCAGCGAGGTGATTTTTCATGCTGGAAATTCAAACACCATTAGAAACACTCATTCTCCGGAAAATAATTCCAGCTTGGAAATAATAAAATAAATAATAATAAAAAAAAAAAAGAAAAAATCAACAACAAAAAAATGGCAGTGAGAGAGCAGAGGCAGGAGCTGAGCTCAGGAACTCTGTCACAGCATTGTCACAGCGGCTTAACAAGGCAAGGAGATGCCAGGCAATAAAAAAGCCTCTTTGCATTTAGATGGATTTTTCCATCCTGGCTCCTGGAGCATCCAGGGCAGGCTCCCGAGCCCCTGCTCGTGTGGGATTGGGATTTATCCAGCTCAGAATCCCCCTGGAGAGACACAGACACCTCCCAAGGATGGGGTTTGGGTTTTGGGAGACATCCCTGCTTGGCTTGGCCAGGTTATCTCATTGAACACAATAATTCACACCCCGAGGGGTGGCTCTGCATTCCCAAAAACCAGCAGGAAACCTGCAAATAAAGCCTGGAGGAAGATTCTCCTCCCCATTGCCCATTCCCTCTTAATTTCTGGAGATCAGGGAAAAAATAAAAAACAACTTTGGAGATCCAATATCCAACCCCAGAGCATCAAATCCCAGCTGAATATTCCATTTATCCCTGGCTCTCTCCAAGGTTTGCTGCTCTTCCCTTCCAAGAGGTGAAGCTCAGAGAGGCTGGAAACCAAGAAGGGGCTTTTCCCATGGGATTGGGAATGAAGGAATTGTGGGATCATCCCAACCCTGATCCCTCTGCAGCACCTTCAGTGTCCCAGAAGGACTTTTACGACCCAAAGCTTGATAATTCCTTCTTTATATCCATTCTGTGAAGAGCATTTTTAGTCTCACTCTTTCCCCCCCGCCCTTGCAAAATTCCACAAAAGCAGGAAACTTCCAAGAGTTCCCAAATGTTTGTTGTTTCCACCAGAAGCACGAACCAGAAATAGATCTGACCTGAAAACTGGGATGTGGGGGAAATGCAAAATGACTTGAATTCTCTCTCCTGACAGCAAAATTTATACCCTCAGCTTTAGCAAAGCCAGCCTAAGGAAACAGAAATAACATCACCCCTCTGGAATCAACACAAAAATAATTCTGTTATCCTGGAGAACACGCCCAAAACTCCAAGTTTTTTAAGGTAAAAAACTCCAAGAGGACAAAGGCTCCTCCAGCACTGAGGGGCTGNCTTTTTAAGGTTAAAAGCTCCAAGTTTTTTAAGGTAAAAAACTCCAAGAGGACAGAGGCTCCTCCAGCACTGAGGGGCTGTGGAACTGCAGCNGACAAAGGCTCCTCCAGCACTGAGGGGCTGTGGAACTGCAGCAAAAAAGGGCTAATTATAAACTCATTTTAAAGGATTTGTGACCAGTTAAACCTTTTGCTCTGGTCTGCAATTTACTGTGGCACAAAACAGCTCTGCAAACACAAGGTTGGGCTTTATTTTATTTTATTTTTTTTTTTTGTCTCCCCCAGTTCTCCGCAGAAGAAACAGCAAAACAAATTAGAGGGGGAGAGAAATCACTTTGAAGCAGTGAGATTAAAAATAATGGCCCCTCTTTAGGCATTTAAATACCTTTAAAATTAAGCTGCTTTTAAAGTCCACTTGCAGAGCCTGGGAGTCCATAAAGTGTGACAGGAGAAGAATTGTTGGAGCAGTTTGGGTCATTCCAGGACTCGTGTGGGAGATGGAGGGAAGGAGGGAAGGAGCTCTATAAATCCCTCAGGAGGGGCAGATCCCTTTTTGTGATGGGGACAGGACCCAAAGAATGATTTTTAGGATATCTGGATGTTTATCCATCCACATCCTGATTTCAGGATTGTTGGGGAAGATGAATCAGGGAAACCTTATCAATATAATTGCTTAGCAAAAGATTCTGAAAATATAAAACCTATAATTGAAATAGAAATGGAAGCTTAATTTGAGTTGTAGAATACTGAGTTTAGTTACTCTATAACCTAAAGACAACAGCCTGGGCAGCTGGAGGAGAATCCCTTTGGATTGAACAATCCCCTTCTGCTGGCTGAGGGATCCAAAGGTCAATGGAGCAAAACAGAAAAGTCTAAAGAGTCGTTTTTAGAGTTTAAAATATAAAACATGATAATGTAGTAGTTCTTATAGGCTGTATGGAGATTCTATAGGATTTTGTGTCTTGTATTGGTTGGTCACTGTAAATTAGAATATTTATTACAAAAGGAGATAGAATGGATTGTAACAAGGACCTTGCTCTCTTTTCCCTGCTCTCTCCCCCTGCACTCTGACCCTGCCCTTGCTCTCTCGCTCCCTTCTCTCTCAGCTCTCACCCTCTTGTTCTCTCTTGTTCTCTCTTTGGGGTTCCCTCCAGCCCAGGCTGGTGGCTGAA
>SWJQ01000360.1:220030-232276 GCA_007252995.1 Zosterops borbonicus
CTTGAATCTGGGGTGAGAAAACCAACCCGAGAGAGTCCCTTGTCCCTTGCCCAGGGCTGTCCCTGGAGCAGTGCCAGCCCCACCTTCGCAGCGCAGCACGGCGTTGTCCCACACCACGTTGCCCTCCTGCAGGACGCAGGTGACGGTCTCGGCGCCGTGGGTGCGGATGAAGCCCTCGTCACACAGGAAGGACACGGAGCTGCCCAGCTGGAGGCTGTCCCCAAAGCGCTTCCCGTTCACTGGGACACCTGGGTCTGGACACTCGTTGTGCCGGAACGCTGCGGGGACAGGGTGGGACAGGAGGGGAGAGGGGGAAAAGAGGAGAGGAGGAGAAGAGGAAAAGAAAGGAGAAGAAGAGGAAAAGAGGAGGAGGAGAGGAGAAGAGGAAAAGAGAGGAGGAGGAGAAAAGGAAAGGAAAAGAGGAGAGGAGGAGAAGAGAGGAAAAGAGCAGGAGAGGAGAAGAAAAGAAGAGGAAGAGGAGGAAGGGAAGGGAAGGGAAGGGAAGGGAAGGGAAGGGAAGGGAAGGGAAGAGAAGAGAAGAGAAGAGAAGAGAAGAGAAGAGAAGAGAAGNGAGAAGAGAAGAGAAGAGAAGAGAAGAACAGAGGAGGAAAAGAGGAAACCAGATGAGAAATAAAGGAGAGGTTATTATAGATAAATATATTTTTGATATATATATATAAATAAATGTAATAAATTATATATAATATACATATGTTTATATATTATATAAAATATATATAACATATAATATATTATATATATAATATATATAATATTACAATGTATTGTATTTTATAATATATAATATATATTATATAAAATACAATATATTTAATATATAATACATAATATATAATATCTATTACCATATATTGTATTATATAATATATAATATAAATGTTACATATTTCATGCTATGTTATATTATATATTATGCTATATATATATTTATTGTATTATATAATATATAATATATGTGTTATTACATACTACATAACACATAACATATATGTGTTATTACATACTATACATGCTATGTTATATTATATATTATGCTATATATTTTATGTAGTATTATATATATTATATGTGCATATATTATATATTTTCATGCATGTATTATATATATAGTATACGCATGTATTATTATATATAGTATACATATTACATATATATATATAAATCAATTATAAATATATAATAGAGAAATGTTTATTCTTCAATAAACAAAACTGCTTTTTATCCCCTTAATTTTGCCTGACCTCTCTTTTTAGTCAGCCCCCCTCAAAAAAAANAAAAAAAGAAAAAAAGAGAAGAAAAAGATCAGCGCTCACTGGTGAAGGTGATGTTGAAACCTCTCTTCTCCATGGAGTGGTCAGTCTGGAACTCCAGCCTGGCCACGTGGCCACTGCTGGTCAGCGAGGAGGGGATGTGGCTGCCCGAGAAGGTGCCCAGCACTGGGGACTCGGCCGTGCCCCCGTCCTTCACCGCCAGGAAATCAAACTGGGGCTCCACGTCGAAGTCGTTGAAGGCCAGGTGGATGCGGCTCTCGGGGTTGGCGATGATCAGCCACACGCAGTGCAGGCTGCTCCCGTACTCCTCGGGGTAGTTCGGGGACAGCACGATGCCCGACGGGCTGGTGAAGTTGAAAAAGCAGGAAACTGCAAAGGGAAAGTGCCATCAGTCATATGGATATTCCTGTCCCCAGTGTTCACACAAATTCCTGTTCCTGACAAAGCAGGAAATTTCCTGCAAAGGGAAAGTGCCATCAGCCCCACAGATGTCCCTGTCCCCAATGTTCCCACAGATTCCTGCTCCTGGAAAAGCAGGAAACTGCAAAGGGAAAGTGCCATCAGTCCTACGGATATTCCTATTCCCAATGTTCCCACAAATTACTGTTCCCACAAATTCCTGCTCCTGGAAAAGCAGGAAACTGCAAGGGGAAAGTGCCATCAGCCCCATAGATATCCCTGTGNGCCCCACAGATATCCCTGCCCTGGAGCATTCCCACAAATTCCTGCTCCTGGAAAAGCAGGAAACTGCAAGGGGAAAGTGCCATCAGCCCCATAGATATCCCTGTGCCAACCCCCCTTTCCTGGGAGGTTCCAACAAATTCCTGCTCCTGGAAGAGCAGGAAACTGCAAAGGGAAAGTGCCATCAGCTTCATAGATATCCCTGCCCTGGTGGGTTCCCACAAATGAATTCCAAATTCATTCCAGGACCATCCCAGGAGTGCTCCATTCACCAGGGGTCACTGGTTTATCTGCAGGGGGAAAAAGTGACCTCCAGGCTGCCAGAGGCCACTGACAGAATTTCTGTCTTCATATAAAGATCAGACATTTCACCTGGATGGAAAACCAGGAGGGGCAAACCCCACCCTGGATCTTCCATTAATTCCCTTCCATTAATTCCCTTCCATTAATTCTTTAATTCCTCCCTCACAGGAGCAGCAGGGAAGCTTTTGGTCACCACAAAATCCCAATCTTTTGGTCACCACTAAATCAGAAGCTTTTGGTCACCACTGAATCAGAATCTTTTATTACTGGGATAAGAAAAACGCCTGTTCTTCAAGACTTTGGGTGGATTTGCCATTTCCCGGTCCCTTCCAGGTTCCTTTAACAGCAGGAGGAAAACGCCTCTTAGGTGGGATCTGGCACTTTCCAGGTGAATTCTCTTTCCTGTCCCTGGCTCATCCACAGGTGACAAACCCATCCCCAGGGTGCTGCAGACTCCTCGGGGTTTGCTGATAATAAAATCTGCTTTTTCCAGCTGCTGAGTTGGTTTTTCATCCCTGTTCTCCCCTCCAGATTCACCAAACTCCTTCCATGCACACCACTCCCGTCCCACAGGGGATATTTGAGGAAATGCAGTGCTTGGAGAAGGAGTTGGGAGTTAATTTGCTTTTTTTTGTGTGTCCTTGGGAAGCCGTTTCCACCTGGCTGAGCACAGGGAGAAGCTCCGTGGAACAGCCCAAGAACATTCCCAAGTGCCAGGGTTGGCACAGACCAGAGGAATCTGCAGCCCTGGTGGAGGGGATGCTCTTCCCATCACAAATAAATCCCCAACTTCTGCTGCTTCCCAAAAAGAGGCACCCAACTGAGCTGCCATTGCCACAGGAATAATTAAATAATAATTAAAACAGGGCTTAAAATGAAGCTGAGAGGAGCAGAGTGCACAAACCCCCCCCCAGCTCTCCAGGCTTTCAATCCATCCCAGGCTGCAGCTGCCAAGGCCCATTAATTTGGGAAGGCAAGGCTGCCTTTGAAGTGCTACCTGCCCGAATTTGGGGGATATTTTATGTCTGGATGCTTTGCTCATCCCTTTTCCCCACCGCCACCCTTGGTAAAACCCATTATTGGGAACATCCATCTCCCTAATTCCCGTTCCAGGGGATGAGCCAGGCTTGGGGTTGGCGTTTAGACAATTATTTGGATCAGTGCTCTGTTATTTTTCCCCCTTCTGTCTCCCCTCACCACTTCATGGGCTGGGATCAAATAATTCAAATAATGGTGACGTTATCAAGGCCAGGGAGCTGCACAATATCCATTCCCTGCTCTCAGCCACAAAGAGAGCAGATTAAAGAGAAAACAAACTGAGAAACATCCTCAGGATTTTTTTTTTTTTTTTTTTTTTTTTTTTTTTTTTTTTNTCTCTCTCTCTACCAGCCGCTGAAATATCAGGGGATGCTGTCAAATAATTCTGTCAGCATAAGCACGGTGTAATCTGCCTCGGGAAAATTGAAAATAAATGCCTTTGCACCCAGGGAAATGTCTCAGCTGCAGGGATGAGGTGTCTCCTCTAAATTTTGAAATCCGAGGGGGTGAATTAGCATTCAGCCAGGACCTCCAGCAGCCCAGCAAGACAGAGGTGCAGCCGCCAGATCAGAAAATAAAACAACAAAGGACTTGCTGACAAAGGGGAGAGGAGCAGAGCGAGGGAAGAATATAAAATTAACCTTTGCCAGATAAAACAAAGTGACAGATTAAAGAGGAGCTGATAAAAAAAAAAAAAAAAGAATAAAAACCCTCCAAGAGTCTCCACTGCAGGGAAGTAAATGAGAGTTTTGATTTTCCTTAAGATCAGCGAGGAGAAAGGAGAGTTGGAGCTGCAGGACCAAGGCCACTGGTCCAAAAGCTCTCCTGGATGGAGAGAAGAGCTGGAACCACATTCCAGAGGGAACATCCAGCCCAGGAAGCCACAAGGCTCATCAACAAGACCTTGGTGTCTGTGAGATGATGTTCTTCATCTTTTGGAGCAGAGGAGGCTTTTCCTCACCGTGGAAGGAGGTTTTTCCTCATTGTGGAAGATTTTTCCTCACCATGGAAGGAGATTTTCTTCATTATCAGAGAAGATCTTTCCTCACTGTGGAAGGAAGTTCTTCCTCATCACGGAAGGTTTTTCCTTCACTAGGGAAGATTTTTCATGGACAGAGGTTTTGCCTCACTGTGGAAGATTTTCTTCACCATGGAAGGAGGCTTTTCTTCATCATGGAAGATTTTTCCTCACAGTGGAAGGAGGTTTTTTCCCACCATGGAAGGAGATTTTTCCTCATCATGGAAGGAGGTTTTTCCTCACTCTGGAAGGAGGTTTTTATTCACAGTGGAAGGAGATTTTCCTCCCTATGGAAAGAGATTTTCCTCACTGTGGAAGGAGGTTTTCTTCACTCTGGAGGGAGATTTTTCCTCACCATGGAAGGAGATTTTTCCTCATGGAAAATCATCATGGAAGGAAGTTTTTCCTCATTGTGGAGGGAGGTTTTTCCTCATTGTGGAAGATTTTTCCTCACCATGGAAGGAGATTTTTTCCCCATCATGGAAGGAGGTTTTTCCTCACAATGGAAGATTTTCCTCACCATGGAAGGAGATCTTTCCTTATGGTAGAAAGAAGTTTTTCCTCATCATGGAAGGAGGTTTTCTTCACTCTGGAAGAAGATTTTCCTCACTGTGGAAGGAAGTTTTCTTCACTCTGGAGGGAGATTTTTCTTCACCATGGAAGGAGGTTTTTCCTCACAGTGGAAGGAGATTTTCCTTACTCTGGAAGGAGATTTTTCTCACCATGGAAGATTTTTCCCCATCATGGAAGGAGGTTTGTCCTCATGGTAGAAAGAAGCTTTTCTTCATCATGGAAGGAGGTTTTTCCTCATTGTGGAAGGAGGTTTTTCCTCATTGTGGAAGGAGGTTTTTCCTCATTGTGGAAGGAGGTTTTTCCTCATTGTGGAAGGAGGTTTTTCCTCATTGTGGAAGGAGGTTTTTCCTCATTGTGGAAGGAGGTTTTTCCTCATTGTGGAAGGAGGTTTTTCCTCATTGTGGAAGGAGGTTTTTCCTCATTGTGGAAGGAGGTTTTTCCTCATTGTGGAAGGAGGTTTTTCCTCATTGTGGAAGGAGGTTTTTCCTCATTGTGGAAGGAGGTTTTTCCTCATTGTGGAAGGAGGTTTTTCCTCATTGTGGAAGGAGGTTTTTCCTCATTGTGGAAGGAGGTTTTTCCTCATTGTGGAAGGAGGTTTTTCCTCATTGTGGAAGGAGGTTTTCTTCACTGTGAAAGGAGATTTCAGCTCTGGCTCTGGGATCCACATTACCTCCCTGGAGCCGGACACTGAGATAAAGCAGAGCTGTTTAACAGCGTGTCCCAGGCAGGGCCAGGCTGCCAGGAGGAAGGTGATGCAGCAGGAGAGGTGGGACACAGCCCAGCCCCAGCTGTCTGGGGCTGCTGGAGCATCCCAAGGAGCAGCAGCACTCACCCCCAGCATGACAGAGGGCAGCCCTGCTGCCTGCAGCTGTCCATCAGCACCAGGCTGGGAGCAGCCCTGGCTGCAATTAATATTTATTACCTTTGTTAAATGCCAGGAGAGGCCGTTTCATGGTGGGGGCCGTTTACAGAGCTGATTCTGTCAATAATCCTTATATCTGTCAATAATTGTGTTTGTCAATAATTGTTATTGCTGACCAAGTGCTGCAAAGGCAAGGAGAAAAAGCCCTTTATTAAATGCAGAATAAATCAGAGCAGACACAGAGCATGTCATGAGTGAACCAGGGCTTTGTTTGAGTTATCACGAGCAGCATCAGGATCCTGCCTTGGTTTAGAGCAGTGAAACAGGGAAGGAACAGCTCCTTGTTCTTCCCTTAGGAGAGGGACATGGATGTGAACATGGATCAGGCAGGAGGTCTTCAGCAGGAGAAATTCCTGCAGTATTTTTCCTTTCCTCTCCTCTCCTCTCCTCTCCTCTCCTCTCCTCTCCTCTCCTCTCCTCTCCTCTCCTCTCCTCTCCTCTCCTCTGAGAGGTCCCACCATGGGAGCAGCAAAGGCTCCGGGGTCAGGAGCTGAGAGCCAAGCAAGGAGTCACTGGAATAGCTGCAGTTTCCATGGGAACAATCCAAAATTCCTGACTTTCCTCTCCGTTTTTAGATCCTGCTCCCACAGACTGTGACCTCTTGGGAGAGAGCTGGGAGACAGGAGTGGATTTTCTGCTTTGCATTTCCATTTTTTTTCCAAAAATTCCCTCGTCTAGGCAGAACTTGGTGATGGCCTGGAAAAGCAGGAGCTCAGCAGGAGCCTGATGAATTCCCAGAATTCCTGACCTGGGAAGAGCTGACAGTGCTGGAAGTTGCTCCAGCTGGGCAGCAAAGTGCTTCACATTTTGTATTTTCTTCTTTACTGTTATTCCAAAGGTGGGAGGAAAAAAAAAATAAAAAAATCTTCATCTCACGGTGCCTTTTTCCTCCTGAAAACCCCACAGGGCAAGTGGGAGGCGAGGGAAGGAGTTTGGAGCTGAATTAAACTTGTTGTTATTTCACAGCAACAAAAACTCAGCTCAGCCCGGGGGTGGGACTGCAGGTATGAGGAGAAGAATGAGAACCAGGCAGGTTTTGGGGGAGCAAATCTTGAAGGAAAACATCACTGAATCTAAAATAGATGTGCAGAGAAGAGCAGGTTTCACTGCCACCCACTCCAGCAGGAGCTGAGATTTGGGAACAAGCTGAAGGTCTGAAGTTTTTTAAAACTTACTGGGAGCTGCTTGATCCACCCTGGGCCAGGGCTGGGCCGGCTCCTGCAGCCACCTGCTCCTGGGCTGTGCTCCAGGATCCTCTCCTGAGTCCCCAGAGTGCCCAACAGAACTCTTCCTCTCCCAGAGCCTCCCTTGGGAATTCTCACAGTGGTCACAAGAAGGTGGAAGTTTGTGGTTGTTTTTTTGGTCCAAAAAATCCCTCGTGGTGCTGCTGTTCATCTCTCCCGAGGGGTTTGGCACCTCCTGTGCAATTCCCTGGCACAATTCCTGGGAAGGTGCAGGAATCATTCCTGCACCTTGAGCAAACACTGAAATCTCCTTCTCTGCTGGAGCAGAGCTGCAGAGCCAGGGCTGGGATGAGGAAAAGGAAGGTTTGGGAGCCTGGAACAAGCTGTGAACAGCAGCTACAAATCCCATATGGATCCTGCCTGCAGCTCTTTGCCTCCCCACTGCCAGGGCAGGCTGGGGCTCTGCTCGGGGCCACCAGGAGCATTTCCCCAGGGATTTGCTGCTCAAACCCCTCAGATCAAGGGCAGGGAGGTGAGGATGGGTCCTCTGGGACTCCCAACAACCTCAGGGCCCATCCCAGGCTGGAAGGGATCCAGCTGCTCCCTGGGGCAGATTTATTATTTTTTTTGTTTTATTTTTTTTATCCCAAACCCATTAAAATATGCCCAGCAATGAACACAATATGCCCCAGTCCATGAACACATCTGTCCCCAATCCATTCAAAGATTCCCAGGAAGGATCACTTCTATCCTCAGCCCAGTTAAACAGGCCCAGGAGTGAACACATTTATCCCAAATCCACTCACACATTCCCAGGAATGAACACACCTGTCCCCAGTCCATTCAAAGACAACCAGGAGTGAACACGTTTATCCCCAGTCCACTCAAACATTCCCAGGAATGAACTCGCTTATCCCCAAACCCAAACACTCCCAGGAAGGAACAGATTTATCCCTAAACATTGCCAGGAATGAATACATTTGCTCCCAATCCATTCAAACATCCCCAGGAATGAACATGTTTATCCTCAATCCATTCAAACATCCCCAGGAATGAACAGATTTATCCCAAATCTATTCAAACATTCCCAGGAATGAACAAATTTATCCCAAATCCATTCCAACACTCCCAGCAATGACCACGTTAAGCCCAAACCCAAACATTTCCAGAAATGAATGTGTTTGCTCTCAATCCATTCAAACTTTCCCAGAAATGAACAGATTTATCCCAAAGCCATTCAATCATTCCCAGGAATAAACAGATTTATCCCAAACCCAATCAANCCATTCCCAGGAATAAATAGATTTATCCCAAACCCAATCAAACATTCTCAGGAATCACCACATTTACCCCAAACCCAAATCAAACATTCCCAGGACTGAACAGATTTATCCCCAAATCCATTCAACCATTCCCAGGAATGACCACATTTATCCCAAACCCAGATCAAACATTCCCAGAAATGAACATGTTCCATTCAAACATTCCCAGGATTGAACAGGTTTTCCCAAATCCATTCAAACATTCCCAGGAATCACATTTATGCCAAATACAATCAAACATTTCCAGAAATGAACAGATTTATCCCCAAACCCAAACATTTCCAGAAATGAACGTGTTTGCTCTCAATCCATTCAAACTTTCCCAAAAATTAATGTATTTATCCCCAAATCCATTAAAACATTCCCAGGAATCACATTTATGCCAAACACAAACATTTCCAGAAATGAACAGATTTATCCCCAAACCCAAACATTTCCAGAAATGAATGTGTTTGTTCCAAATCCATTCAAACATTCCTAGATATGAACAGATTCATCCCAACCCCAAATTCAACATTCCCAGAAATGAACACGTTCCATTCAAACACTCCCAGGAATCACGTTTATCCCAAATACAATCAAACAGTTCCAGAAATGAACAGATTTATCCCCAAACTCAAACACTCCCAGCAATGACCACGTTAAGCCCAAACCCAAACATTTCCAGAAATGAATGTGCTTGTTCTCAATCCATTCAAACTTTCCCAAAAATTAATGGATTTATCCCAAAGCCATTCAATCATTCCCAGGAATAAACAGATTTATCCCAAACCCAATCAAACATTCTCAGGAATCACCACATTTACCCCAAACCCAAATCAAACATTCCCAGGACTGAACAGATTTATCCCCAAATCCATTCAACCATTCCCAGGAATGAACAGATTTATCCAAATCCAAATCCAACATTTCCAGGAATCACATTTATGCCAAATACAATCAAACAGTTCCAGAAATGAACAGATTTATCCCCAAACTCAAACACTCCCAGCAATGACCACGTTAATCCCAAACCCAAACATTTCCAGAAATGAATGTGTTTGCTCTCAATCCATTCAAACTTTCCCAAAAATGAATGGATTTATCCCAAACCCAATCAACCATTCCCAGGAATAAACAGATTTATCCCAAACCCAAACATTCCCAGCAATGACCCCATTAATCCCAAAACTCTTCTGAGCGACACCAACCACCCCAACCCTGCAGAACCTCCCCAGGATTTTTTGGCACAAATCCCCTCCTTTCCCTCTCCCACCACTGAATTCCTGCCAAACACGAGACGGGTCCAAAAAACCTGAATTTTCCGAGTCTGATCCCAACAAACTCCACCAGGAATTCCGGCAATTCCCTGGAATGGCTCTCCCAGGAATGGCAGGGGGCACCTAAAGCGAGGCAGGATCGCTGCCCCAGGCACTGATAATTCTTGTCATTTGTCAAATTTTGGCATTTATTTGTCCCTCCCACGGAATTTTACGGCGCCGCCTGGCACGGGTCAAACGCCCAGAGGAAAAAGCACAGGATGGAAAGTTGGGAATGGCAAAAGGAGCAGGGAAGGGAAAGGAAGGACAAAGATCTCACAAAGATTCAGAACCACCCCCAGGAGCACCAGGGCTCTGCTCTTTCCATCAAATAAACCTCGTGAAGTGGATTTTGGGCGCTTCTCATTGCAAATAAAAACAGAAAATGAGTTTTTTCCCCCTCTACTCCACACGAGGATGATTAAACAGCAATTCCCAGCCTGGATTTGGAGGTTTTGGCTCCTCACCACATTCTCCATCCTCACACAGTGAGAGCAACTCCAGAGCTGGAATTACGGAGCTGAGTCTCTCTTTATAAATGGAATAATCTCTTCAGCCACAGGAAATTTCAGCTGGAATATTCTATCCTCAAATCAGAGCTGAGGAAGCACAACAAAGGTTTTCCTTCACAAAAAAAATTGTACAGAAAACCACCCGAACTGTGCAGAAATAAACACCCAGACACCCAAATGGAACAGGAGAGACACAACTGCACAGGAACAGCCACCCAGACACACAAATGGAATAGAAACAGACACCCAGAGACTTGAATTGTACAGAAATAAACACCCAGACACCCACAAAGTACAGGAACAGACAGCCAGACACCCAAATCCTACAGAAATAAACACCCAGACACCCAAATAGAATAAAAACAGACACCCAGACACCCAAATCCTACAGAAATAAACACCCAGACACCCAAATCCTGCAGAAACAGACACCCAGACACACAGTTTGAACAGAAAGGACACCCAGACACACAAATTTTACAGGAACAGACACTTGACATTTTACAGAAGAAAACACCCAGACATCCATATTTAAGAGGAACACGACCCCAGACACCCAAAAAAACAACCAGACTCTAAAATCCCACAGGAACAAACCCCCAGACACCCAAATTTCACAGAGGCAAACCCCCAGGCCCCCAAATTTCACAGAAACAAGCTCCCAGACCCCCAAATTTCACAGAAATAAACCCCCCAGATCCCCAAATTTCACAAAGACAACCCCACCTAGACCCCCAAATTCACCCCTAACCCACAGAACCCTTTTGCTCCTCAACTTCTGCTCCCAAATTCTTTCTCCCAGATCCATGCTGCCACGTTCTTTCTCCTAAATCCCTGCTCCCAAATCCCAGCTCTCCAATCCCTGTTTAACTCCTACTCCCATATCCCAGCTCCCAACTCCTGTTCCCCAAATTCTTTCTCCCAACTCCTGCTCCCCAAATTCTCTCCCAAATTCTCTCCCAAATCCCAGCTCCTCAACTCCTTTCTCCCAAATCCCCGTTTCCCAACCCCTGCTCCTTAACTCCTGCTCCAAAACCCCTGCTCCCTGAATCCCAGCTCCCAACTCTGCTCCCAAATCCCAGTTCCCAACTCCTGCTCCCAAATCCCAGCTCCTCAGATTCTTTCTCCCATCCCTGCTCCCCAAATCCCAGCTCTCAATACCTGTTTAACTTCTACTCCCATATCCCAGCTCCCAATACCTCTTCCCCAAATCCTTTCTCCCAACTCCAGCTCCTCAAATTCTCTCCCAAATTCTCTCCCAAATCCCTGCTCCTCAACTCCTTTCTCCCAAATCCCCATTTCCCAACCCCTGATCCTTAACTCCTACTCCAAATTTCTTGTCCCTGAATTCCAGCTCCCAACTCTGCTCCCCAAATCCCAGTTCTCAAATCCTGCTCCCATATCCCAGCTCCCAAATTCCTTCTCCCAAATCCCTGCCCACCAATCCCTGCTCCCCAAATCCCAGCTCTCAAATCCCTGTTTAACTCCTGCTTCCATATCCCAGCTCCCAATACCTGTTCCCCAAATTCTTTCTCCCAATTCCCAGCTCCCAAATTCTTTCTCCCAAATCCCTGTTCCCCAAATCCCAGCTCAACTCCTGTTCCCCAAATTCTCTCTCAAATCCTGTTCCCCAAATTCCAGCTCTCCAATCCCTGGGGTGAAGGTCTAGAGGGGCCTGTGGGAGATTTTTCCCACTGCCTTGCTGATCCAAAAATACCCCAAGAGAACAGACCACGTTGGAATTATTTTAACAGAAAGATTCCTGCCATGCTTTGCACTGATGGGGCTTGATTTGATCAATATCAAGAATCCTGTTTGACCAAAAAGTCTGTTTTTTATTCTGCCATGACCCAGTTCTGAGCACAAACCACAGGTTTTTACTCTCACTCCAAACTCTCAGCATGAGCCTCGACCACACCAAGTTGTCCCAAGTCCCCTGAAATTCCGGGAAATTAAAAGGAAAAACCAGCACAGAACCAGCCCAACACCTCCCACCTCCCAGAGAATCAGGAAAAACTCCAATATTTTGCAGCTGATTTGGTTACAAAGGGGAAAAAAAACAAAAAAAAAACAAAAAAAAAACAAACAAAAAAAAAAAAAACC
>SWJQ01000360.1:269504-281365 GCA_007252995.1 Zosterops borbonicus
ATTTCCACAGCAAATTCCTCCTCCCAGACCACCCCTTTTGTGCCCACTGCTGTCACACCCAGGGATTATTTCCCACATTGGATAAAAATGAAACCTGGAATTCAGAACTTTGGGAAGAAAGGAGGCCCCAGACCCCCAGGAAAACCCTGGAGGAGGATTTGTCAATCCCATTGCTGAGGTCTGAGCCCAGCTCATCTCTCGTTAGCTGGAGATTCATTAACACCTGAAACCAGGTGTAGATAAAGCAGAGAACATGAGGAGATAAAGCTGAGCAAGGAGGAGAGGGAAGATATCTCCCCATCCTGGGACTTGGGGAATTTCCCCGGGAAGGAGAGTGAAAGGAAAGGAGGAGATGGATGAGATGCTCCTTTACAGGAACTTGTGTTCTGAACACACACACACAGAACAGCCCAAAGGTTATAAACTGGATTTATATTTATATTTATATTTATTATTTATCACACTGAGAATTCACTGTCAGCGCCGTGTTCGCCTTCCCAAAGCTTCACCTTTCCCAAATGAAGCCTTCAGGGTTACTGGAAAAACAACAAATCCCCAGAAAATGGTGATGAACTGCTCAATTCCTGTATCAGGAGCTCAGGAATTCTCCCCTCACCACCATTTGTTGGGGTTGGTTTTCCATCCCCTTCATCCTCCTGATTTTTTTTTTTTTCTGTGCCAATTTCTCTCTCCTTGTGAATTCAGTGACAGCCAGTTCTGATTGCTCACTTTGCCACTGGAACTCACTGCTAAAAATCTTCTGTCTCTCCTTTAATTAAAAAAAACCCCCAAAACTTCACTGACAGATTCCCAAGGGACGATTCCTCACTGAATTTTGGAGCTACAAAATCAAGCAGCACCTAAAAAAACCCCCAACATTTGTCAGTGAAAGGAATTCTCCTGGCAGGAGGGGTGGGAAGGAATGCAGCAGGAATTGAAGGGTTAATTCTGTGCGCTCACACCAGAGGAATTCCACACAAAGTCCTGGGAAAGGTTACAAAAATCAGGTCTGAGAGCAGGGGGATGGATTTGGGGCTGCAGGGCTCACCCCAATGAGGTCCAGCCCCAAAAAGATCCTTCAAAAAACCCCCAAGGGTTCAGTGACTGCAGAACCTCAGTGACACCACCCGGACACTGAACACCATGAAAAGGGCCCAGCGAGGCCCTGAAATCCAATTCCAGCTGGGGATGTTCCACCTGGAGGATTCTGAACATCAATTTCCCACCCTGAGTTATCCCAGAAGATGCAGCTTCAGGAGAATTCCCGGAATTCCAGAACTCCCAGAGCCATTCCCAGGTGTGTCCCCCCAGCACAGACACAAACCCCCATCACACCTCCCCAAAATCCAGCAATTCCCACACCTCAAAACTGCTCAATCCCCTCCAAAAGCAGATTTTGACCCCCAGAGAACATTCCATTCCTCCATCCAAACCCTCCCAGTCACCCCCACGGGGCCAAACACCACAAAAACCAAAACATCACATTTTTTTCCCCCTCACACTGTGAGATCTGGAATATCCACATTTACATTCTGCATTCAGAGCCAGAAACAGCCTCCAAAACGTGACCTAAAATTTAAAATTCTTTCTTCTACCTGCGTTATTTGTCTCTATTTTCCCCCCCTCCCAAAAAAAAGTGATTAAAGCAAATATTTCCAAATAATTTTACTGATGGTGGAGCAGGACGAGGCACTTAATTATGAATTCAAACAACCACAATCAGCACCACCCCCCAGAATTCCGTATTTTTATGGATTTTCTTTTTTTCCCTGCAGTAACACAAGTCATAGTTGTCACATCACTGCATTTTTCCCTCCATCCAGCCACACGAAACACACACAGATTTTTAATCTGAGCAGGAAATCCCAAATCCAAAACCTCTGCAAGACCTGCAGGATTTAAACTTGGATTCTCCCAGGGAGGATTTTATTTCAGGTTTTAGCAAAGAGCACTTGGAGACAAAACATTCCTGGTGGGAATAATCAAAAATAAAACGAGGAATTGAATGTTGGACTTGATTTTTTTTTCCAGCCTTTACCATTTCAGGATTCTGTGGCAGAGCTTTAAGTGTTACCAAGAGACACAAAAATTCCTGAATTTCTGCTCTTTGAGCCAAAGCAACTGGAAATTGCTTCTGGGATGGGAAATTTCTCCCACCTGTGTAATTATCTGTGAAGTTTGGGAGCACAAAGGGACACAGCAAATCCAAGAGGGAGCAGAGCAGATAAGGCTTTGAGGGGAAAAAAAACCAATAAAAATCCCAATTTTCCTGGTGCCATCTCCTTGGGAATCAGCACTTCTGGAAATTCCCTGTGGGAGCAGAAGGTGCAAGGGATAATCTGGAAATGCAGAGGTGATGGAGAGCAGGGGAAGATTAGAGATCCCAAAATGCTGATCTGGCATCCCCTGGGATGGGATGGGATAAACCAGGCACAGGGAATGAATTCCTATTTTCCTCCAGGTGTTGTGTCCTCCTCAGCCTCAGCACATTAAAAATGGGTAAAACTGCTCCAAAAGCCACTCCCAGGAAGGAGAAATGGGAATTTTGTGCATTGATAACACCACAATACTTCATTCAACCAATGAATTCATCACTCCCTTCCCCACACTCCCCAAAATCCAGGATGCCACATCCCCCCCACTCCAAACCAAGCCAGGGGAGGATTTCCAGCTGCATTTCCCACTCAGGGAAGTGCACTGGGATGTTTTATTCCAATTTTAATTCTTCCTGGCAAGGAATGCATCACCCAGCCAGGAACAGCTTGGACTCAAAGAGTTTTCCTTTAAAATGGAATTATTTTTCCCCCAGTGTTTTCTGCTCGGGAGATTTTTTTTTTTTTTACCTTGTTGGGCCTTGCTCTCCCAAAAAAAATAATTTCTAAAAATTCTTTTGGGAGCTGGGAGGGAGATCCTCCTTCCAGACAGACTCTGAGCCGTGTTTGGGAGTTTTGTATGGAAAATCCACCAAACTGCTCCTCTCTGATGGGGGTGATGGGCTTTGCAACACACTGAGCAATTCCAGCCTCTGCCCTGAAATCCATCTGGGAAAATGGATTTCATTTTCATCCTGCTGCCATTTAAACCCACATCAAATATCAACTCAGATCCCTCCTGGTTCATTTTCAAGAGCCCGAGGTTCAGGGACAAACCCCACAGGTTCTGCTCCTAATTTGGGGATGAACCATTTCCCACCTCAGCCCAACCACCAAACACAACCTGAAAAATCAGCATTACAAAGCCAGAATTACCTTTTTTTTTCCTGCAGGAAAATGAAATAAAACCCACACAGAAAAAAGGAAGGAAAAGGAAAAAAAAAGGAAGACGCTGCTGTTGCCTCTGTAAATTTTCTCATATATTTCTTTTTAACGTTGTTCCTTATCCCTGCTCCTCATTTCCAGCCATAACATTGACCCCATTCCCCAAAATTCTTTGCTTTTCCCACTAAAAGGAGCCCAAAAGGAGCACGGAACGAACCAAATCCACAGACTCCAACCCCCTGCACCCCTTTTTTTCCAGGAGTTAGTAAATGTTTGTGAACAGAGCACTGGGAGGAGGGAGTGATGCAGAAAATGCAGAGGGAAGAGAGAGGGGGGAGAAAAAGCACCCAAACTTTTCAGAGTTTTTTAGAGATTACTGGAAAGTCCAATGAAATGTCCCCAGGAGATTGTTATCAAAAAAAGACAGTGAAGGAAGAGCCAAAAAAAATAAAATAAAAAAATAACCCCAAACTTACACACTGATGTCTTCTGGTTGTTGTCCTTGCTGGGCATGAGCTTCACCCCTCTGGATTTCAGCTCCATCTGCTTCTTGACTGAAAGAAGGGAAGATGAGGAGAAGGTTCAGCTGAGCTTCAGGGATTTTAAAGTTAAAAAAAAAAAAGTGAATCACCCACACCATGCAATGTTCCCCTTGGGATCAGCCAGTTTATCCTGAGCCCTCAAATCCAGCAGGGATTTGATTTTTTTCCATGTTAGAACTTTAATTTCCAAATAAAAATGGGGTTCGACCCCTTCCCATCCCTCTGTAAAACCCACTAAAAATGGGAGAGAGGCAAAAAGGGAAACTCCAGGGATGCTGAGAGGAAAATGCTGAGCTGGTTTTGGTTTCCCCTCCCCAGGAATTTATGCCATGAATCCATTATCCAGCAGAGCCATTCCAGGGGAGGACTCACAACCTAAAAACTGCAGAGCTGGTGTGAATAAAGAACAGGAAAAAATAGTGGGGAAAATAAAATTAAACCCCATTATCTGCAAAGGGAAATACCAGCTTGGAGCCCCACACCTGGGGGTGGCCATTCAAAGCCAGCAGGGATTTGTTTTTTTCCATGTTGGGGCTTTGGAGAACTTTAATTTCCAAATAAAAATGGGGTTTGACCCCTTCCTATCCCTCTGTAAAATCCATTAAAAATGGGAAAGAGGCAAAAAGGGAAGCTCTGAGGAACTCCAGGGATGCTCCAGGAGAGGAAAATGCTGGAAAATTCCTGGGGTTTTGGTTTCCCCTCCCCAGGAATTTATCCCATGGATCCATTATCCAGCAGAGCCATTCCAGGGGAGCACCCACAACCTAAAAACTGCAGAGCTGGTGTGAATAAAGAACAGGAAAAAATAGTGGGGAAAATAAAATTAAACCCCATTATCTGCAAAGGGAAATACCAGCTTGGAGCCCCACACCTGGGGGACTCCTCCTGAAGTGTCACCATCCCCTCCCTGCTCCAAAGCTCCACCAAAAGAGGAGGAAACGCAGGAAAGGGAAGAATTCCATCCATCTCCAAGATCCCCCTCCTCCCCCAGCAGGGAGCAGTGGTTTGTTTTCCTGCTCTGGGCTTGGCTGCTGAGGCTCCCCCCAGCCCCGAGGCTTTGACACAAACCCCACCTGGGAGAAACATCTGGGAGCAGCACAAACATCTGGATTTGGGATCATTCCAGCCCCCAGAGGCAGGAATTGGGATAACTCAGCTGTCTCTGGCAGGAATTGGGATAGAAGAGCCTTCGGAGGCAGGAATTGGGGTAACCCTGCCTCCAGTGTGAGCAACTGGGATAATTCCAGCCCCAACTGCAGGAATTGGGATAAAAGAGCCTCCACTGCAGGAATTGGAATAACCCAGTCTTCATTGTGAGGAATTGGGATAATTCCAGCCCCAACTGCAGGAATTGGGATAATTCAGCTTTCTCTGCCAGGAATTGGGATAACTCAGCCTCCACTGCAGGAATTGGGATAATTCCAACCTCCACTATGAGGAATTGGGATAACCCAGCCTCCATTGCAAGGAACAGGGATAATTCCAGACCTCACTGTGAGGAACTGGGATAATTCTGGGATAATTCTATCCCAACTGCAGGAATTGGGATAATTCCAACCTCCACTATGAGGAATTGGGATAACCCAGCCTCCATTGCAAGGAACAGGGATAATTCCAGACCTCACTGTGAGGAACTGGGATAATTCTGGGATAATTCTATCCCAACTGCAGGAATTGGGATAACCCTGCCTCCAGTGTGAGCAACTGGGATAATTCCAGCCCCAACTGCAGGAACTGGGATAATTCAGCTTTCTCTGGCAGGAATTTGGATAATTCCAGCCTCCACTGTGAGGAATTGGGATAACCCAGCCCTCACTTTGAGGAACTGGGATAATTCCAGCCCCAACTGCAGGAATTGGGATAACCCAGCCTCCATTGCAAGGAACAGGGATAATTCCAGACCTCACTGTGAGGAACTGGGATAATTCTGGGATAATTCTATCCCAACTGCAGGAATTGGGATAATTCCAACCTCCACTGTGAGGAATTGGGATAAAAGAGCCTCCAGAGGCAGGAATTGGGATAAACCAGCCCTCACTGTGAGGAACTGGGATAATTCCAGCCCCAAGTGCAGAAATTGGAATAATTCCAACCTCCACCTTGAAGAACTGGGATAATTCCAGCCCCAGCTGCAGGAACTGGGATAATCCAGCCCCAACTGTAGGAATTGGGATAAAAGAACCTCCAGAGGCAGAAATTGGGGTAATCCAGCCTCCACGGCAGGAACTGGGATAATCCAGCCCCCAGTGCAGGAACTGGGATAACTCAGTGCCCAAATCACTTCCTGGGAGCCTTTCCCTGCCGGGCCAGCCTTTATCCCTGCAGAAACCCAGCCCATCTCCCACTTCAAACCCTCTTCTCCTCTTGTTCTTCATCTTGTCAGCCTTTCATCCCTAAATTAGCACATCCCTAAGACAAAGCTGTCAAGGAAAATTACCCATGTAACTAACGAGGGGGTTTTTAATCACGCTGGAGGTTTTTTTTTTGGGGTTTAAAAACCTCCTGTTTGGAACAGCTGCTGCAGGAGGCTCAGACAGGGAGAGGCTCCTTGAAGCTCAACCTGAGGTGCAGCTTTTCACTCATCATTTCCTCACAAGCTTTTTGGTTTTCTCTTTAAATAAAGCAGCAATAACTTCAAACTCAGGGCCTGCATTAGCTGGAAAATATTCATGAGGAAAAGCTGCTGCTGCTCCTGTCTTCCTCCCCAGCTTCAATCTGTTCAGGGCAGCTGCCTTTTTTTATTAATTTAAGAAGGGAAAACTAATTAACAGCAGGCTGCTGTCAAAGCAAATCGAACTCTTTGTTTCTTTTTACTCCAAATCCACCTGCAAGTGATGCATGAGGGGAGAAAAAAAAAAAAAGCAGCAGGTTTTGGGATGCCCCAGAGGCTCCACATGGATGGGAATCACAGGATATTTCCAGCCTGATCTTGATGTTTTTAATAAATCAAAAGGAAGGACTTGGGGCTATCAAAACTCACATTTTTGGGGGTAAAAATCTATTTCTGCTTCAAATAAAATAGTGACAGATTGACCTGCAAGTAGACAGAGGGATGACCCCCCCAATCCCAGCCCAACATTCCCTGCCAGGTGATAAAATCAATTCCAAGTTTCCAAAGCTGAATTTGGGTTCTGATTTGAGTTTTCCAAGGATGTGAGTTGGGATCCTGCAGCCCCCAAGTCCCTGCTCTGTCCTTGTGCTTTGGAGCAGCTTTATAAAATAATCCCCATTTTTGTATTCTCCACATCCCCCTCGTCCAGCCCCCAGGGGATGGTCCCAACTCTCCACACAAACAAAAGCTCAGCTCGGGTGATTTGTGCACGATAAAGGGAATTTAGAGGCCAAGCAAAGCTTCCCACGAGGTGAACCCCCCCCTGAGCTGATGGTGGGATGAGACATCCTTGGAAAAGTCAACTTTTCCATTGCTGGGAATTCCCCAGTGCTGAACATCCCAAAGCCAGGAGAAGGCAGTGGGAGGTGGCAGGGGGTGGAACGAGAGGAGATTTAAGGTCTCTTCCAACCCAAACCATTCCAGGAATTGATAATTTGGAAGTTTTGGAAATTCCTGTAAATTTTTCAGGGACACATTTCTAGCCAAGGTTCATCCTTGCCAGATCCCATCCAACAATGACCCCCCTGATGGAAAACCTGCCCCCCAAACCCCACAGCGATGGGAACAAGCCACTCATCACCAATCCCAAAATTGAGAGCCCGAGCTGCAGCCCCAGGAAGCCTGTCCTCCCCTAATTGCACCGTGTCCCTTTCCAGGAGGATGGATGAAGATGAATTGGTGAAGATAAATTGATAAAGAGGGATCACTGCATCCTCTCCTCCTCATCCTTCATTCTGGAGCTCTAATGATGGGAGTCAGCCTTTACAAATGGCTCCATTTAGATCAGAACCAGCCACACTAAAGCACCACTTGTTTTGTGTTTTATTTTTTTTTTTTCTTCTTTAATTAAATAAATAAGAACAATTCTCCCACACTCCCTGCCCTCAAAAATCCCGTATTTGAAAATCCACTTTGTTTGTAAATTGGAACGTGGAGCAGCACTACAAAGGACTGTGTCAGGATAATTGGATGAACAGAAACTCCTGTTTTCTGGAGGGTTTTTGCTGCTCACACACATCCAACAGATCTAATGGAATACTCAGCATCCTGTCAGATTTGAGAGATGACATTACAAAGCTCTGCCAGCACGCCAGGCAGGCCGGGCTGTTCCTTTTAAACCGCTTTGTGTTGCTCTAAATGAGAATTTAAGCAGACATTTATTTATTTTTAATTTGGAAAACAGTGTTTCAGCAACAACAACGAAGGGGAAAAAAAAAAAATTTGTTCCATGAAGCTCTGCTCTCCTTGTTGGGGGAATTGCTGAGAAATCCAGATCCTGCCTGGAGCTCTCCCTCCTGCTGGGATGATTCAGCAGCACCTGGGATACAGCAGGAGGCCCACTGGGGGTTCTTGTTCTTGGAGGTTCCAAACTCAACTCTTGGGAAAAAAAAAATCCCTCTTCTGGCAGCCTGAGCAATGGATCTTTGGGAATCAGAGACTGAACAAGCACCAGAGTTGCCCAGAATTGGCCAGGAGACCCCACAGGTCCCATGGCAGGAGCTGAAAATCCCTTTGGAACCCAAGGGTGTGAAACAGGGTGAGGAGGGGAAGATCCAGGATGAGGAGGGGAAGATCCAGGATGAGGAAGGGAAAATCCAAGATGAGGAGCAGAAGGTTCAGGATGGAGAGTGGAAGATCCATGGAAAAGAAGATCCAAGATGAAAAGGGGAAGATCAAAAATGAGGAGGGGAGGAGGAGTGGGAGATGAGGATGAAGAATGGACGATCCACAATAAAGAATAGAAGATCCAGGATGAGGAAGGGAAAATTCAGGATGGAGAGTGGAAGATCCAAGATGAGGAGGGGAAGAGGAATGGGAGATTCAGGATGAAGAAGGGAATATCCATGATAAAAAGTAGAAGATCCAAGATGACAAAGTGAAGATCCAAAATGAAGAATGGAAGATCCAAGACGAGGGGGAGAAGAGGAGTGGGAGATAAGGATGAAGAGTGGCAGATCCACAATAAAGAGCAGAAGACCCAGGATGAGGAGGGGAAGATCCAAGATGAAAAGGAGAAGGTCCAAGAAGAGGAATGGGGGATTCAAGATGAGGAATGGAAGATGAGGATGAAGAGTGGAAGAACCAAGATGAAAGAGGGAATATCCAAGATGAGGAGTGGGAGATCCAGGGTGAAGAGGGGAAGATCCAGGATGAGGAGTGGGAGATCCAGAGTGAAGAGTGGAAGATCCAGGATGAGAAGGGGAAGAGGAATGGGAGATTCAGGGCGAAGAAGGGAAGATCCACGATAAAGAGTAGAAGATCCAAGATGACAAAGTGAAGATCCAAGACGAGGGGGACAAGAGGAGTGAGAGATAAGGATAAAGAGTGGACGATCCACGATAAAGAGTAGAAGATCCAGGATGAGGAAGGGAAAATCCAGGATAGAGAGTGGAAGATCCAGGATGAGGAGTGGGAACATCCAGGATGAGGAGTGCGAAGATCCAAGATGAGGAGTGGGAAGAGGAATGGGAGATTCACGATGAAGAAGGGAAGATCCAAGACGAGGGGGAGAAGAAGAGTGGGAGATAAGGATGAAGAGTGGAAGATCCACAATAAAGAGCAGAAGATCCAATATGTGGAGGGGAAGATCCAGGATGAGGAGTGGGAAGATCTGCCCAAACTGCAGCCCACACCAGGACAGATCAGTGATCAAAGCCATGGAAGGGCTGGGAGCACCCTGGGAGGTCACTGCCCAGGAAGGGATGGAACCCGACGGGATTTCAGCTCCCTGCAGACCCAACCCATCCCAGGATCCCTCACACCCTCCCCAAGCCATGGATGTGTCCCATGTGCAGCAGAGAGTTCCCAGCCCATCCCTCTGCTGGGATGTGTCCTGTGCCCTGCTGGAGCTCAGCCCATTGATCTTCCTCTCCCGCAGGGAGGGACGCGGCCGGGGCGGGGAGATCGATAAAAGCTGCAATTACGTGTTGGTAACAATCAGCTCCAGAGCAATTAGGGGAGCCAAGTCCTGCCATAAAATATGTGCAGAGAGGGGCAGCAGCAACATTCCCAGCTCTCCAATTCCAGCCCTGCATCTCCAGCCCCTTTGATGGAGGGGACACTCGAGGTGCTGATTGAAACACTTCTCTATCTTATCTTCTTCCACCTTTTTTGAGGAGACAAGATGGGGAGGAAATAAAAAAAAAATAAAATTCCTATGCACAGATTTCTCCCAGTCCCTTTCATTTCCTTACAGGGGGAATGGGAGAAAAGCATTTGCAAAAATCAAGATTTATTTTAATGAAAGGGAAAAATATTTAACTCTCCCAGGAAGGGAACGAAACGAATTTGCTGTATTCAACAACAGCAAAAAAAAAANAAAAATAAAATAAAAATAACCAACCCTCTCCACAGCCTGATTGCATCTAACCTTGCTTTTACATTCCTAAAGTGATTTCCAAATGAGGGCACGGATTAGGGAGAGCGGGGAGGGAACAGCCAGCGAAGGTGTTCTGCAAAACTCGGGATCAATTTTAACAAGCTGCAAGGGAAATTGTTTTCTTATAGATTATCAGCAAAGCCAGACCCCGTCCCGGGGGACGCAGAGGGTTCATAAATGATGTACAGACACGTCTTTGGAAAACAGAGAGCAAATTAGAGCCACCCTAAAGCCTCCCCTTCCCTGCTCCCGGCCCATCCTGATGCAGCTCTCCTGATGAAAAATGCATTTCGGCTGCTGCGCTTCCCGCGGAATTACACGGCCTGTTTTGTAGGGATTTATCTCCAGTGAAATATTTATGGCCCAGCCCAGGTTGTGGAAAGGGTTACAGGGAGGTTTTTAAAGTATCAGCATCTCCTCGTCCTACAGATCCTGGTGCCTGCAGACACCTTCCCTTCATGCCTGGGAGCTTTCAGCGCTCCCCTGCTTGTTCTGCTGCTTTTTTTTGAGCATTGGAAGGCAGAAAAAAAAGCTGCCAAACTCCACAAAAGAAAAACCAGCAGGAAAAAGGAGGGCAGGTCCCCTCTGGCAGCTGGGCTGAGGTCCTGCCTGGATCCCAGCTCAGGAATGAGGAGTTCAGTTCATTTCTCACCACTCAATCCCCAGTTCATTCCCACTGCCGGCGCCGCTCGCCAGACGAGAGCCCCCCTGACATTTATCTAATCAGGGGGAATTAGAACATCCATCCTGACTTTGCCGTGCAGGGAGAAAGGCTGACTCAGACAGGTGCTCTGGAGAAAAGCAGCGATGCCGACAGCCAGGGAATCCAAAGGGAAGCTGCTTTTTTCCAAGCGTTTGTGCTGCACGGCAACAACAAAAAGGGTTTTGTTTTCCTCGCAGTTTAAAGGCGTTTACGGGTTCAAGGCAAGTGGGGAAGTTAAATAATGATGTGGTTGGTGTGTTGAGGGCTGACGGCGCTGCTAAGAACAAGCTGGGAACATCCAAACAGGGCAGCTTTGTGGATTTATCCAAGGAAAATCCTCTCCCTTTCCCCTGACTCCTCTCCAAGGCTTCTTGAGAGGAAACCTGCTGAGCTCCCCGGAGCCCAGCCTTGGGAGGGGACTCAGAGCCATTCCTGCTCCTTCCCTGCCTCACTCCCCCTCTCCTGGATCCTGCCCACAGAGGATCTGCACCCCAACCTCCTTCAAAGACATCCCAGGGAATGGTGGGAACACTTCCAAGGAATCCACTCCATCCACTCTGCTCCCACCAGGAGCTGCCACAGCCTCGGAGCAGCATCTTCACTGCCAAAGGGTCTCCTGTGCCTCAACAGCACCTCAACATCCCAATCCTGAAAGCTTTTTATGCTGATCCTGAATTCTCCCCTGGGAGGGTGGGGAGGGGCTGGGATGGAATTCCCAGAGGAGCTGTGGCTGCCCCTGGATCCCAAGGCCAGGCTGGACAGGACTTGGAGCACCTGGCACAGGGAAGGTGTCCCTGCCCTTGGCACTGGAGGGGTTTTAAGGTCCCTCCAACCCAAACCAGTCTGGGATTTTCTGTTAAACCCACAC
>SWJQ01000360.1:286015-302582 GCA_007252995.1 Zosterops borbonicus
ACATGGGATGCCTCAAACCCATCCTGAGGGAGTTCCCCTGGCTGGTTTTTATGACAAATCCCTTAAACGTAACACTCTCACCCCCTCTCAAGGGCCATTTCATGGGTCATTCTGCAGCAGCAAACTCCTCATCAATAACCTTTAGCTGTGCAGAGCCAAATTTCCCTTTCACAGCTGCAATTCAATCACCTGAGATTAAAAAACAGACAACCATGACCCAAAGCTGCCTGAATGAGGCTCCACTTCTCCTCTCCCCCATCCCTGGTCTTGGTTTTGATCAGCACATCCACAAAGGGTGGATTGAGCAGCCTGAGGACTGGGAACCCACTGGCACAGAAAATTCCATCTCCACAGACTCCTGGAATCACAAAGGTTGGAAAAGACCTGCAGGAGCATCAAATCCAACCTCTCCTGAGCCTCCTTTTCTTGAGGACTGACTTTCCAGACCCATCCCACCATGAACTTCCAAAGATCCCAAATACTTGAACTGTTAAAATTCCACCAGAGAATGAACACTTGGGAAATGGAAAAATATTAATGGATGGCACCTCCTGCTGCCTCTGCAACAGCAGGAGAAATTCCTGAAGGCAAAATCAGGAAAAGAGACAAAAAAATCCCATCACAGCCCCGGTGCTCTGCACTCACAGAAGATTTAGGGAGAAGGAAAACCTTTCCCTGACTTTCCTGTGTGGATTTTTTTTCTCAGCTCCAAGTGTCACTTGCTCAAGACATTCACAGCTTGAGATGAGCCAAGAAATCCCCATCAGCTCCTGGTTCCCAGGCACACCCTGTCAGACTCCCCCACACCACTCTGTTCCCCAAAAATTCTCTTTTCTCTCCTCTTTATCACCCAAAATCCATCAGGAGAATTGCAGGGTGAGGTTTTCCAGCCCCAGGCTGGGAAAAGGGGGTTAAAATGTTCTGGGTAAGAACCAGCAGGGCTGGAGTTCAGCATTTCATGGAAAACTCTGTTCTCCACCTGCAGCTTTTCACCAGGAGCTTCCCACAGGCTTCGAATAAATGATCATTAGGCAGCATTAATGGTTAATTGAGAAGGAGATGTTTCATTCCAGCTGCAGGGCCTCCCATGCAAATGTCCTGGCGGCTGGGGATGGATCCCAGAGGGAATGGCGAGGATGCTCAGCTGGGAGGAGAATCAGAAAACCAGGGAAACATCCCAAATTTCCCAGCAGGAAAGGTCTTTGCTTTAGTTTGTGTTTTCCTCTGCTGTCACCACCCTGCCCCACCTGAACCCTGTTCAGCCTGAGGAAAAATCTTCATTGATTTTATCCCAAATCCTTTTTCCAGCAGCGTTTTCACCCTGGGATGTTTTTCCCTTGAGCCTCCACATCAAACACAATTCTTTTACTCATAACAGGGAGGAGTTAATGCCATCAAAACTCCTCTTTTTGAGAAAAAAAGCACCAAAGTGAGGCCCTCTCAACTCTTTTCTTTATTTCTTTCCTTGCTCTCTCCCTTCCCACCGAATCCAGGCATGAAATATTTATCCCATCCCCTCCCCTGGCACAATTAGTATGGCTGTACATGGCTGGCACTGATTACTCTGCATTCACGTCCCATTATCTATTTACAATCCCAATTCCTGCTTCAATTTGTTTCCACGAGGAGAGGAAGAAAAGGAAGGGGGGGAGAAAAAAAAAAAAAAAAAAAANGAAGTGTCACAAAGTGAGGCAGAAGCACAGGAGGAGATGTTTGCACGGGGATTTTGAGCGCCCTGAAATTTGATTGTCATTAATTTGGCCATCAGCTCTTCTTTAAATGGACCCAAAGACAGTGAGAATTCCTGGTGTGGAGGAGAATCCCTGACGTGGATGAGAATTCCTGGTGTGCAGGAGAATTCCTGGCGTGGCTGCTGCAAACCCAGTGCAGGAGTTCAGAGGTCGTAACTAAAGGCAGGAATTCCATCTGAAATTCTGTCATTTCAAGTGAAAGATGTGGAGATGATGGATTTAAACAGGAATTTGAAGGTGCCCTGGTGCCCTGCCCAGAATGAGGGTGCAAACACCAGCTTCAAATAAAAGCAAAGGACATCACTGGGGAGGTTTTATCTTTTTTTATTTTCTTTTTTTTTTCCCTTGAACTGCTTTTGTTGATTTGATTTACCCTCTCTGTTCATTTCATCTCTGATTTGACACCCCCTTGGATCTCTGCTGATAATCCCAAACACCAGCCAGGCTGGGTGCTGGCTCCTCCTGGAGCCTCCAGCACAAATTCCGGGTGAATCTCCCTGAAATTTCATCCTCCTGGAGCTCAGATCCACCTTTTCCTGCCCTGGATGTGCTTAACCCAAAGGGAGACCCACTGGAGTGGCTGGGAGGAGGAGGAGGGGAGATCCAGCAGGATTTCCAGGGATGGAGGAGCCAAAGGGAAGATCCAGGAGCATTTCCATGGATGGAGGAGCCAAAGGGAGATCCAGGAGCATTTCCAGGGATGGAGGAGCCAAAGGGAGATCCAGGAGCATTTCCAGGGATGGAGGAGCCAAAGGGAGATCCAGGAGCATTTCCAGGGATGGAGGAGCCAAAGGGAGATCCAGGAGCATTTCCAGGGATGGAGGAGCCAAAGGGAGATCCAGGAGCATTTCCAGGGATGGAGGAGCCAAAGGGAGATCCAGGAGCATTTCCAGGGATGGAGGAGCCAAAGGGAGATCCAGGAGCATTTCCAGGGATGGAGGAGCCAAAGGGAGATCCAGGAGCATTTCCAGGGATGGAGGAGCCAAAGGGAGATCCAGGAGCATTTCCAGGGATGGAGGAGCCAAAGGGAGATCCAGGAGCATTTCCAGGGATGGAGGAGCCAAAGGGAGATCCAGGAGCATTTCCAGGGATGGAGGAGCCAAAGGGAGATCCAGGAGCATTTCCAGGGATGGAGGAGCCAAAGGGAGATCCAGGAGCATTTCCAGGGATGGAGGAGCCAAAGGGAGATCCAGGAGCATTTCCAGGGATGGAGGAGCCAAAGGGAGATCCAGGAGCATTTCCAGGGATGGAGGAGCCAAAGGGAGATCCAGGAGCATTTCCAGGGATGGAGGAGCCAAAGGGAGAACCAGGAGCATTTCCAGGGATGGAGGAGCCAAAGGGAGATCCAGGAGCATTTCCAGGGATGGAGGAGTCAAGGCTGGCAGTCAACAGGAAATCCAAGGAGAAGAACACCTGGATCATCCCTGGAGTGCCCCAGGACAGGCCGGACAGGGCTGCAGCAGCTGGGATAAGGGAATGTGTCCCTGCCCATGGATGGGATTTCAGGTCCTTCCCAACCCAAACCATTCTGGAATTCCACGATCCACGATCTGGAATTTGGGAATTGTTGAGGGCACAGAACCGAGCCCAGCCCAAATTTCACTCTGAGCTCCATCCCCAGCTCAGCCAGAGCCTCCTTGTCCCCTCCCAGCCTTTACTCCACTGATATCCTGCCAATTCTGATTCATTTCCCTCTCACTGCAACTCAGGGACACCTCTCAGCAGCTCTTTATCTCCCTGTGTATTATTATTCACTTCACCTGTATTTTTAACTTTTCATCCAAACCTCTCCTCAAATTATCAGGAGAGCTGTACCATTAATTCTGAACATCTTATTTGAGCTTGTCTGCTCTCTTAAACAAAATATACTTAAGCACCTCTAGACCTCATTTCTCGGTCGCAGGAGACATCTCCCTCACAATGGATGGACTTTTACAAGGAAAATGAATAATTAGATCCAGTTATTGTTCCTCCTTTATTGCTGCAGGGATGGGAGGAGCACTCCTGCATCTTAACTCTGCTCCAGAGGCTGCAAGTGCCTCGGGAAGTGCAGGGAGAGATCCCACATCACCCCACACCTCGGGGAGCAGCAGGTTGGGATGTGGAAATGCTCTGATTGCAGGGGATTCTGTAAAAAAACACCCTGTAAACAAAAAAAAATGAACTTTTTGGACCAGTCAGGGATTTCCCTTAGAAGGATGTGCCCCTCCTTCACTGGAATGTTTTCAAGACTGGAATCCCCCACTGGAATGTTTTTAAGACCCATCTTAACCCCAAGGACAGATTTAAACAAGCTTTTTTTTTTTCTTTTCCTGCAGGAGGAGTAGTGCACTCCTCATTTCCCAAAAAAGAATGGGAACTACAAGGCCTGACCACCCTCTCCATGAGGAAATTCCTCCTGGAATTTCCAAACCTCCTGATGTCCAACCTGAGTGCAGAACAAAGCGGGTCCTGGCAGGAACCCAGGAGGAGCCCTGTGTGAGGAGATGTCTCCTGCAACCAAGAAATGAGGTCTAGAGGTGCCTGAGCATCGCCAGATCGACACACAAAGGTCACACTCACATCTTCAGGTTGTGAGATGAGAAATAAAGAAGTTTATTTTGGGTTTTGGGTTTCAATAGGGTTTGGACTTTGACCAGCAATTGAGGGATGAAGTTGACACCTCTCTGACCCCACTGGTCAAGACGGAAGTCCATCAATTTGTCCTTCCCACAAGAAGGATGATTTACAAAACATCACTTTTTGTTTATGTCACAATTCNTGATCTACAAAACATCACTTTTTGTTTATGTCACAATTCGTGAGAAACTCCAGTATAAAATGTAAACATCAGAAGGCTGAAAAATAAAAGCGACAAGTTTATTTTCTTTAAGTATCTTTTGTTTAAGAGAACAGACAAGCTGAAATGAGATGCTCAGAATTAATGCTCAGAATTAATGGTACAATCCAAGGTCAGGGAGGTTTGGAGCTCCCATCCCTGGAGGGGTCCAGGGAAGGCCTGGGTGTGACAATCTGGGCTGGGGACACAAGGATTGGTGACAGGTTGGACTGGGTGACCTTGGAGGGATTTTCCAACCTCAGTTATCCCGGGAAGGAAAACAGGTTCTTCCTCCTCTGTTGCAAAAGGACATGAAAAGAGCCACACTGACCTGTCAGCATGAGAGAGAGAAAAACAAGAACTTTATTTTTGGCTTCAGGGTTTAAATAGGGTTTGGACTTTGACTAGCGATTGGGGGACAAGGTTAACACCCATTTGACCCCACTGGTCAAAGCTAGAAGTCCATCACAGAGAGGAATGGGAAAACAATCTACTTTGTTTATGTTACAATAGTGAGAACTCCAGTACAAGAATGTAAAAACATCAGAAGGCTGAAAAATCAGGGCGACACTTTTCCTTCTCGTGTGCCAGTGCTGCAGCCACAGGGAGACCTTTAAATGGGGGACAGGAAAGGCTCCTCCCAATTAAAACCATCTAATAATGAATGCAATTACCTCGATTAAAAAAAAAACAAAGTCAAGTGGCTGAACCAAAGCGTTTCCCACCCTGAAAGCAGCCTTGGTTCCAGTCACAGCACGACGAGGTGACAAACAGGATTAAACTCATTCCATTCACAGCAAACCGCTCCTTAATTCAGCACAACACGACTGAGGCTCTCTGATGCTGCCTTACAAATCCCCCCATACCCAAACCTGCTACAGCTTTATTAGAATTTCCTCTGAAGCCTCTGATATCAGAGCCACAGAGATTGTTTTCCCCGGGCAGGCAGAGGGAGATGTGCTGATAAGGATAAATAAGCAGATAAATAACAAGCAGCTCTCGGTGCGGGGCAGCCTCACTGCTGGCTTTGTCACCCTAACAATGCACTTAAATTCCATTAAACCTGGAGTTTTATTGACAAACCGAGGAGAGGGGGATGTTCCAGCCCGCTAAAAGCTGCAGAGGGAGCCCAAGAAGCTGCGAGGGAAATTCTGGAGCCGCATCCTGGTGGGTTTCCAGCTCACCGGGCACAGAAGTGGCTCCCTTTGGGCACTGGAGGCACAATCAGGTCACCTCAGCTGAGTTCCCAGACACGCAGGAGGCACCGGGCTGAGCCAGGATGTCACATTCACAACGAGAGAGGCTCAGAAGTGACAAACTCTGGTGGCAGTGACCCCCTGCTCGGTGGCAGCTCCAGCAGGGTCACAGCAGGCACAGCAGGGGTCAGATCTGTCCTGTCCTCTCCTGGCTCCCCTGCCCTGCTCCCAGCCTGTGACACTGGTTTACATCACGATACAAGACTCTCACTTCAAAAGGCTGAAAATTATTATTTTAATTATTTTTGGGATGTGTCACTTTTATATACATTCATTTATATTTATATTTATATCTATATTTATATTTATATTTATATACATATACATATACATTCATTATATTCTATTCATATTCATATTGACATTTACATTTATATACATTTATTATATTATATATTTTATATATAATATAATCTTATATTATATATTTATATTTATTTTTATATGTAGATATACACATATCTATATATAGATATCATACATACATACATTCATACATACATATATCAGTATGTATATATGTATATGTATATGCATGTATATATGTGTATATATTTGTATATGTTATGTATATATATGTGTATATATATGTGTGTGTATATATATATGCATTTACTCTTTTATATATATTTTATTTATATACATTTACTCTTTTATATATATATTTTAATATATATATATATTTATATATATATTTATTTTACGCAGACCAATCTGATTGGTGACAAAAAAGACAGATCTCTTCACTCACATTGGTCAGAGTCTTTTGTTTACAGAAAATTCTCTGGGAAAAGAATTTCAGAAAAGCAAAACACCTCAGGCACAAACCAGGGCTATGAGCCTGTCCCTCTGCTCCTGGCAGGAATTCATGTGGCATTCCGGGAGCAAAAAGGGACACGGCCACACCTGCACCATCATCGCTCAGCTCCAGAAGGAAAAACAGGTTTAGGAAAGAGGGAAAAGGAAAATAATGTTGTAAAGGGGCTCTCAGATGTAGGATGTAGCCCTGGTTCCGTGCCTGAGGTGTTTTAATTTTCTGAAATTCTTTTCCCAAAGAATTTTCCGTAAACAGGAGAAATGTTTTTGTAGCTGTCCCTTTGTTCTTCATTCCTTTCCCCAGGAGGGACTTCTCCTTGCTGTCCCTCTGCTCTGACCAATGGGAGTGAAGAGGTTTGTCTTTGTGTCACCAATCCAATTGGTCTGTGTGAAATGGGATAAAAGGGAGACACATCCCAAAAATAAAGGAGTCATTTTCAGCCTTCTCAATCTCAGAGTCTCTGTCATTGTGGCGTAAAACAACATCATTGTGGTACCCAAATCTGCCTCCCTCAGCCTTGGCTTTCATCTCCCTGGCAATTTCCTTCCCCAGAATTTGTTCTGCCTCACTGGGAATTTGTGTCCAAACTCAGGGTTATTCACAGCTGCCATTCCCTCCACGAGCCACAGGTGCTGGAAAATTGTGCAGATCCCATCAGCAAACAAGGAAATGTGATAGTTGGAGATCTGTGAAATCAGCATGGGCTCTTTCCTTTGGGTTAAGTTTTTGAATAGGGATGTAAAGGAAGAAGGTTGGCCTGAATTTTTCCTTTGTGGAAGCAAGATGGATGAGGAGGGCTCCAGGACATGCTCCAAACTCCTTCAAATTTCTCAAATTTTCATTCAGAAATAACAAGCNGCACAATTCTCAAATTTTCATTCAGAAAAAACAAGCACAACCCTTTCCACTGAGCCAAAAAGTTGTTCCCACCTCTCCCAGCACCTGGGAGAAGACATTTTCCCTCCCAGCTGAGATTTCCAGAGCCAGGATTCAACTTTTCCACCACAGCCCCTCACAAAAAGGCCTCATTAAACTGGAGAATCAATGGGAATTCAGCAGCAGTGGAGGTGCCAGTGCCAGGAGCACAATGACACAGGATGGGCAGAGCAGGGACGTGCCCGTGGAATTGCACACACACAATCCTGGCACAGGAATCCCTGCTGCACCTTCCCTCCAGTATAAACCATTAATAAATCAAACCCCCCGAGGTGGCTGCAGGGCCTGTGGGAGGCAAAGAAATCATTCAACTCCTCTCCAAGGTCACCCAAATAAATGAAAATTGTCCCAGGCTGAAATATCCGTGTAGTGGATGTTGTAACTCCAGACAAAGAGAGAGGAAGATCAAATATTGGGAAAGCTCAGAGAGGGAGCTACAAAAGGCAGGAAATCCAGCGTTAAGGCAAACATTGGAACAGATTCAAAAGGAGCAGAAGGGAGAAGGAAAAAGCTACAGATAAGGATTGTCTCACACGGGGACCGTGTTTACCTTATTAATTCCTGATCTCCTCGGAGAGAGGCGCTGGGATTGGGCAGGGATGGAGCAGGAGCTGGGCACAGTGCCCAGAAATTCCCTGTGAGATGCCCTGGGAGCTGTGGATGTGCCCCAGCAGGGTCTGTGCTCACTCACAGAGCTCAGCACCCAATTCCTGAGGGGACCTGGCCAAGGTGACACGGCTGGGATGGCCCCAAGCCTCGAGATGGGACCTCAGCACGGTCCAGACACACCTGGGGTCACACCTGGCTCTGCAAAACTCATCCCCAAACACTGATTCATTTGTGTTTCCTGTGTGGAAAATATTCCTGTCCCCATTTTGGTGTTTGGTTTTTTGGGTTTTTTTTTTAGGGTTTGTTTGGGTTGGGTTTTGTGGGTTTTTTTGGTTTGGTTTTGGTTTTTTGTTTGGTTTTTTTGTTGGGTTTTTTGGGGGCTTTTTTATTTATTTGTTTGTTTGTTTTTGGTTTGGTTGGTTTGGTGTTTTGGAGGGAGGGAATTTTGGATTTTGGTTTTTTCCCCAGGTCCCACATTTACCCAGTGAGCAGAGACTGGAGAGGATTAAAGATGAGCATTTTCAGGAGCTCCTCACAATTTCCTGATGTCACCAAATTTCCTGATGTCACCAAAGTGCAGCAGCACTTCCAGCTCATCCCTGACCCTTCTCAACCCCAGGGACCACCAGTCACCCATCCCAGTTCCTTCTTCCTCCTCCTCAATCCTGTCCTTACAAAAATCCAGTTTTTCCACACAATCCCAGCGTGGTTTGGTTGGAGGGAGCTCAGGGATTCTCCAGCCCCACCCCTGCCATGGGCAGGGACACCTTCCCCCAGCCCAGGGTGCTCAGAGCTCCCTCCTTCCCCTCAAAAGGGCAGAGTTGTGACTGATTTACACTAAATAAAAAACCAACCCAAAAGACAGCAATAAAAGAGATTATCCGGGATCACCGAGAGGAATTTTTCTGCAGGAGCCAAGCCTGGCTAATGATGATGTTGAAGGAGCAGCCGTTTGCTCCTGAATGGTCCCCCTGGTAATTCCTGCAGTGTCTCCAGGAGTTTAATACTCGGGATTATTGCAGGGAAGTCTCTCAGAACGAAGCAGATCCTTAACTGGCTTTGACATTGTCATTTTACACCGGGAGACCTCGCAAAGCAATAAATCCTTCCCTTGCCAGGATGTGGGAGCCCTGTGAGAGGTGCCAGCCACCAGCTAAAGCAACAAATTGCTCAGTTAAATTCTCCTTTCTGCCCCCAATTCCACCTTGTCCTCAATGACTCTTAAAGGGAAAAAAAAAACAAAAAAAGGAGTTACCTGCTTAAAGCCTACAGGAAGCTCTGAGAATTCATTCCCTGATAAACTCATAATTTTAATTTAATTTAACAGCAGCAGGGACAAGGAAGGTGCTTTTCAATAACTTCCACTCAATGAAAACCATGAGAGAAATAAAACTTTGGTTTTTTCTCCTTTTTTATTCCTTTCCAAACTCATCCTTTCCAACCCAACTTTGGCTCTTCCTGCCAAGAAAGGACATTGTGAAAAGGTGTTTATAACTCGAGCAGGAGAGCATAAAACAGGCCTGGCTTTATCATTTTGGGTGAATCCTTTAGAAAACTCCATTTTCAATGTGTTTGCTGTTGAGAGGATTCCTGGAATTCGCCACGAGTGAATGAATTGATGTTTCTGAGGCTCAAGTGGCATCTCCTCAGCAGCAGAGTGAGTCCATCCAAACATTCCAGCACCCACTCAGCATCAACTCCTTCGGAGATTCCCTGGGTGAGAGCTCTCACAAAAGGGAAAAAAACCTCATTTTAAATTCCACCTGCCCCTTTTCTCCCACCTGCAGCCAGCCAGGAATTCCCAGGTGGGTTTATGAAGTCCCCAGGTGGATTTATGAAGTCCCCAGGTGGGTTTATCAAGTTCCCCAGGTGGATTTACCAAGTCCCCAGGTGGGTTTATCAAGTTCCCAGGTGGGTTTATCAAGTCCCCAGGTGGGTCTATCAAGTTCTCGGGTGTGTTTATGAAGTTTCCAGGTGGGTTTATCAAGTCCCCAGGTGGGTTTACCAAGTTCCCAGATGGGTCTGTCAAGTCCCCAGGTGGGTTTATCATGTTCCCAGGTGGGTCTATCAAGTTCCCAGGTGGGTCTATCAAGTTCCCAGGTGGGTTTATGAACTCCCCAAGTGGGTTTATCAAGTCCCCAGGTGGGTTTACCAAGTCCCCAGGTGGGTTTATTAAGTTCCCTGTGCTGTTTGTTTCCTCCTCAGACAAAAGATGCCTGATGCTCTCTGGCCATTACAAAATGCTCATTAAAATCCCCACGCTGTGCACAATTCCTATTTCAAACCCCAGACAGAGCACACAGTCTGCCAAATCCCAAAAAAAAACCTTCCACCTGCCACTGGCAAAACACAAGGAGGAGGCAGAGAATCAGCCAAGGTCACACAGATGGATTGGAGCAAACTGTGGGGTCCAGAAAAACCCATCAATCTGAGGGGTTTCCAGGAAACCCCATAAATCTGAGGAGTGATTTAATATCCAGAATACTCCACTGAAACTCTCTGCTCCACCCCAGGCTGGGAGGAGGGAGCGGGATTTGTTAATTCAGGCACTTTCACACTGTCTGCCTGGTCTCAATGGGTTGTGGAGTCGGACGCAGGAGGAGCAGAGATTTCACTGGCACCAATCCCAGGGCAGCCTCTGCCAGGAACAGCTGCTCCCTGTCTGGGAGAACCAGAGCAATTCTTCTTCCCCAAGTCTCGCAGAGGCAGCAATAAAGGACTCACAGCGCTGAGTGCTGCATTCCTGACGTGCCAGGCTGTCCCAGGAACTGGGGACAAATCCAGCATGGCCAGGAGCTCTGGGAATGGGAGTTGGGGAAGAGTGTTTTGGGGCTGAGATGTTCCCAGGGAGAACAGGACAAACCCAGCACTGCCAGGAGCTCTGGGAATGGGATTTGGGGAGGAACTCCAGGAATGGGATTTGAGGAGGAGCATCTTGGGGCTGGAATGTTCCCAGGGAGAATGGGACAAATCCAGGATGGGCAGGAACTCCAGGAATGGGAGTTGGGGAAGAGTGTTTTGGGGCTGAGATGTTCCCAGGGAGAACAGGACAGATCCAGCATGGCCAGGAACTCCAGGAATGGGATCTGGGGAGGAGCAGCCTGGGGCTGGGATGTTCCCAGGGAGAACAGGATAAATTCAGCACCACCAGGAACTCCAGGAATGGCATCTGGGGAGGAGCAGCCTGGGGCTGAGATGTTCCCAGGGAGAACAGGACAAATTCAGCATCGCCAGGAACTCCAGGAATGGGAGTTGGGGAGGAGCAGCCTGGGACTGAGATGTTCCCAGGGAGAACAGGACAAACCCAGCACAGAACTCCAGGAATGGGAGTTGGGGAGGAGCATTCTGGGGCTGGGACGTNGATTTGGGGAGGAGCAGCCTGGGGCTGAGATGTTCCCAGGGAGAACAGGACAAATTCAGCATCGCCAGGAACTCCAGGAATGGGAGTTGGGGAGGAGCAGCCTGGGACTGAGATGTTCCCAGGGAGAACAGGACAAACCCAGCACAGAACTCCAGGAATGGGAGTTGGGGAGGAGCATTCTGGGGCTGGGACGTTCCCAGGGAGAAGGTGGCTCTGTCTGCACCTCTCTGCTGGACAGACAGACACAGGCCACCAAAAGAACCTTCTGGAAACTTCTGCCTGAGCACAGCCAGTCACTGGTGGCAGGCAGGACAACCTGGGGCAAGGCAAGGGCTGGAATCTCCACCAGCTGCTTCCACACTCCCATCCCTCATCTGTTTTCTTATTCCCACTCCTCATCTGCTGCTTCTTCCAGTGCAGTCCTGGGACACAGCACAGGCTGCCCCATCCTGGGAGTGTCCCAGGCCAGATTTGGAACAACCTGGGATAGTGGAAATTGTCCCTGCCCATGGCAGGGGGGGTCAATGAGAAGAATTTGAAGTTCCCTCCCCACCCAAACCCCTCCAGGATTCTCTGATTCTGTGAAGGACCGAGAGCTTCACAGGACACGTGTCAAGGTGGCCTCGACGTTGCCTTATGTCTGAATTAATTACATCATCCTTAATGAGAACTGAAAATTATTAACTCTGAAGAGCCCCTGAGTGCCCCAGAGCTCTTCAGTGGAATCCCAGTGGGAAATGTGTATTCCCAGGGATGTGGGGGGAAAAGGGTTTGCATGGACAGACACAGTGCTGGGATGCTGCTGTGACTGCAGAGGAGCAGCCAGATCTCCTCCAGGGCAGGAAAACATGGGAAATTCCAAATTCCTGCAATGCCTGCAGCACCTTCTCCTGGCTGGGAGCTGCCTGTGGCACCTGAGGGACAAGAGCCAGCAGCAGCTGATGGTCACCTCCTCCTCCTCTGAGCATGGAGCAGCACCCACAGCTCATGGAAATGTTCCTTTTGCAAAGCCAGCAGGTCAGATCTCCCTGATCAGATCTCCAGGTCAGATCTCCCTGGTCAGAGCCTGGTCAGATCTCCCTGGTTAGATCTCCAGGTCAGATCTCCCTGGTCAGAGCCAGGTCAGATCTCCCTGGATCACAGCAAAATCAGCTCCCACAGAGACCCCAACCAGCAACGGGGAGAGCACAGGGAAGAGGTGGAAGGTGCCACATTCCACAGGGATTCATTTACCCAGGAATCAGCCCCAGCCATGGCCCCAGGAGCTGGAGCTGAGCTGTACCAGTTTTCCCTGGGATAATGGATCAGTGTGGGGGAGCCTGGGCAGCTCCAGCTCTCCCAGTGCCTGCATTTATTTCCCTGAACACACCCCCAGCCTCTCCAGGCTGTGATTTCCCCACATCCCAAACCCCTCACTGTCCATTTCCAGCCCTCCCAGGCAGGTCCTCAAGGCACTCACCTCCCCAGGGACCAAGACAGACAAAACCAGCCAGGATTTACAG
Source organism: Zosterops borbonicus (assembly GCA_007252995.1). Taxonomy (NCBI): domain Eukaryota; kingdom Metazoa; phylum Chordata; class Aves; order Passeriformes; family Zosteropidae; genus Zosterops; species Zosterops borbonicus. Next base: position 299,066 of record SWJQ01000360.1, read on the forward strand.
GTTTGCTTTCATTCCAAGGGATAATTTCTGTCCTTTTTCTAAAAATCTACATCTCCAAGGATTCCATCTGTACTCAGAGAAGCTGATGACCACCCAAAATGTTCATTCCACAGGAGATCCTGTTCTGCCCTTGGAAATCCTTGGAACAAACCCACCCTGATCCAAACCTGGTCTTTCTCTCCCAGTCAGTTTTTCTTTAGCTCAAACAAAAATGATTCTTTTATGGAGCCTTGAACAACTGCAGGTGAAGGTACTGCAGAGAGGGCAGCGATAAAAAAATGTTCTTAAGATTTGGAGGACAATCAACACCTAAAAAAAAAGAGAAAAAAACCCAAACCCAATTGTTCCATTCCAAACTGTGAGCACCATCGTGGACCTGTGGGTACACATCACCCTTCATTATGACAACTCTATCAAAGTGCCCTCGAGTCGTCTCCTATTTGCTGTGTCACAGTTAAATTATCAACAAGTACAGGCAGAAATGGATTTTTACAGCCAGGAGATTAAATTACACACCCTCCCCTCGCTGCCTCTCTTGGTGCAAATCCCTGGAACAAACAGCAGGTGCGTTAGGACAGAAATCAAGGTGGGGTTTGGGCTGTTCTGTTGACAAATATTACCCAAATATCGACCCCAAACCGCAGCGGGCAGCACAGGGGGTCACCTCCCTATCAAGGAAAAGCAGGCAGTGAATTCCACCCCAGCACAGCTGTCAGCAGGAAATATTCCCGGGATCAGCCCTCCCTGAACCTTTGTTATCTCACCTGCCCAAATCTTATCTGGGGACTCACAGCACTCCCACATTTACATGCAGCGTTTGGAGTCCTTCCTCCCAAATCAGCTCCTTATCAGCTCCAGAGTCCCCTGCCCTCGCTCACAGGTGGCTCTGCCTGTCCTTTCTGTCCCTCCCCGCCCTGGGGATGTCACCAGAGCCCGGCTCCACCTGAGGACAGGCTCGGGGTGAGGCAGAGGGATGATGGTGACAAGGCCCAAGTGCTGGAACAGCCACCAGGTGCAGATGGCACAGGGATCCCTTCCCTTCCCCAGGGATGGGGCAGCCACAGCTCCTCTGGGAAATCCATCCCAGCCCCTCATTGCTCTCACAGGGATGAACTTCTTCCCCATATCCCACCCAAATCTCCCCTTTCCCAGTCTGCAGCCATTCCCCCTCATCCTGTCCCTTGTCCCAAACCCCTCTCCAGCTCTCCTGGAGCCCCTTTAGGCCCTGAGCACTTTAGGGCAGTGTCCCCATGAGCTTCTGGGCCTGACTGAAGCACCCAAAGCCCTTCTGCCTCTCCATCCCTGCTCAGCAGAGATTCACCATGGATGGACCGGGACACCCAGGGTCAGACAGGGATGACCAGGGTCANATCAGCAGAGATTCACCACGGATGGACTGGGACACCCAGGGTCAGACAGGGATGACCAGGGTCACACAGGGACAGACAGGGACACCCAGGGTCACAACAGGGTCACCCAGGGCTGGGGGTCCCCCTCAGCATCTCCTCAGCCCCAGCTCCCTCAGCCTTTCCTGGGCAAGGAGCTGCTCCAGGCCTTTCGTCATCTCCAGGAGCTCCTGTCCCTGCTGTCCTGAGGATCCAGAGCTGGACAAGCACTCCAGATGTGCCTCACAGGGCTGGCAATTTACATTTTTAATTCTCACTGAGGACAACAACCCACAGCCCAGCTGATCCCATTCACCCCACATGAAACCACTCCTGCCTTCCCTCCTTCCTCAGAGGACAAAAACCCCCAGGAATGCCCTTGGCTCCTTTCTCCCAGAGGTCCTGGGGTGGTCAATAACAATAAAAAATCTGCCTGCAGAGCTTTCAGCCTCAAAGGCTGATTCTCCAGGTGCTCTCCTGCAGTTCCTCTGTAATGGCATTTTTTAATGGCTGGGCTGAAGGAACCTAATCTTGCAATTATTCCATTTAATGCCATGTAATGGCTGGGCAGCTTCCTGGGATATGGGCAAGGAGAAGTGTGGTATAATTGCATTAAAGTGGGAAACAGGAGTAACTACTCACATTAAAAAGGGTCAGGAATAAAAGGCAACACGGTGTGAATTGTAGGGGAAGGAAGGAGTTTATGACATGCAGCTGAAGGTCTGGCAGCTTTCAGCAGCACCATTCCCCTCCTGTCCTTTTAACTTCCCATCAGGACAATAAAAGGGGGAAAGGAGGGAGTTGGGAGCATAAAATCCACAGGGCTTGCAAAGGGGAGAAATTGGGTTTGAGGATGGAGTGAGCAGGTCAAGGGCAAGGCACCTCCAGGAGATTCTCCTGGTGCATTGCAGCGTTCCCAGGAGAATCAGCACAAAGGTGGGAAACACCTGCTGAGCAGCCCCAATTCAAGGACAGAGACCTCCCTGATTCCTAACCTCAGGGCAGGAAAAAGGAGACTGAGGAAAAAAATAAAGGAATAAAGGTTATAGTTTGAAAAGCCACCAGGATGACCCTCGGCAGTGCAGGAGGGTGATGAATTCCTGAGGGGAAGGACTCCTCACTCCAGCTTGCCAAAGCCAAAATGTCAGGTCTCCCAGGCTCTGCAATTCAGGCACAATGAGGATTCAAGGAATTCTCAAGGAATGGAGTGAAAGGATTTTACCTTAAGAGAAGAAATCAAGAAAAGTGGGAAGGACACGTCCCACATCTTCCAACCCATCCCACCATTCCATGGTTGTACTCCCCACCTTTGCTTTGCACGAGGAAAAACCACAAAATACCTCAAAACACACCACAAAATACCTCAAAAAACCTCAAAACACACCACCAGACACCACCAAACACACCCCCAAACCAGCCGAGGCACCGAGATGGGCTGAGGGGAGCCACGTGCACCCCTGANAACCTCAAAAAACCTCAAAACACACCACAAAAAACCACCAACCACCACCAAACACACCCCCAAACCAGCTGAGGCACTGAGATGGGCTGAGGGGAGCCACGTGCACCCCTGAGCTACAGAGGGACCTGCTGGGATTCAAACAGAACTCCTGAGCTCAGCTTTACACACCTGAGAGCACCTGTACCTGTAATAAATGCAAAAAAAATCACCCAAATATCACCAGATTGTAAAAATACAGCATTTTCTATTCTCCTTGGCACTTTTAAAGCCCCATCCACATGCTGAGACTTTTTCCTGCCATCCCAAATCAGAGGGAAGAGTCCATGAAGCTTTTAAAAACTCGATTCACCCCGTGTGATTGTGACAACCAACAAAGAAAATGCTGAACCTTTTTCCTGTCTTGTGCTCCTGCGGGAATGGGAATCTTCCAGACATTTCTCAGACTCCACACGGATCCTCCACACCTTCACACGTCTGATCCTTTCAGCTCAGCTCTCAAATGTCAACATTCATTTACCTCCTAATTAACATCATTACGAGCAGTGACATTTTTCTCATCTTCCTGCTTAGGTTTGGGGTTTGTTTTTTTTTTTTTTTTTTTTTTTTTTTTTTTTTTTTTTTTTTTTTTTTTTTTTTTTTTTTTTTTTTTTTTTTTTTTTTTTTTTTTTTT
>SWJQ01000360.1:314100-332328 GCA_007252995.1 Zosterops borbonicus
AAAAAGGAAAAGCAGCAGCTGAGTTATCAGAAGTGCAATTGGAGCAGCAGTTTGACAGACCCAGTTTTGGCTCTGACAGAATTCTGCATTTACATTGACAAAATACGGGTTTGCTCGTGAACATCTTCGTTCCACTTAAAGCCACAAAGTTCCAGTTCCATCAGAACTGGAGGAAGTTCCAGTCAGGAACTTCCCAGAAGTTCCATCAGTCAGGGGTGGGGAGCAGTTCTCATGGGGAGGGTGTCACACACCCCACAAGGTGTCACACACCCCACAAGGTGTCAAACACCCCACAATGGGTCAAACACCCCAGAATTGGTCAAACACCCCAGAATTTGGGCAAGGTTTTTATGGCCAGGGGTGACCAAACCTCCCGGGCTGGAGGAATCCCTCCTGCCTCAATCCCAGCGCTGGGTGAGAGCCAGCCCTTCCTCCCAGACACACCAAACTCATCAATCCTCCCTCTGCTCTCCAGACCAAAGCTCTGGCAGGGCTGAGCATCACAACCTGAGCTCGGCAGGGCCAGGGCTGCTCCATCCCTGGGTGCTCCGTGGCTTTCCAAGGAAGATGAAGAGCTCTCAACAGCCGAGTGCACAGATCCGAGCAGCCAAAGCAGCAGAATGAGAACTCCAAAAGGGTAAAATGTCCTTTTTTAAGGCACTCTCTGGGTGACCTTAACACAAAGTGATGTCTTTCCCACTGCAGAAACTCTTGAGCGCTGCCAGTGGATTCCTGCTTTATTATTTCCTGCTTTTTAAAGCTGCTCTCTGTCTGCCCTTTGCTGCTCCGAGCTTCTCTTCCTCTCCCAGCTCCTCAGAGATCAATCTGCACCTTCTCCACTCCATCTCCTCAGCTGATGTGAGTTGTGTCATTGCTCACTCTCCTATCATTGCCATTTCCAAGGGTTTGATCAGATAAAAAAAAATCCCTGAAATGTTTCCCTAGTTGAAAATGAAGCAGAATTCTGAGCAAGGCAGCAGACAGTGAAAAAAAATTAAAATGCACCTTCACAGCGTGGGGCCAGTGATGTTCTGTGCCTTCATTAATGATGTGGGAGAGGGGACAAACCTCGGAGGGAGTCCATGGGCACATTCCCACCCTGGAAAAAGGGGGGGAAAAGGGAAAAAAGGAGCAATCCTGTCCAGTTCAGAGGGTAACACCACATCCAGCCCCAGGAGAGGAGAGATTCAGCCCTGATGTCCTGAACCAGGCAGGACAGTGTCACCTCACAGCACAGCCAGCAGCACCCTGCAATTCCAGCCTGGAATTCTGTGCAATTCTGGAGGATGTGAGTATCTTTTTTTTGCAGCATCTCCCTGCTCAGCTCAAGCCAGAGCACCCAACAAGAACCTGAAGCCTCATGCAGTGACAACTTTATTTGTGCTGATTTAAATCAAAGCCTGGTGCAGCCCCAGAGCAGCCAAATCCACCAGGAAATTCCCAGAATTGTCCCCAGTTTAGATAAACTCTTTCCTCTTTCAATCAATAAAGTGCCATTAAGAGCCTGTTCTGAGCTGGATGTTGCTGATGGTGTTTGAGGAGTGCAGAGCCTGCTCCAGATTTTTTTGGATTGGATTAAATTTGGGTTCAAAATCCTGGGTTGGATTAAATTTGGGTTCAATCCAGCTTTGCTGGGAAGACTCTTCAAAGCACCAACTCTGCAAACTCTGAGCCCTCCTCACCTGCAAGTCCAGGGGGGATTTTAAAGCTCTGCCAGGTCAGGTTGTGGTCTCGGATTCCACACACTCTGAAATATTTCCCACTGCTTTTGCTGCTCTCTATAAACTCCTTTGGCATCGCAGGGAAAATATTCAAGGGGAGTAAGAAAGATGAAAATTCCCAATTCCAAATGTTCCAGGCTGGTTTCTGTTCCAGTCAAGGAAACCTCCAAGCTTCGGGGTACAACCAGGAGCCCAGCCAAGGCTTTTACATGCCCAGAGAGCAGCTGGTTCTGAACATTTTTAGAAGGAAAACCTAAAATAAAAATCCAAGTTGGAATCTCCTGAACTTCCCATCAGGAAACACCTTGGAGTCAGTGAAACCTTGCTTGTCTTTCCCAGAGATTTGCTGCAGTCTTCCCGAGATTTAGGAAGATGGATTCTTGGCAGTTTGGCAGGAGAAACAAAATAAGTTACTTTCCTGGCAACTTGCTAAAATCAGAACTTGCATGAAGGAAGGGGAAAAATGCCAAAAGCAAAAGCAAGGCCTGGCATCCACAGCAAATGCAGAATCCGTGAGTTTGTCCCTTTGGACTCAATTAGTCCAAATTTACAAAGAATGACACCCATAAAGATGTTAAACATTAACAAAACTTCTGCTAACTCGCTTCAAAATGAATTTTAATTGCAAGCTGTTTGATCCATTGCAAAATTTAATGAGGGTTTTATTCTGCCCACCAAAATTCCGATACATTAATTTTGGGCTAAAAAATCTATAGTTCCTTAAAAGCCTGAGAGAAAAAAATAATCAATGACAGAATGTTCTAAATGCCAATCACTGAGATCGTTCTGCTTTGGAGTTTCTGGGGGGGAGCAGATATTGAGCTCAGCTTTTCCTGCTTCAACATTTCTGCTTTTAAACAGGTTTTTGAGGGGAATGTGGCAACACAGATCATGAGGTTGTTAAGGTTGAAAAAGACTTTTAAGATGATGAAGTGCAGCCATCAGACTCAGGAGCTTTTTCTCTCTTCAATTGGAGACGAGGCTCAAATCAGAGGGTGAAATATCAGAGTTTCAGAAGGTTTTCCCTGAGCTTGTCTCAGCCTGTGCACATCAAACAAATGGGAGAGAACTGCCCAGCCCAGGGGGACTCTCTGGATCAGGAGCCTCTTCCCAAGCACAGCTCACACCCAGGAACATTCCCAAATCCCGGGGCTGGGACAGGGATCCAGGCACTGCTCACACACAGGAAACCTGGGAACATTCCCAAATCCCAGGGCTGGGCTGGGACAGGGATCCAGGCACTGCTCACACNTTTGATCAGATAAAAAAAAATCCTGAAATGTTTCCCTAGTTGAAAATGAAGCAGAATTCTGAGCAAGGCAGCAGACAGTGAAAAAAAATTAAAATGCACCTTCACAGCGTGGGGCCAGTGATGTTCTGTGCCTTCATTAATGATGTGGGAGAGGGGACAAACCTCGGAGGGAGTCCATGGGCACATTCCCACCCTGGAAAAAGGGGGGGAAAAGGGAAAAAAGGAGCAATCCTGTCCAGTTCAGAGGGTAACACCACATCCAGCCCCAGGAGAGGAGAGATTCAGCCCTGATGTCCTGAACCAGGCAGGACAGTGTCACCTCACAGCACAGCCAGCAGCACCCTGCAATTCCAGCCTGGAATTCTGTGCAATTCTGGAGGATGTGAGTATCTTTTTTTTGCAGCATCTCCCTGCTCAGCTCAAGCCAGAGCACCCAACAAGAACCTGAAGCCTCATGCAGTGACAACTTTATTTGTGCTGATTTAAATCAAAGCCTGGTGCAGCCCCAGAGCAGCCAAATCCACCAGGAAATTCCCAGAATTGTCCCCAGTTTAGATAAACTCTTTCCTCTTTCAATCAATAAAGTGCCATTAAGAGCCTGTTCTGAGCTGGATGTTGCTGATGGTGTTTGAGGAGTGCAGAGCCTGCTCCAGATTTTTTTGGATTGGATTAAATTTGGGTTCAAAATCCTGGGTTGGATTAAATTTGGGTTCAATCCAGCTTTGCTGGGAAGACTCTTCAAAGCACCAACTCTGCAAACTCTGAGCCCTCCTCACCTGCAAGTCCAGGGGGGATTTTAAAGCTCTGCCAGGTCAGGTTGTGGTCTCGGATTCCACACACTCTGAAATATTTCCCACTGCTTTTGCTGCTCTCTATAAACTCCTTTGGCATCGCAGGGAAAATATTCAAGGGGAGTAAGAAAGATGAAAATTCCCAATTCCAAATGTTCCAGGCTGGTTTCTGTTCCAGTCAAGGAAACCTCCAAGCTTCGGGGTACAACCAGGAGCCCAGCCAAGGCTTTTACATGCCCAGAGAGCAGCTGGTTCTGAACATTTTTAGAAGGAAAACCTAAAATAAAAATCCAAGTTGGAATCTCCTGAACTTCCCATCAGGAAACACCTTGGAGTCAGTGAAACCTTGCTTGTCTTTCCCAGAGATTTGCTGCAGTCTTCCCGAGATTTAGGAAGATGGATTCTTGGCAGTTTGGCAGGAGAAACAAAATAAGTTACTTTCCTGGCAACTTGCTAAAATCAGAACTTGCATGAAGGAAGGGGAAAAATGCCAAAAGCAAAAGCAAGGCCTGGCATCCACAGCAAATGCAGAATCCGTGAGTTTGTCCCTTTGGACTCAATTAGTCCAAATTTACAAAGAATGACACCCATAAAGATGTTAAACATTAACAAAACTTCTGCTAACTCGCTTCAAAATGAATTTTAATTGCAAGCTGTTTGATCCATTGCAAAATTTAATGAGGGTTTTATTCTGCCCACCAAAATTCCGATACATTAATTTTGGGCTAAAAAATCTATAGTTCCTTAAAAGCCTGAGAGAAAAAAATAATCAATGACAGAATGTTCTAAATGCCAATCACTGAGATCGTTCTGCTTTGGAGTTTCTGGGGGGGAGCAGATATTGAGCTCAGCTTTTCCTGCTTCAACATTTCTGCTTTTAAACAGGTTTTTGAGGGGAATGTGGCAACACAGATCATGAGGTTGTTAAGGTTGAAAAAGACTTTTAAGATGATGAAGTGCAGCCATCAGACTCAGGAGCTTTTTCTCTCTTCAATTGGAGACGAGGCTCAAATCAGAGGGTGAAATATCAGAGTTTCAGAAGGTTTTCCCTGAGCTTGTCTCAGCCTGTGCACATCAAACAAATGGGAGAGAACTGCCCAGCCCAGGGGGACTCTCTGGATCAGGAGCCTCTTCCCAAGCACAGCTCACACCCAGGAACATTCCCAAATCCCGGGGCTGGGACAGGGATCCAGGCACTGCTCACACACAGGAAACCTGGGAACATTCCCAAATCCCAGGGCTGGGCTGGGACAGGGATCCAGGCACTGCTCACACACAGGGAATCAGAGAACATTCCCAGATCCCGGGGCTGGGCTGGGACAGGGATCCAGGCACTGCTCACACTCAGGAAAACGCAAAGCCCGGGGAGGTTTCACTGGGAATGTTCCAGTTTGCACTGGGACAGCAGAACTGGCAGCACCAACTGCAGGTGTGGACACCCACCTGGGCACAGGACAGAGAACCTGCCTGGGCACAGAACACACCTGGACACAGCACCCACCCACATACAGGATCCACCTGGCACAGAAAACTCCTGCCCCAACACCCACCTGGGCACAGAACAAACCTGGTCATAAGACAGAGAATCAAATCTACCTGGGCACAGAGCACATGTGGGTACAGGATCCACCTGCCCCAGCACCCACCTGGACACAGGCCACAGAACACACCTGGGCACAGCACCCACCTGCCCAAGCAGCAGCAGCAGCAGGAAATCCCAAGGGCCAGCAGAGACCCCTGAGCATCCCCAATCCCCTCGGGTCCATCCCAGCCTGAGGACCCTCCTGGGGCAGCACCAGCAGGACCCCCTGGGCTGGGGGGAGCTGGGAGCAGCTCCTGGCNAGACGAGGCTCAAATCAGAGGGTGAAATATCAGAGTTTCAGAAGGTTTTCCCTGAGCTTGTCTCAGCCTGTGCACATCAAACAAATGGGAGAGAACTGCCCAGCCCAGGGGGACTCTCTGGATCAGGAGCCTCTTCCCAAGCACAGCTCACACCCAGGAACATTCCCAAATCCCGGGGCTGGGACAGGGATCCAGGCACTGCTCACACACAGGAAACCTGGGAACATTCCCAAATCCCAGGGCTGGGCTGGGACAGGGATCCAGGCACTGCTCACACACAGGGAATCAGAGAACATTCCCAGATCCCGGGGCTGGGCTGGGACAGGGATCCAGGCACTGCTCACACTCAGGAAAACGCAAAGCCCGGGGAGGTTTCACTGGGAATGTTCCAGTTTGCACTGGGACAGCAGAACTGACAGCACCAACTGCAGGTGTGGACACCCACCTGGGCACAGGACATGGAACTACCTGGGCACAGAACACACCTGAATAGAGGATCTACCTGCCCCAGCACCCACCTGGGCATAGGATCCACCTAGATACAGCACCCACCTGGCACAGAAAACTGTCACAGCACCCACCTGGGCACAGAACATACCTGGGTACAGCATACACCTAAGAGCAGCACCCACCTGGGCATAGGACACAGAATCTTCCTGGGCACGGGGCACACCTGGATACAGGATCCATCTGCCCCAGCACCCGCCTGGACACAGGACACAGCACCCACCTGCCCAGGACCCACCTGGCCACAGGACCCACCTGGGCACATAAAACTCCTGGCACAGCTCCCACTTGGGCACAGGACAGAATCTACCTGGCCACAGAACACACCTGGAAAAAGGGTCCACCTGCCCCAGCATCCACCCGGGCACAGCACCCACCTGCCCAGGACCTACCTGCCCCAGCACCCACCTGGGCACAGAATATCCCTGGGCACAGCACCCACCTGCCCAGGACACACCTGCCCCAGCACCCACCTGGACACAGGCCACAGAACACACCTGGGCACAGCACCCACCTGCCCAAGCAGCAGCAGCAGCAGGAAATCCCAAGGGCCAGCAGAGACCCCTGAGCATCCCCAATCCCCTCGGGTCCATCCCAGCCTGAGGACCCTCCTGGGGCAGCACCAGCAGGACCCCCTGGGCTGGGGGGAGCTGGGAGCAGCTCCTGGCCCCGTTCCCTGTTCCACCACCCCATTCCTGCCCCCCTCTCCCAAACCATCCCCAGCCTCCCCCTCACCCATCACAGGGTGCCTTTGAAACCTCTTTCAAGATTTCCCTCTCCTTCTCCCTCGCCTTTGATTCACTTCCAGGCTCTAGAAATTCCAGTGTGGCTTTGAACAAATATCCTGTGGTTTTTAAACTCACATAAAGCATCTGTGCAAAAAAAAACCCCAAAAACCCCCCGAATCCTCTCTGAGCACTCCCCTTCCCACCGGGCTGTTTGGAGCACAGGGCACTGCTCCAGGATCAATGGGGGTAATTTATTCTCTGCCATTACACAGGGAACAACCTGATTTCCAAATTCCTTCCTGCCAACTTCCAGCCTGAAGCACTTCTGTTATATATTTTTTTTCCTTCCTTTAAAGAACAGCTGACTTATCAAAACCACGTTTTTCCAAGAGAAAAAGCACAAGCTAAGCCACATTATAATAATTGAAGCTATTCATTACCTTTATGCCTTTCTTTTTTAAGGGAGATCTTTAATGCAGGTAATTCTGGCTAAAAGAGCTAATTTCAGCTGCTCCATCATTTAAAGGATGATTATAAAATTAATTTAGAAAGAGTGGGAGAAAGACAAAGGGATAAAGGAGAGCAGGAAGGGATGGGTATTCCCCCAGTGCTCCAACTGGGAATTATCAAAGGAACGGGACTGTTTTCAAAGTGTAGAAAGGGCTGGTCGAGTTTTCAGGTTTTACATCAGTTTATTGGATTTTCCAGAGAAGCTGTGGATGTTCCAGCCCTGAAAGTGTCCCAGGCCAGGTTGGACAGGGCTTGGAGCAACCTGGGATAGTGGAAATGGATGGGAATGGATGGGAATGGATGGGAATGGATGGGAAATGGATGGGAAATGGATGGGAACGGGATGGGAAATGGATGGGAATGGATGGGAAAGGAATGGGAAATGGATGGGAAAGGGATGGGCTTGGAGTTCCCTCCCAACCCAAACCCTGCTGATATTCCAGAGCTTTACACTTTCCAGAGCTTGTGTCACTGCTCCTCTTTTACAGATGGAGAAAAGGACTCAGGAGGGGATAATGTGGCTGCCCCTGGATCCCTGGAGGTGTCCCAGGCCAGGATGGAGCAGCCTGGGACAGTGGAAGGTGTCCCCATGGCAAGGGTGGAATGGGATGGGATTTTAGGTCCCTTCCATCCCAAATTCTGTGGGAATTCCAGCCAGTAAAGCAATCCTTGGGCATGAGTTGCCAACAGCATTTTGTTTATTCCTAATCCTCCAATATTTACTGATGCCCTGGGCATCTTCCTGATCCCCACTCCAAACCCAGCCACCAGAAACGTCCCTGGGAGGCAAAAATCAACCCAGCCCCACTGTGAAACAGCCAAAAGTGTCACAGCCAAGGCCAGCAGGAGCTGGAGAGATCCCGACCTGCCAGGTCAGAGCAGAGCTGTGCCAAGGAGCCAAAACCCAGCCCAGGATCTGCCTCCATCTGGGCTTTGGGCAGCCTGAGCTGAGCTCACTGAAGTGCCTGCTTGTGACAACTGATGGGACCAGATTTCAGTCTGGGACACAGAAATGTCCCCGTGCCAAGAGCCAGCAGTGGTGGCAGCTCCCAGGGAAGGAAAAAACTGGATTTGGAAGCCTGTGGAATTGATGATTATCACAGGAATCCCTCCCTGACAGCCCATTCATTCCCAGAGCCAGGTTTGGGATTAATTCCTTAAGGAAACATCAGGGCCTGGAAAGGAAAATCTTCCCCTGCCCCGAGGATGCTCCGCTGAGGTTTCACCCCTCACATCTGACCCTGCTCAGATGGGGCTGCACTGACCAACCCCAAACTGCTGCTAAAGCAATTCCCTTCAGGAATCCAGCAGCTCCCAGGGGAACAGAATGGAAAACAGACTCTGCCCTTCCCTCCTCATCCCACTGAGCCCTGCCAGGGCATCCTGAGCTTTTAGAGCAAAGCAAACAACAGGAAAAAAGGGCATTTTTTGCCACATTAACTATAAGATTGGGACTGGAGGACAAGAGGCCCCCAGGCCTGGACTGGAGCTGGAAAATTGAGAAGTTTGGCTAAATTATTAATAGATAGATATGGGGTTGTATTCCAGATGTGTCAAGACACAGAGATCCCAGATATTTATGGAGCAAATACAACAGAGCACTGTGAAAACACACCAGGAGTAACAGATACAACAGCCCTGCTCTGAAAACACATCAAGTTTAACAAACACCAGCTCTGAAAACACAATTCCAATCCCCAAATTCAAGTTTTTCCATGCTGTGGCCACACTTTGTTCCCTCTGCCCTCTCAAGAGGAACTACACTGGTGTTTGAAACGCTGACATTTTCCTCCCCTGAGGCCCAGACACCCCCCAAAATATAATTTTTAAGGGCAGAGGGATGAATTCAGCAAAGAATTGTTATAAATATATATTATAAAACTGGCTTTTCGCAAGATGTGTGCTATATGATTAATAATGTAAGAATATAGGATATAAGTTTTTTATTTCGGCTATTAGTAAAAGAAAATTAGGCATAGTGGTAGTAGTTGATATAAATCTGCTTAAATTGTCTGTTTGGTTGAAATAACATCCAGTGATCATGTAAAGACTCTGCTATTGATACACCAACTATCAGCATCTCCCACCTGAAGAAAGCACAGACCAAAGCCCAAACTGAAAGTGATAATGAAGACACAGCCCAGAAACACAAATGCTCTAAAAAGGCTGACCCCAAAAGGAGCCGTGCAAAGCAGCTCCTAAAATATAGGAACTAGTTTATGGAAAAAATATGAATATTCATAAACTAATACAATAGAAAGGGTATTTAAGGAATGTCTCTGATACAGCAAAGTGTGGACTTGGCTGAGTGCCGAGTCACCCGGCCGTACTTTGCTTTTTTTATCTCCTAATTGTCTTAATTATTTTATTAAACATATTTCTTAAAATCTACTAAAAAGTGAACCTCGTTTTTCACAGCATGGATCCAGCAGAGGCGATCCCCAGCTCCAGGGAGGGGATGGAAAACCAGCCCAGGGATCCAGGCAGCAGCTGCAGCAAAGCCAGCAGGGAAAAGAGCATTTATAAAGCAGATTTGGTGAGGCGGCTGACATCTGAAAACAAAGTGATTCCACCCTTGAAACAACTTGTAAATAGCAGCAAAAACCATCCCTGAGAGGGGCCCGGAGAAAAGCCAGCAGGGAGAGGCCTTTGAAAGCAGCCGAGGTGTGTGAGCTCCCTTTGAAGCCGCAGATAAGGGCGGGTGTAGAACAGGAGCCTTATCAGCTCCGGCAGACACATCCTGACACCAAAACAGCTCCCCCGGATCCCTGCGCCGAGCGAGACCTCCCCGCGTCCCCAAAATGACAGGAATTGGTGTCTGAACATGAGAAAACAGCTCCTGGAACAGCTCGGAGTGACGGCACTGATCCTTCCCCACCAAATTTGTCCCAATCCTCGCTTTAGCCGCGGGGAATCGGCATTCTGCTGTTGATAAATGTGACATTGGGGTAAAAATTCGTGATGAAAAATATAGAAATATGTGTTAGATTGGTGTTGATATAAAAATGTAAAAAGGTATAGTCTGTTTAAAAATTCTCTCATACAGCAACCACTTCCCAGCCTGAGACAAAGAGCAGGACGGGGGCCATCAGGATGGATAAAGAAACTGGCCCACCGAGATAAGAATCGCCATCGTACCCAGATGTTATAAATGTGTATTATAAAATTGGCTTTTCGCAAGATGTGTGCTGTGTGATTAATAACATAGTAAGGATATAGGATATAANGTGATTAATAATGTGGTAAGGATATAGGATATAAGNGATACACCAACTATCAGCATCTCCCACCTGAAGCAGGTATAGACCAAAGCCCAAGCTAAAAGCAATAATAAAGACACAGCCCAGAAACACACAGGCTCTAAAAAGGCTGACCCAAAGAGAGACCATGCAAAACAGTTCCTGGAATATGGAAACTAGTTTATGGAATTCATAAATAAACTATTGCGATAAGAAGGGTATTTAAAGAATGTCTCTGAGATAGCGAAGTGTGGACTTGNCAAAGCCCAAGCTAAAAGCAATAATAAAGACACAGCCCAGAAACACACAGGCTCTAAAAAGGCTGACCCAAAGAGAGACCATGCAAAACAGTTCCTGGAATATGGAAACTAGTTTATGGAATTCATAAATAAACTATTGCGATAAGAAGGGTATTTAAAGAATGTCTCTGAGATAGCAAAGTGTGGACTTGGCTGAGTCACCCGGCCGGCCGTACTTGGCTTTTTTTATCTCCTAATTGTCTTAATTATTTTATTAAACATATTTCTTAAAATTTACCAAAAAGTGAACCTTGTTTTTCACACCAGATGAAGAATTTCCCCTCCGTTTAGAGACTACACATCAATGTAATCATGGACCGGCGAGCCCCATCCGCATGTGAACGGAACCTTCCCGGAATACAATTTGCAAAGTTCGACGAATCCAGGAAATCCATTCAAAGATGTATCTGGACTATTTGTTGGACTATGCCCCACACCTGTTTTGCCTTGGGATATGAAAAACCCTATAAAACCCCGAGCTGCAGCCTGTTCCGTGTGGATTTGGGAAATCTGTACCTTGGGGTGCGGATCCCTGTCCACCCAGCGCTGCGCTGCCCGTCCTATTGTGGGTTTTCTCTTTGTTGGTGATTGGGATCGTCTTTCTAATAAATTGCTTTTTGATATTAATCCGATTTTGCCATTGCATTTATAACATGCTGTGACAGTGTTTGAAAGAGAATCCCAAATATCCGACTTTTTACAACATCGTCTGCACTTATTTAAAGGCTCCTTCCCCCTGCCAAACTCGGGGTTTTATTCAGTGTTTTACAGCCTGGATTTTTGGGTCACATCCTGAAGGAGGTTCCAATATTTTTCTCAGCTTCCAGCCAGGCGTGTCAGGCTCAGTCTCAGCCTCAAAAAAACTCCTTTTTTTAGATTACAGCTATTGAGGTTTCTTACAAAAACCTCTTTTTTTTTTTTTTTTTTTTTTTTTTTTTTTTTTTTTTTTTTTTTTTTTTTTTNTTTTTTTTTTTTTTTTTTTTTTTTTTTTTTTTAACACTCTTTTAACGTGTGTTTGCAGGACAAACACAGAAAGGAATTAAGAATTAATGACCTTCAGGGATTATTTTCTTTTCCTTCCCTGCCCCTCATCCCTCGGGATTCAGGAGCACCCTCTGGTGACCTTTCCATGGGGGATCTTTGCCCCTGAGGTGACCAAACAACAAAGAAAGGACAAATTGGGATAAAAAAAGGGCAATTAAACCATTATCAGGCTCGTTTTCCGCCTAAAAGCATCTCCCATCCTGGTCTGAATATTCACTAAAAGCTTTGCACTATGCGGCAAATGGAATTCATCGTGTTAATGCATGGGAAAGCAAGACTAGGGGAAGAGAGGGAATGGGATCCTGTTTGATGGGATTGAAGGGGAGAGGTGATGGGGCTGATGTCACAGCAGTTCTTCCTCTCTCCCTGCAATGGCCCAGGGCAGGATTTGGGAAGCAGACACTCCCCAGGACCAGGGAAAAGTGGGTTCTGCTGCTCCACGTTCAGCCACGGCCTCGGGAAGGAGCTGAAAACTTCCCTTCCCTTCCCTTCCCTTCCCTTCCCTTCCCTTCCCTTCCCTTCCCTTCCCTTCCCTTCCCTTCCCTTCCCTTCCCTTCCCTTCCCTTCCCTTCCCTTCCCTTCCCTTCCCTTCCCTTCCCTTCCCTTCCCTTCCCTTCCCTTCCCTTCCCTTCCCTGCAGGAATCTCCACAAACTGTGGATCTCCTCCAAAACCCATCTGACCCTTCTTCCTTCCAGCATTCCCGGGTATTTCCACAGTTCCAGGAGCTCTGGGACAATGTGGGAGCACAAACCTCTCTGTCCAAAGCATTCCCAACCCTTGGACTTTCCAACAGCCCCGAGGATGCTCAGGGACGGTTGGAGCTCTCCTGACCTCCAAACTCCTGCTTTTAACAGAGGAAATCCAAGTCCAAATAGGGCCTGGAGGGCAGGAATTCCAAGGGCTGGGGATGGTTGGAATTCCCTTGGGAATGCATGAGATCTGCCTCCCCAAATCCAGGGCTCCTCTGACCTACAAATTCCCGCTTTTCACAGGAATTCAAATAGGGCCTGGAGGATAAATCCACGTTCAAACAGGGCCCTGGAGGGCAGGAATTCCAAAGGCTGGGAGTTCCCCACCACGGCTCCCAGGAATTGGAACTGCTCTGGTTCCAGCTTCTCCAGAATGTTCTCTGCAGGGAATGCACCTTCCAAGAGAAAAAGGGCATTTTGCAGGAAGACCGTTTCCCACCAAAGCAAAGATTTAGGGCTTTGAAGCCTTTGTGGGATTCGCTGCCAATTAGAAGAAAGAAGAAAAAGAAGAAAAATGATGGATTTAAATAAAAAGTCGATTTTGCAGATCCCAAAGAAGATGTAACTGACATTTAAATAGGGATTTCAAAAGCCACTTCATCCACATCCCCCAGCCCTATGGAAAACACTTCCCATGGAAGAAAAACATCTGAATATTCCAGATAAACNTGAATATTCCAGATAAACCCAGGAGTTCTTGCAATAAGGAAACTCCAATCATTGCACAAGGAAAGGAAACATTCCCATTTTTCTGGGTTTTAAGTGGTGATGAAAGAATTTCTTTCAAGAACACACAAAAAAACCTTTCCCAGCTCCAGCCTCGTGCACGCCCAGGGCAGGGTAATTCTTGTCAACTCGCAAATAAAAGCAATTACAGCCTGGAAAAACCTCTGCCAGAGAGTGGCAAGTGTGAGATGAGAATGGTTGGGAAAGCAATCTGATTTTCAGAATCTCTGCGAGGAGCAGGAGCTGCTGGGGAGGCACAGGGGGGACAGAGAGGGACCATCATTGGATGCAGTGATTCATTGGTCTTAAAGAATGTTTAAAAAAGTAGTTAAAAAAAAAATAATACACCATTAGATGTCCCAGTGCTTCAGAGGTGTTTGAGCTCTGTGATTTCTAAATTTCGAGGATTTCTAAATCCTCGCTGTTTGTCGTGTGAATTTCTGAACCACAGCAAATCAACTTTTTAGATTCTTTTAGAGAATTTTCTGCAGATTTTTCTGCAAATGAGCAACAAGGCAAGTAGAAATTGCCTGATCAGGCAAAACATTCTCTAGAAATACCGCCTGAGATGAATGATCCTACACTTCAGTCACTTCTGTTCTCAGGTATTACTAATCCCGGCTGGAAAGGGAAAGTCTGGGATGCCAGAAAAAGTCTGCAGGATCCTGCAGGGTTATCCCTGATAGAACAGGGTTAAAATGATTTCTGAGGTAGCAGGGCCCGAGAATGGGATGTTGGCTTTTGTTTTAACCAAATCAAGTATAACTTTGCTCAGGGAATGGGGAAAAGGGGGATGATGGTGATTCTTAATAAAGTACGTAGGCCTTGAGAATAAAATTAGGTCAGGAGGATCTGTAGCTGTACAATCATCAGTACAATAAATGACATTATTGTCAATTGTAATGTTAGTTTGATAACGAAATATGATTATTCTCTTAAACCAGAATCTTAAGCAAGAATTATGAGAATCATTGTCACAGGTTTAGGCTTGGGCAGAACCAACGGGACAATGGGGTTTAATGATTAACGTGGAACAAGAAAGGTATAAAATTGTGTTCATTTTGAACGTCTGGTGGAGTCAGATTTGTGTCCTCCCCCGACCNGAGAATCATTGTCACAGGTTTAGGCTTGGGCAGAACCAACGGGACAATGGGGTTTAATGATTAACGTGGAACAAGAAAGGTATAAAATTGTGTTCATTTTGAACGTCTGGTGGAGTCGGATTTGGGTCCTCCCCCGACCTCCATAGCTCTCAATAAAGCACCACACGCAATTCTGTGATTGTGTGTTCCTTCCTGTGCCAACATCCCAGAGAGCTGCACAGGTGTTGGAGTCCAGGACATCCCTTTGGATGAGCTGGGACCCGGGAAAGAGAATTTGAGCCCTGGACAGGGGGGTGTGGAGCTGGTCCAGGGGTTTGGAGACCTTGGCACAGCCCAGGAAGACACTGGGATTGATCTCAGCCCATGGGAGAAACTTCCAGCACAAGGAGAGGAATTGCAAATCACCAGGAAGTGAAAACAGTAGTTTAGCGCAGTAGAACGTGCAAAATTCAGTAGTTTTAGGGTTTTTAGAATAGAGGTAAATGGGGGACAAGATGGTGGGATTTGGGTGGTGCCTCGTGTCCCTCTCCTTCTCCCTCGTCCTCCATCCCCTGAGGTGGTGATGGCACAGGGCAGTGACAGTGGGTTGGGTCAGAGCAGAAATGACCCTTTTAGTGTGAGCCCTGGGCATTGGTGTGAAATTGTAAATACCCCACCCGTGGTTATCTGTATAAATGTGAGGTGACCCCCATCAATGGTCAGTCCCCTCATGTCCCAGCCCTGTCCAGACCCCAGCTAGGAGTGGAAAAAATTCTGAGATATCAAAAAATAAACATCACAAGAAAACAGAAAACAAAACCTTGAAGACTCCATTTCTTTGTACCAACACAACTTGGGGCTTTTAGAGGGCCAAGGACTTTAAACAACCCGAATCTGGGGTAAGAAAACCAACCCGAGACACAGGGAGCAGCACGAGGAGCACATCCCAAACCACACAATCCAGAGCCACACAGACTTCACAAGCAGCTCCGAGATGAAAAGTGGGAGCTGAGAGCTCCGGGGCCGGCACGGCAGGATCAGAAGCTGCTTTGATTTAAAGGCAAGGGGCTGGTTTCATCAGGAGCCCACGCTGAGGAGATGGTTCACCACCCACCAGCAGCACCGTGTGAAGCTGTGACCTCCAGGACCCGCAGCTCTGAGAGCACCAGGAGTGTGCAGAGAGAGGGGCCGGCCAGGGACGGGATCAGCAGCATCCACAGGGAATCCTGGAGCATCCCAGAGCTTTAATGACTTTTGGGAGTCACTCGGGAGATGGGGAGGGAAGAGTTCAGCTGCACATCGGGATGGGAAAAGGAATTTGAGAGGAGCTGCTGGAATGCTGATGGCTCCTTCAAAAATCTTCCTCCAAACTTGGCTCTTGACAGGAAAATGGGAACTCAGAGAACATGGAAACGAGGGAGTTTAAGGAATGCTGCTCCCAAATAGGCTGATGGCCCCAAAGGGGTCTCAGGAAAGAAGAGAATTTCAGAAATGCTGCTCCAGGAATGTTTGATGGCCCCAAAGGGTCTCAGGAAAGAAGAGAACTTCAAAAATGCTGCAGAAAGGACTGACAGCTCCAAGGGGGTCTCAGGAAATGAGAATNAAGGGGTCTCAGGAAATGAGAACCTCAAAAATGCTCCTCCAGGAAGGGCTGGTGGATACAAGAGGTCTCAGGAACATGAAAGTAAGAGAGAATTTCAGAAATGCTGATCCAGGAAGGGTTGATGGCCCCAATGGGTCTCAGGAACATGGAAACAACAGAGAACGTCAGAAATGTTGCTCCAGGAAGAGCTGATGGATCCAGAGGGTCTTGGGAAGAGAAACAGAGAGAGAACTTCAGGAATGCTGCTCCATGAAGGGCTGATGGCCCCAAGGAGTCTCAGGAACATGGAAATTGAGAAAGAACACCAGAAATGTTCCTCCAGAAAAGGCTGATGGCCCCAAAGGAACACAGGAATGAGAGAGAACTTTAGAAATCCTCCTCCAGAAAGGGTTGATGGCTCCAGAGGGTCTCAGGAAGAGAAACAAAGAGAGAACTTCAGAAATGCTGCTCCAGGAAGGGCTGATGGCCCCAAGGGGTCCCCTGGGCTCAGCTCCAGAAAAAGAAACATAAAATCAACCAGAGGAACTTGGAATTCCCAGGTTCTCGGTTGTCCCAGGCTCACTTGGTGCACTTGGTGCTTTTGTTGTCACCCACTGCCCAACATCTGGAGCACAGCGAGGTGCCTGTGCTGCCTTCACATCTGGCACAGCTGTGCTGGAAGTGTGTGCAATAATTCACATGCAGGGACAGGTTCCTTTTCCAGGGAACCACGGGACAAAGCCAAAAGAATTTCTACACAAATGAAGTAAAAAAAAAAACCAAACAAAAACAGAGGAGAAGAAAAGATTTTGTGCAAGGGAGGGAAATGCAGCGCCCAGGCTGGAGAGGCAAAATGAAGACACTGAGGGGGAGGAACTGAACCCAGACAGGAATAAACTCCCTGGATTTGGCCATTCCTCACTCACAGCCCCGCTTCTCCCACCACATCCCCTCAACAGAAAATCAAGGAGCAGAAACTGGTTCCTCGGGGGAATGACAAGGGAAGGCTCAAGGAGTGGGAGGCACTTGGGGGCAATGTGACAGCTGATGCAAGTTTCCTAAAATAAACCCCAAAAGGCTGGGAGCATTCTGTGCTCTGAAGCCCACGACACCAGGATAAAGCAGCAACAGCAGCACAATTCCCAGTGAAAATCCCAGTCCCTCCCACCCACACAAAACACAACAGGGATAGAAAAGATCTGCAAAGCCTCGTTATCAAAGCAACCATCTCCATCCTAAAAGTAAAGTTCCCACCTGAATTTTCCAATCAGGAACATCTCCTGAAGCTCCAGAATACCACAGACAGAGACACATTTTGGGGTGTTTTGGGTGACAGGTTTTGGGGTGTGAGGTGCCACAGACCAGGGACAATCAGCAGCAATTCCCAACAGCCTCAGCACTGGGAATTCCCAGCTCCAGCAGGTCCTGGAGGGACTCAGGCTGTTCTGGGGCATTTTCTTCTTTCCCATGGATTTAGAGGGAGGAATTGCACTGGTCCTGCCAGATCTCTCAGGGACAAAGTGAAGAGAACTCCAAGTTTGGAAGCTGAGAAAAAGTCTGGGGGTGAGGATGCAGGAGAAGTCCAGAGTGGACTGGGCTGGAGGGGACCTCATTCCCTCTGGAAAATAATCTCTACCAGAGAGGCACCAAACCAACCCAAACCAGAGAGATTTTTATAACTAATACCCAGGATTTGGGTAAAATAACCTGTAAAATGGTCATGAAATTAACAAAATGCTCAGTTCCTGCAGCCACACTGATCTGTATGGCAGGGCCAGGTAAAGGGTTTGGGATCTCTCCTGCTTTCCCCTCTTGTTGCATCTCTGATAATCCATCAGAACTCTTCAGCTCCCAACTCTTTTCAGTCCTGCTGAAGTTTTCTTCACAGAGAGATTTCCTCCTTTTGGAGGCTTTCAAGGCTCTAAATAAGCTCAGGTTAATTCAGGAATTGCTGAATGGGGAGAATTCCACACCCTGGGGACAGGGCAGGAGCACACCTGGGTGGCCTGGAGGAGAACAGGGCAGCTCCTGCTGTGCTTCCCCTTCCACCTCCCAGCCTGGAGACCCCACAGTGCCCCTCCTGACCCCACCCTGCTCCTTCCCCCTCCTGCTCCCTGCTTGGCTGATGCTTTAAGTTTTATCTTCCATGTATTTC
>SWJQ01000360.1:332648-345870 GCA_007252995.1 Zosterops borbonicus
TGGCCAGGCTCTTGTCCTGCCCAAGGTGGGTCCCTAAAAGCTTTTTAATAAATCTCTACTTTATTCTCCAGCTCTGTCCAGTCTCTGTCCCAGCTCAGCCTTCCCAAGGCATCACAGCAGGATTTTATTTCTCACCTGTCAAGGCTCAAGGTCTCCCGACAGAGCAGCTGAAAGAGCTGTAAATGTGTGATTTTTATTAATCTGTCTCAAACAGCTCCTGCACTGCCTGGCACAGCCCCTTTCCCTTGGAATTCTTCCTGCAGGATTCACATCCAACAGGTTGGGGGGCAAAGGAAACCCAGCTCAGGACTCTCCAAGTGATGGGATCAAAGTGAAGGCACTTAAAGCAAACTGGATCATTTAATAAAAAACAAAAAAATTCCAAAATTCCATTTTTAAAGCAGGGAGGGTGAATGATAATGCAGGTTTTTCTAAAAGCAGGTCGAGTCAAGGTTACTTGAAGTGCTGAGTTAATGGGCTCATAAATACCATCATTAGGTGCCACTCCATAGCTTGGAATTATCCTGATGAAATTGGATTTTGTTTATTTGTGCCCAGCCCTGGCCATGACTAAAACTCCCCAGAACGCTCGGAAAATGAAATATTTGAAATATTCAGCTGCGAGAGGCTTCAAGAGAGTTGGCTGCGAGTCTCTCTGCCCTATTACCAATAATTAAAACCCGTTTTTTTCATAGGCAGAAGGGGGAAAAAGGGGTTTTGAGCTCTCTTTTCCTGCTGAATCACATCAGCATGGTTAAAGAGAGATAGGAGCACCATTTTTTTTTATTTTTCCCCCCTACGGGCAAAAATTATTGAGAACTGACTCATCTGAATTTAATTACCAGGGCCAGCTCGGAGAGATGAAATTCCAAACAAGGCTCCTTTGCAATTCCCCAAGTTTCCTTCAGG
Organism: Zosterops borbonicus; assembly: GCA_007252995.1. Classification (NCBI taxonomy): domain Eukaryota; kingdom Metazoa; phylum Chordata; class Aves; order Passeriformes; family Zosteropidae; genus Zosterops; species Zosterops borbonicus. Next base: position 333,558 of record SWJQ01000360.1, read on the forward strand.
AATGCAAAATGAGGTGCCCTGGAATGGGCTGGGGGGGTGAAAATTGAAGGATTTTGGGGATGTGGAATTCAGAGATGCACCTTGAAAAGCTTCTGCCAGGGGGAATTCCTGCAGGTGGAATTAGGGGATCCCAAAAAGGGCTGAGCTCATCCAGGGAAAGGTGATGGGAGGAAAGGCAGAGCGAGGGATGCAGCACAGGCACACCTGGAGGGGGAGCAGGGATGCAAATCCATCATTTTTCCCTCCAACGAGCCCCAAAAGTGACACCTGCAGAACTTAAACCAAGCTTTAATCTCAGTTTTAATGTGTGCACTGCAGGCTCAGCTCAAAGCCAGGCTTACACCCCCCCACAATTGGCATTTTTAAAGTTGTTTTTGTTTTTTTCCCCTCTTGTATTTATGAAGAATTTATTAATTTTATTTTATTTTATTTTTTTCTCTCCCAGCAGCAGGTTCCCTCTTTCCAGGCTTTGTTTTATTTTTTGACATGACAAGACACAGCTCTGCTCTGGCAACACCTCCAGGCTGAATAATGTTTCTTAACCAACTCCATCCATCTTCCCAGCCAAGCACAGCTGAGTGCCTACAAACCAACAGTGCCCTAAAATATTAATGCATTCTAATAAAACCAGCCTGAGCTTTTTTTTTTTTTTCTTTCATCAAACAGCAACATCTAATTTTCCAAGGGGGCCTGGGAACGGTAAACAATTGGTACGTGGTAAATGGCAACTTCCCTCCCATCAATACAGCCTAAACACTCCAGTCCTGCTCCCTCAGAATTGCCAGCCGGGATAAATCACTCAAATAAATGGGATTTGCAACAGGATCCTCGTAAATAATCACAATTTAACTGGCTGCTGATAATCCCAGGCAACGCCTGAGCATTTCAAACGCTGAGTTCTTCACTTCCAGAGGGATGTTGGGTTTAAATCCAACTTCCAGGACCTTCCACCTGCTGCCAGTCAGGATTTTTAAGCATTTGCTGAGTTAACTTCATCACCGTGTCCTTTGCTACCAAACCAACACCAGGAACACACCAAATTCCCTCTGCAGTTCCTTATTTCCCCTTCTTTCAGAGCACTGGGGTAGCTCCTGAATATTGGAAATATTGGCCTCTATCCCAAACCAAAGCAATATTTCTGAGAGCATTTTCCAGGCAACCCCTGGGATGAGTGAGAGGGGTTGGAATTGTCTCCTGTCCCAGGGACAAGTGGAAATATTGGAAATATTGGAAATATTGGCCTCTCTCCCAAACCAAAGCAATATTTCCGAGAGCATTTTCCAGGCAACCCCTGGAATGGGAGAGAGGGGTTGGAATTGTGTCTCCTGTCCTGTCTCCTGTCCCAGGGACAAGTGGAAATATTGGAAATATTGGCCTCTATCCCAAACCAAAGTAATATTTCTTGGGCATTTTCCAGGCAACCCCTGGAACGAGACAGAGGGGTTGGAATTGTGTCTCCTGTCCCAGGGACAAGTGGATGTGGTGAAACATTTCCAGAAGTCCATCAGCACCAACAGGTTCAGCAATAATCAGGATTTTTAGCAAAAGCAAGGCTTGAGTGTGGCAGGGTTGGAAGTTCTCAGAGGTTCAGTGATTTTTGTTTGGGTTTTTTTTTTTTAAATCTTTATTTTCTTACCCAACCACACCACGGACTCTCATTGCAGACAACGGGATGCAAAGCAGCCAGTGCTCACTGCAGAGTTTACCAAGCAAATCCCAAATTTCAGACAGAATAATTGGGAATCTCCCCCTCCTTCAGGCCCAAACTGCTCACTCTGACCAGGCTGTGAAGTTTGGCTCTGCCCACAGAATGTCCTACAAGGAATCAACACCAGCAGGAACCTACCAGAGCGAGGATCCCTCCGTGCCAGCCACCTCCAGGACGTCGTATCCATCCTCCAGCTGGAAATCCATGAACACCAGGGCAATGGTGTCCCCAGGCTCGGCCAGGATGGTCCAGGTGCAGTCGGCATTGTTGCCATACTCCAGGGGGAAGTGAGGGCTGGAGATGATCCCGCTCTGGCCCCGCAGGGTCCCTCCACAGGCGTCGTCAGCTGCAACACAAGGCCAGGAGTGAGCCCTGGAGTGCCCAAAAACCCAGAGACAAACCCCAAAATGCTTTGGTCAGGGGTGGTTTGATACAGGCTGTGTNCTGTCATGCCTGAGCTGTTTTGGTTTTCTAGAATTCTTTTCCCAAGGGATTTTCTGTAAACAAGAGAAATATTTTTGTANGTGCTGTGCCTGACATGTTTTGGTTTTCTAGAATTCTTTTCCCAAGGAATTTTCTGTAAACAAGAGAAATATTTTTGTAACTGGAACTTTGTTATTCATTCCTTTCCCTAGAAGAGACTTCTCCTTGCTGTCCCTCTGCTCTGACCAATGGGAGTGAAGAGGTTTGTCTTTGTGTCACCAATCAAATTAATCTGTGTAAAACAGTATAAAAGGGAGACACATCCCAAAAATAAAGGAGTCATTTTCAGCCTTCTGAATCTCAGAGTCTGTGTCATTGTTGGTGTAAAACAACATCATGAGGCCAGTGTGTTATCAGCCCCACAAAGGTGTTATCAAGCTCTAGGGGTGACCACCAACCACCCAAAAATGGCTCAAGAATTATTAGCGAGATAGCTGGATTGGAGGTATTTTGAAAAAGCAAAAAGGTTTTAATAAAAGAGGGAATAACAACAAACCACACAGAAGAAAAGCTGTGCACAGCACAGGGAAATCCCTCAAACCTGCTGAGACACCCCAAAAAGGCACAGAGGATCACTAGGCAATGAGTGAGAAGGGCCTTTTTGCAGTGAAATCCCTCACACCTCCTAAGACACCTCATAAAAAGCACAAAGGATCACTCTTTTAAGTAGGTAACAAGCAAGGAGGGTTTTTTGGAATGCTGACCAATAGAAACAGGTCTTGAGGTACATTTTTACTGCCCAACAGGTGCTTTTCTGCTGGCACTGGGCTGATCAGGGTGAGAAGAGCATAGAAATTGCTGGTTCTTCTTCCTAAAAATTCAGGGGTGAAATTAAGACTATTTTCCTAATATNAAAATTTCAGGTTCTTCTTCCTAAAAATTCAGGGGTGAAATTAAGACTATTTTCCTAATATTGGAACACAGCTTGGCTGTGGGGGTGTCCTGCAACATCAGTTCAGTGCCTGCTCTGGAGGATGACGATGCAAAACCCAGCAGGACCAGCCAGGGGCTCATTCCTGGCAAGTCTTGGCTCGTTTCCCACCAAGCCCTTGGGGTTGGTTTTTTTAAACACCCCCCAAGTGCCAGAGCTGCTCCCAGCTCTCCTGAGGAGCCCCTTCCCAGCTCATCTCCCTGTGTCAGACACAATCTCCTCACTGGCCCATAAAATCCTTCAAACTTTGCACAGTGGGACGCACAGTGGGACCTCCAAAGATCCATGGAAAACTCCATGGAAAAGTCCAACCCACCCCTTGAACTGGAAGGAACCATGAGGGATTGAAGAATTTTCATTCAGCGCCACATTAGACTTCCACAAAAAGGGACTACTCTGTTTTTATGCAAACTCCCAGGAGCTGAGGATCCAGCCGTGGTTCGGTTTGGCTTTTTTTTATTATCATCATATTTATTATTAAGAGGGGGAGTTCTTAATTTAAATTCCTTGACAATTTTTTTTTTTATTTTTTTCACTGCAGAAGGTATTTAACGGGGGAACACATTCCCTTCCCATCCACCTTTAAACACACACTCCCTCAGTTTGTAGGGGGCTGTTTTTGCTTCAACACAATCCCACAACCTTCCCAAACCTGCTGGAGCAGCCCTCCAGTTATTCTGGGCACGCACAGCCTCGGCAGCTGCTGGAGTTACAGTAGAGACAGAGCACTTTTAATGAGATTATGCAGATTTGATATGCCCAAAATGGAGCTCCACAAATGTTCCCAACTTTTCCTCTGGCTTTGATGAGGTTTTTTTTATTCTGCCGCCCACCAGAAACAGAAACCCACCAGTTCTGCTTTAATTCAGCAACAAGTCTGAGCAAAGGCTTTTCCCTGAGTGCATGGAAGTGTTTTCCCAACAGACTGGGGTGTTTTTGGGATCGTTTCCTGCTGCTCCAAAGGCTCTGCTTTGCTGGAGGTTCACTGGCACAGGTGAGGGCAGAACGGGAATTCTGCCCCCAGCATTCCAACTGCCAGGATAAAACCACAGCTGGACTTGTGGGGCTCAGCCTAAGCCCCGTTTAGGCTCAAAATTGGCCTCATTTCACTCCTGGGGGCAGAAGGATTGGGCAGGAAATGTGTAAAACACACGGGGAGACCTTTCTAGGGGATTCTAACATGGACATCCCTGATCTGATCCCTGTTCCAGGGATTTCTGACACAGGAATGAATCCCTGAATCCCTGATCTGATCCCCATTCCAGGGATTTCTGACACAGAGATCCCTGATCTGATCATCCCTGTTCCAGGAATTTCTGATATGGGAATTCCTGCTCTGATCCCTGTTCCAGGGATTTCTGACACAGGAATGAAACTCTGATCTGATCCCCGCTCAAGGGATTTCTGATATGGGAATTCCTGCTCTGATCCCTCTTCCAGGCATTTCTGACATGGGAATCCTTGATCTGATCCCTGTTCCAGGGATTTCCGACATGGGAATGGGATTTTTCTAGGGCAGGGATAAACCTCAGCTTAGCCCAGGCTTCACAGCCAGTCAGGACTTCCAGTTGTGGAGGCAAATTCCCAAATTCCAGAGCCAAACTCCTGCCCCAGGTGCTGTTCCCACAGGAATTCCCTGCTCCTTTCCCTCCCCACTGGGTTTGTGCTCGTCTTTTGTGAGAAAACTTCATCATTCCAAAGATTGCGATTTCCCTGAGCTGGGTAAAGGGAGTGCAGCCAATTCCCATGGAGGAGGATGAGAAAGGTGAGCCCAGCATCCCAACACTCTCCTGCCCCAACAAATCCTCCCCTGGATTCCTCCTCTTTCCCACCAGGAATTTCTCTTGGATTTTTTTCAATGCACCAAGACCAGAGCAGAGGCAAAGCTGCCAAGACAGGGATAAAATGTCACAGAGCAGGGGAAAAGGAGGAAGGAAAAAGCACAAGGAAATCCTGGATCAGGGACAGAAGCCCCCAACACCTCCCTGTTATCCTGGAGAGAAGGGGAGAGGAGACTTTGGGCAGAGTCCCCAAACATTGTCCTTTAAAGTGACATTGGACAGTCTGTTCCCAAGAAAGCTCCCCAGGTTTAACCTGCTCACCCTGAGAACACTTTTCTTCCCAATTTATCAGCATCCCATCCCCAACTTCCATTAGAAAATGAAATAACACCTACAAATGCATTTAATAAACTTCCCAACGGCCACGACCAATAAGCCAATTTTAACAGAATTCGTTACAAACTACAAAGGCCACAAAGATCTTTTTGCTCTCAGGGAAAGCTGAATTTATTAAATATATTTACTCTCCTTCAGGCAGGAGCTTTGGAGCCACCCTTTTCCTTGCAGAAGAAAGGGAAAACCTTTTTGATAGAATGAAAATCCTTTCACCTTTTGCTCCAAGAGCAAATTTTTCCCAGTTTATCCCAGTTTATCAGCCAAGCACGACTGGGACACTCCTGGGAGCCCAGTGATGCTGCTGGAAGTGCAGCAGGGCTTCAAACCCACCCTCTGCAGCCTGGCTTTGCTGCTTTCCTGGAAGGAGATTTCAATGTTCCAGGAGAATATTTCTCCTTCCTGCCTTCCAAAAAATCGCTTCAAGTGCAAATTCCAAGGTAAAGTCTTGAAGGATCAGCACCAAATCCATCAGAAAAGAAGCTGTGCAGGCACAGCTCCACCAGAGCAGCTGAAAAAGCACATTTTGTGCTGCCCTTGGAGCCATTCCCTGGATTTTCCTCCTTTGCTGGAGCAGCTCAGGTGCCACCAGCCCCAGCCTGGAGTCCAGACTGGAAGGGCAGCCCTGAAATCAAACACGGGGTTGGCAGCTCAGGATGGGAAAGCAGAACTGGGCTGTTCCTCCAGCTGGAGAGGGGAGGGCAGGAATGGAAATGATGCCAAGCCTCAGCTCCAGCACCAGCTGGGGTCAGGATTAATCCCTCCCTCCCTGGGGTTTCCTCCACAAATGCTGAATGGGGCTGGGCAAGGAGAAACTCTGGGAAATGCTGTCACAGGGAGCTGCTCCTGCCAGGCAGGGAATTCCCTTTTCTCCTGGCAAAGTGTTGCTTTGCCCCTTCTCAAGGTGGGATTTCAGGGAATTTCGCCTTTTAGAGTGTCCAGAGGAGGAGCCATGAGGGGTGAAGGGGCAGGAGGAGAAGCTGAGGGCATTTGGGGTGTCCAGCTGAGGGCAGAGCTCAGAGGGGCTGCAGCTCCTCCTGATGGAATATTAGGATGGATTTAAGGAAAAATTCTTCCCCCAGGCTCCCCAGGGATTGGGAACATTCCCAAGGCTGCCAGAGCTCCAGGAGAGTTTGAACTCTGCTCTCAGGGTGGGATTTTGGGGTGTCAGTGCAGGGCCAGGAGCTGGAACCAATGATCCTTCATCCCTTGATTCTAGGAGTATTTTCATCTCCAGTAAAACTCAAAATATTTTTTTTTTTACATAAAAATATTATCAAAGCCACAAAGATGTTCCTAATTGGAAGAATGAGCAGAGAAAAGCATCATAATTGACCATAAAACCCACCAGGGATAAGCAGCCCCTTCTCAAGTCACTCTGAGCCCTTTCTCACACTCACTAAATGCTCCCAAACCAGCAGTGAAGTGCCCAAAAAAACCCACTGAGAGGCAGAACACAGCTCTGTGTGCATTAAAAACCATCCCGAGCAAACAACATTTGCTCACTTTCAACTCCAGCTGCAGGGCCCAGCTCGGAGGGGCTGATTGATTGCACGGGCAGAGTCAATAAAAAGGATCAATAGGAGATGCTCTGCTGAAGTACACAAGGAATCGAGGGGATGAGACCTCAGGAGCAGCAGCAAATGTTTCTGGTAGAACAACACAGACATTTGTGTATTTACAGACTCTCCAGCCACCCCCGTGGGAGCACAATTAGTCAGTCAGGCACTCTCTGGGCTGAGAAAGGAATTTGAAGTTTCCCTGTCCTTAAACCAGTAGAAAGTTGGGAATTTTTGTCAATCCAAGGGCAGTTTTTACCTCCCCAAGCCAGGGGAAATCCCACCCTGCAGCAGAGTCACCACAGGATGTGCCACAGGAGAGGGAAGCTGGAGCTGGAAAGCAGAAAATCCAGTCCCATTTCCAGTGTTTGGGCTGGAAAAGCGGCAGGGTTTGGTAGGTGATGGATCTTCTGGAGAATCGTGGGATGATGATTGGGTTGGGTTGGGTTGGGTTGGGTTGGGTTGGGTTAGGTTGGGTTGGGTTGGGTTGGGTTAGGTTGGGTTGGGTTGGGTTGGGTTGGGTTGGGTTGGGTTGGGCTGGGAAGGAGCTGAAGGATCATCTCATTTCAACCCATTCCCACCTTCCACCATCCCGGGTTACTCCAGCCTGGCCTTGGACACTTCCAGGATCCAGGAACAGCCACGTTTTCCCTGGGAAATCCATCCCAGCCCCTCCCCACCCTCACAGGAAGGAATTTAACCCAAACCTATTCTATTTCAGTTTAAAGCCATCCCCCCTTGTCCTGTCCCTTGTCAAATTGGGGTTTTTCCCCACTTCACATGAAGAAACTGCAGCTAAAGCAGCTCTGCCACATTCCCAACACTCCGAGCCCTTCACACCCTCCCCATTATTCCCCCAAACCCCGGCAGCCTTGAGGAACCCATTAAAAAGGATTAACCACAACCCCAAAAACCATCAACCCCAACCCAAAAACCATCAACCACAACCCAAAAACCATCAACCACACCCCCAAAAACCATCAACCACACCATGTTTACTTTCCCCCTTTAGGGCTGGATTTTAAGGGTTGGTTTTTTTAGGGTTGATTTTTAAGGGTTGGTTTTCAAGGGCTGATTTTCAAGAGTTGGGTTTTAAGGGTTGATTTTAAAGGGGTGGTTTTCGAGGGTTGGTTTTTAGGGTTGATTTTTAAGGGCTGCTTCTTAAGGGTGGATTTTTAAGGGTTTGTTTTTTAGGGTTAATTTTTAAGGGCTGGTTTTTTTGGGTGGATTTTTAAGGGCTGGTTTTCATTGGCTGGTTTTTAAGGGTTTGTTTTTAAGGGCTGGTTTTTAAGGGTTGGGTTTTAAGAGTTAATTTTTAAGGGCTGGTTCTTAAGAGTGGATTTTTAAGGGCTGATTTTTAAGGGTTGTTTTTTTAGGGTTGATTTTTAAGGGTTGATTTTTAAGGGTTGGGTTTTAAGGGTTGGGTTTCAAGGGCTGGATTTTAAGGGTTGGGTTTTAAGAGCTGGTTTTGTAGGGTTGGTTTTTAAGGGTTGGGTTTCAAGGGTTGGTTTTTAAGGGTTGAGTTTTAAGGGTTAATTTTTAAGGGCTGGTTCTTAAGGGTTGGATTTTAACAGTTGATTCTCAAGGGTTGATTTTTGAGGGTTGAGATTTTTAAGGGTTGGGTTTTTAACCCTTTTAGACCAAGCCCCCCACCCCGAACACCTCCACAAACCCCATTCCGAGGGGGATCTCGTTACCTCTGCAGACGGGGAGAGGGAAATCCCAGGAGGCTCCATGTCCCGAGCTGGCCTGGCAGGTGAGCAGGGCGTGGCCCTCCAGGAAGAATCCGGGGTTGCAGCTGTACCTGACCCTGTCCCCGATGCTGAAGGTGGTCCCCTGCTGGACCCCGTTCTGCAGCCGCCCTGGGTTCCCGCACGTGTGGCTGGGCAGGGCTGCAAGGAAAGCAGGGCCTGGTTAGGGATGGGGAAATGTCACAGGGATGAGGGGAATCCTCAGTTAAAATGGAATAATTGTCATTGAAAACAGAATATTTGTCATTGAAAATAATCGGCATTGGAAACAAAATAATTGTCATTGGAAATTGAAAAAACGTCATTGAAAACAGAATATTCGACTTGGGCTGCAAGAAAAGCAGGGTTTGGTTTGGGACAGGGAAATGTCACAGGGATGAGGGAAATCCTCAGTCAAAATGCAATAATCGAATAAAAGTTATCTAAGATAGAATAATTGTCATTGAAAACAGAATAATCGTCAATGAAGACAGAATAATCATCACTGAAAATTGAAAAATCGTCATTGAAAATTGAATAATCGTCATTAAAAACAGAATATTCCAGTTGAGCTCCAAGGAAAGCAGGGCTTGGTTTGGGACAGGGAAATGTCACAGGGATGAAGGAAATTGTCATTGAAAATAGAATAATCATCATTGAAAACAGAATAATCGTCATTGAAAATTGAATATTTGTCATTGGAAATTGAATAATGGTCATTGAAAATAATCGTCACTGAAAAGATTCAACTTGGGCTGCAAGGAAGGCAGGGCTTGGTTCGGGACAGGGAATTGTCACAGGGATGAGGGAAATCCTCAGTTAAAATTGAATAATCGTCACTGAAAATAATCATCACTGAAAACAGAATATTCATCACTGAAAATAATCATCATTGAAAACAAAATAATGGTCACTGAAAATTGAATAATCGTCATTGAAAACAGAATATTTGACTTGGGCTGCAAGGAAAGCAGGGCTTGGCTTGGGACAGGTAATTGTCACAGGGCTGAGGGAAATCGTCATTGAAAACTGAATAATCCTCACTGAAAACTGAATAATCCTCACTGAAAATTGAAAAATCGTCATTGAAAATTGAATAATTGTCATTAAAAATAATTATCATTGAAAAGATTCAACTTGGGCTGCAAGGAAAGCAGGGCCTGGTTAGGGACAGGGAAATGTCACAGGGATGAGGGAAATCCTCAGTTAAAATTGAATAATGATCACTGAAAACAGGATATTCGTCACTGAAAATTGAACAATTGTGATTGAAAATAATTGTGATTGAAAACAGAATATTCGTTATCTGAGCTCTGGTCACACACACAGTGTCCCCAAGCCCAGATTTGGGGGTTTTTATGCTGTTCCTCTGAGCTCTGGTTACACACACAGTGTCCCCAAGCCCAGATTTGGGGTTTCTCAGCTGTCCCTCTGGTCACACACAGTGTCCCCAAGCCCAGATTTGGGGTTTGGGTTTCTCAGCTGTCCCTCTGGTCACACAGAGTGTCCCCAAGCCCACCCTGATGCTCCAGCCTCCCCCAGCCCGTCCCTGCACAGCAGCAGGGGCAGATTCCAGTGCCTGACACCATTTTTCCCCCTAAACCCATTATTTAGATCCTCCCCCAAAGCCCCTGGAGCTGGGAAGTTCCACCTGGAAACATCCCTGCCCAGGCAGGTTGTGGGAGCAGGGGCTGCTGTCAAATCCAAACGGGTGGAAAAGCAGCCCAGAACTAACATTTCATTTTCTGTAATGATACTCAAACCCCCAATTTAATTAAATTACCAATGTTGCTTTTTTTTTTTTCCCTTCTTTTAAATGAACCCACTCCTGCTTTTATGCTTCCATCCTTTAAAATTAATGAGGAGAACTCCGCTATAAATAAAAATCCATCATTTTTAAAAGTCAATCTCCACCACGAGCTGCTCTCTGCTTAATGAACTGTGAAGAATCAGACAACCCTGACCTGCATGGGATCTGAAAAATCAAGACTCGAAAAACAGATCTCAGATTAAAATTCTGCTTCACTGGGCTGCCTGCACATTTCAGATCTCGTTCCAGCAGGGGAAGCACAGCAGCTTTGGGGGAGCAGCGTTAACCCCCCACTGCCCTGGGTTCCTGCAGGGAACTGGGATTGGGGTGTTTGAAAGCAGGAGATGAGGAGATCTTCAAATTCCTGCTCGTGGAGAGAGAAAAGTGATCCCAGAGGGGTTGGGGTTACACCCAGAGCTGGGCTGAGCTGCCCAGGTGCAGAACCTGTGTCCAGGGAATCTGATTTCCCATCCCTGAAATGTCCAAGGCTGGGTGGAAAGGACCTGGAGCACCCTGGGGTGGTGGAGGTGTCCCTGCCCATGGTGGGATGGGTCCCACCCAAACCAGCCTGGGATCCCCATGGTCACCCCAAACCAGACCTGCTGAAACCTCCCTTCCCCTGAGAGGGCAGGAGCAGAGTCCAAGGACACAGCGCTGGAGCCTCAGAGAATTCCAGCCTCCTCAGGCCTGGAAAAGGTCCCCAGGGTCCCCAGTTCCAACCCTCAGAGAATTCCAGCCTCCTCAGGCCTGGAAAAGGTCCCCAGGGTCCCCAGTTCCAACCCTCAGAGAATTCCAGCCTCCTCAGGGCTGGAAAAGGTCCTCATTTCCAACCCTCAGAGAATTCCAGCCTCCTCAGGCCTGGAAAAGGTCCCCAGGGTCCCCAGTTCCAACCCTCAGCCCACGCCCTCCATGGTCACCACTGAACCACCTCCACACTTTGCTCAGGGCTTCCACTCCCCAGCCTCTGCCAGGCCTGGCCAACCCTTCCAGTGAGGAAAATTCTCCTCATATCAAACCCCAACACGCCCTTGAGCCGATTTCCTTTCCCTGTCACCTGGAGAAGAGCCTGGCACCTCCTGGCAGGGAGTGTGGGGAAGGCCAAGGTGCTCCCTGAGCCTCTTTTTCCTCCTCAGCTGCTCCTCTGGTGCTCCAGAACCTTCCCCAGCTCTGAAAACCCCACAGGAGACTGAGAGGGGTCTGGGGATGTCCCTGGAACCCCTGACTGTCCCCAGGCCTTTGGATCCCTGTGAGTGACTCCCTGAGCTGCTGCAGCTGCTGCTTCCATGGATTTGGGATTCTGCTCCAACACCCCTGAGCAGAGATAATATTTTATTATATTATTGCTCATCCTTGGCTGCCTCCACCAGCCAGAGCCCTGATTGCTGCAGGGATTAATAGAACTGGATTATTTACCTCAGATGTCGCCCAGAATAATGTTATTAAAGCTCTGTCTTCCCCATTTACCAATTCCACTGCAGATTAGGAGCAGGGAAATTTTTTTTCCCTCTCACCTTCCCATAAAAGCTTTGTTCCCAGCAATCAAGGGAATATTTCCCAGTGATTGTATGGAAATGAACTCTGGCACGGGGCAGATTTGTGAGGATGAAGGGAAGGTCCCGTTACTCATTTTGTAGCTGAGGCTGTTCCTCCCCACGATGGATTCCGAGCAGTTTATTTCATTTGTCTGGAGCTGAACAGCTGCCAAAGCCTGATCTGATTTTACAACAGAGGAAAGGCAATGGGATCATCCTGGTGCAGTGACACCTCCAATGTCACTGTCCCAGGGCTGGCTGGGCCCTGGACACCTCCCTGCCCAGGTGGGCACTGGAGCCACTCTGGGGGTGTTAAAGGCACAGACACAGCACAACCAGTGATATCTTGAGTTTTATCTCTCATGTATTTCAGGTTCTGTGGTGCC
>SWJQ01000360.1:346295-357674 GCA_007252995.1 Zosterops borbonicus
CAATCAAGGGAATATTTCCCAGTGATTGTATGGAAATGAACTCTGGCACGGGGCAGATTTGTGAGGATGAAGGGAAGGTCCCGTTACTCATTTTGTAGCTGAGGCTGTTCCTCCCCACGATGGATTCCGAGCAGTTTATTTCATTTGTCTGGAGCTGAACAGCTGCCAAAGCCTGATCTGATTTTACAACAGAGGAAAGGCAATGGGATCATCCTGGTGCAGTGACACCTCCAATGTCACTGTCCCAGGGCTGGCTGGGCCCTGGACACCTCCCTGCCCAGGTGGGCACTGGAGCCACTCTGGGGGTGTTAAAGGCACAGACACAGCACAACCAGTGATATCTTGAGTTTTATCTCTCATGTATTTCAGGTTCTGTGGTGCCCAGGGGTGCAGCTCTGAGCTCACAGTCAGTGTCACTCAGCTCTGCACACAGCAGGGACACAAAACAAATCCTTTTCCTGCTGCACACCAAGGACAACTGGGACAAGTTTTCAGGCCCAAAAGCACAAACAAGGGTGGGCTGGAGGGAGGAACAAGAAGGATGGGACCTCATAACCTGGAGCTGGAATTGGACAATTAAACCCCAATATGCAAATGGACCAAAACTTATCAAAGTGTGAGACTTGGTGACTGTTTGTGTCCATTTTGTGACCATTTTGGGTCCACCTTGGGTGTAGCCCTGGCCAGGCTCTTGTCCTGCCCAAGGTGTACCTTAAAGGCCTTTTAATAAATCTCTACTTTATTCTCAGCTCTGTCCAGTCTCTGTTCCAGCTCAGCCCTCCCAAGGCATCACCAGAGCAGAGCCACGAGTGTCCCACCAGGTGACAATGACCTGAGGTACAAGTGGCACCTTCTCAGCAAGAAACCAGGACATGGAAAACGGCCTGGGACAAACCCAGCAGGACCTGGAGCTCTCCCACTTCCTGCAGCTTCCAATCATCCCTCAAAGCCACTCAGCCATCAGAAGGGAACCTGGAGGGCACAAATCAACCTCTGTCCAGCTGAACATCCTCCTGCTCCACATCTCTGCTTTTTCCCTTTTCCTTTTCAGTTTGGGCCCTTTAGTCCCACCCTCTGGGNGAGCCTCTGTCCATCCTCCTGCTCCACATCTCTGCTTTTTCCCTTTTCCTTTTCAGTTTGGGCCCTTTAGTCCCACCCTCTGGGATGGGAATTCCCGGGATTTGTGTCTCACCCTCCATTCCAGTTGGAGGTGTCCCTGACCCCTGTAGGGGGAACATGAAGAGCTTTAGGTCCCTTCCAACTCAACCCCCTCTGTGATCCTGAGATTTCACCCTGGGAGCACCATCCAGGACTCTCCTTCATCCACACTTTTATCCTTTTCCTCCTGGGGCCAGAGCTGTGAGTACCAGAGCAGACCTGACCCCCAGATTTCACAGATTTCACCTAAATTGACCTGAACTTGAAATGGAAACCAGAGATTTGTGGTATTTCCATCCCCCATCCCCTGGAGCTGCTGCAGAGCTCCCAGAACTGCTGACCTGCACCAGCAGCCTCAACCCACCCCAATTTTCATTTTTTACCTCCTTTTCTCCTGCTCTTTTGAACTGTGAGCTCCCAGCACTGATCTGCACCAGAACTCTCCTCCCATCCACCTCCAGCTCTCACATCTGTTTCTTTCCACTCCTTTTAACCAGGCTGCTCCCAACTCTCCTCATCCCAGGATGGCTCCACTGCGAGTTTTTCAACATCAGGAGCTTTCACAACCTGGTGCTCGTCAAGCTGTGCCTCCTTGTTCCAGTTCATTCGAAATTAATTAGGAGTTTTTAAGTCATTAGATGTGACTCAACGCATCCTTGGCCAGAGTCCCACCATCACAACGCATTCAGCCTCATTACATCAGCCTCTCCCAAGCCCCCAAAGCTCTCATTGTCAGAAGGGGAAAGAAAAGAGAATTAAAAAATTAAAAATAAGGAGATGCTTCTCTCTTTGCTCACCATCAGCTCCTTGACCCATTCCAGGGACTTTCAAACAAAACCCAAATCCATCCTCACCCTCCTGGAGGAGAAACATTCACTGTTTCCTATTCCAATTAATCTCCAGCTCCATTTTCTCTGTGGCTGTTGCTGGGATATGAAAGAAGCCCGAGGTTTAGGGGCTCTATTACCCTATTTACATCGCTAAAAGCAGATTTTTTTATGGCTGGAATTACCCGGGCTGGTTTACGACTGAGATTTCCACGCTATCATTGTTCTAACCTTGAGATCTTATCAGCGAGCTCAGCTCTGATGATGTGAGGCTGTACATCACATCTCTGCGTTCCCCCAACTCATTTTCATCCCTAATAAAAGAGGGAGGAAGGCGAGGCAGAGCAGCAATAATTTATAAACCCCACGGAACGACGCTGCGCGGAGCACACAAAAATAACAAAATCATTGACCTCAAGCACTTGGCTCAGGCAGCGCTGCACACACGGCTCCAAATTCATCCCCACTCTGATTTTTTAATTTTTTTTTAACTCTTCTTTGCATTTTTTGGGGGGATGGAAGTCAAGATATCCACAGGAATCAACAGGAGAGCCAGGGCTGGGAGATGTTCTCGTAATGAGCCACTGGATCATAGAAATTCAAGGGAAAAACCACATTTTTATTTTTTTTTTAAGGAGAATATCCCTAAGATTTCCACCACAATTCAAAAATTAAGTGGACACCCATGGAGGACATGGAGAGGGGAGGAGAGATCCACACAGAGCCATCTCCTCTCCCTCTGCATCCACACTGGGCCAGGCCTGGCTGAGATCCCTCAGCAGCGTTTTAGCACAATCTGCTCCAGCTCACAAGAGTTTTAATCTTCACAAGAACTGTCCAGAGTGTGCTACAGCAAGTGAAATAAATGGGATCGTTTTCATTTCATTTTATCCCTCTTTTTTTTCCCCTGCCATGATTTGTTTCCAGTACAGGCAGAGATAAAGCTAAATGGAAACTACATTTTCCCCCTCCAATATTTCTCTCTTCACTAAAAACCAGCCAGAAAGTTACTTTGGGATAATAGCAATCAAAATGGTTCATCATCCATCTTCTTTGTGGGAGTAGTTCTGGGGCTTTTTGGTTGGGTTTTTTTTATTATTATTATTATTTTTGGAAACTCAGTTTCAATTTTTTTTCCCTTTCTGGAATGTGCCTGAGCAACTTCTGAGCGACTTCAGTGCAACTTCCAAGGAAAACCCACAAGGCTGGGAGAGGATGGGCTTTGAGATCATTCCCCCAGTGGTGTCTGAGCCCTCCCTCCACGCCCTTGTGGGGAATATGGATCAATGTGGCTGCAGGAAACCTCTGCTGCCCCTGCAGAACAACCCTAACCCCGGTGCTGGGAAAGATGAGACAGGAAAAGCTTACAAATATCATTGCCTGGAAAGAGATACTGAAAATATAAACCCTGTGAGTGAAACAGAAATGAAAGCTGAGCTTTGAGATGTGATCATGGCAGGGAGGAAGACGGTGACTAACTGGGAGATGGGTTGAGTGATAACAAACCAAGGGACACCAAGGGACCCAAAGGGACAGCAAGGCACCCAAAGGGACACCAAGGCACCCAAGGGTGTAGCCCCACCAAGGTATCAGGGAAAAGGCAGATAAGAGAGCAGCCTTTAGAGTTTAGGATACAGGGTGATATGGTGATATAGCAGTTCTCACGGGCTGCAGGCAAAGTCTGTAGGGTTTGTATCTCATGTCGGTTGGTCACTGTAAATTAGAATATTCAACACAAAAGGAGATTGAATGGATTGTAACAAAGACTTCACTCTTTTACCCTCCTTCCCCTCTGGCTCTCTCTCCCTCTCTCTTTGGGCTTCCCTCCAGCCCAGGCTGGTGGCTGAAGGCAAAGCCCTTTTACCCACAACCCTTGCAATAAACCCATTTTTTCCTGGAGTGTCTCAGGTGTGCAGAGTTCCCTCTCCCTGCCCTCCACAGATGCTCCTGCACCCCAGCAGATCTCCAGAGCCCCCCAGTCCTCCCTGGGCTGCAGCAGGATGCTCAGCAGGGCTGTGTTTATCCCCCAGAACACGCTCCAGCTCCCCAGTGCCACAACACTCCAGCACGGCTTAATTTAAAGGAGGTGCTGAAGTGTTTTTTGCCGAGCGGGAATGGCTTTAAGTGTGTGTTTAAAGGCTCCACTGAGCTGGCATTTAACAGCTGCAGAGTGACTCCAAAACCCTTCCCCAGGGAGGAGGGTGGTTCTACATTCCCTGTCTCCTTGTCCTGAGCTCAGGTTTAACCATTCCATGGTGCCAGGAGAATTAACCCACAAACACCCTGAGGTTTGTGTCTAAAAAGGAGACAGAGGAGTCCTGGATTTTTATTGGAATAAAGGGAGAGGCCATGGGGCATTTCCCATGGGGTGTCTCCAATTTTTGGAGGACACAGCCTCCTTTTTATCCCAATTTCCCTCTCTCTTTCCCCACTGGCTGAGGTGCTTGAGAGCCACAAATTTCCCAAACCACCCAATCCAGACCTNTTGAGAGCCACAAATTTCCCAAACCACCTAATACAGACCCCTTCTAATATACAACCCCCCCTTTTTCTTTCCTTGTGTCTCTTTTTTTNCCACAAATTTCCCAAACCACCCAATCCAGACCTCCTTCTAATATACAACCCCCCCCTTTTTCTTTCCTTGTGTCTCTTTTTTATTTTCCCTCTAAATCCAGGGATTTAGCACAGCCTGTAACAGCCCGTGTCAATCAGTGGAATTCCTATGGAATTTATGGTTATTCCCATTGCTTCTTTCACCTCTCTGTATCTGAACTTTTCTACCATCAGCACGAGAGCCCAGCCCAGAGCAGCAGCACCTGGTTATCAGCACCAAGAGAGCAGAGGAGGCCCCAAACTGAAGTTTTACCTCTCATATTTTCCAGATTTTGCACTGCTTTAATACATAACTCTGAACTTCACAGAGAGTGGGACCAAGTTAGTGATGCTCAGTTTAGTCAGACAAAACAATCCTTGTCCAGCCCAAGGGCACCACTGCAGCTTCAGGCCCAAAAGGTGCAAACAGAGAATTGAGGAAACTGGGAGGATGGGACTGCATCATTTGAAGCTGTAATTGGACAATTGTAAATAATAGATGTAAATATATGTAAATACCCCCAAAATGGAAATGGACCAAAACTTATAAAAGTGGGAAAACTTGTGACCATTTGTCCATTTTGTGACCATTTTGGTCCACCTTGGGTGTAGCCCTGGCCAAGCTCTTGTCCTGCCCAAGGTGTATCTTTTAAAAGCCTTTTTAATAATATCTATTTTATTCTTTAACTCTGTCCAGCCTCTGTTCCAGGTCACCTCTCAAGGCACCAAACCAGAGCAGACCTGGAGTCTGGGCCTGAGATTTCTGGGTATGAGAGATTTTACCCTGCTTAGCAGCTGCTGACTTTTTCCCAAGGAAAAATTTCTCAAGGAAGTTTCTTCTCAAAANCAATCTTGGCAAAACAACTCTCCTTTCTCAAAACAATCTTTGTCCNACAATCTTGGCAAAAGAACTCTCCTTTCTCAAAACAATCTTTGTCCAGGTNACCAGAGCAGACCTGGAGTCTGGGCCTGAGATTTCTGGCTCTGATATTTCTGGGTCTGAGAGATTTTACCCTGCTGGCAGCTGCTGACTTTTTCCCAAGGAAAAATTTCTCAAGGAAGTTTCTTCTCAAAAACAATCTTGGCAAAAGAACTCTCCTTTCTCAAAACAATCTTTGTCCAGGTGGTGTTGTGCTGTTTCTGGTTTAACTAATGAAGATAGGAGAGGTGTCGTTCCTATTCACCAATTGTGTTAAGTCTGTATCAGAACACCTTATAAAAGGTAGTAAAAATTAGAAAATAAAGCTATTTTTCTATGCTCTTTGCCTTCTGAAGGTTTTGGAGTCTTTCTTTCATGTCCTGCAGTGAGAGCAGCCCTGAGGAGCTGAGCTGAGCTGCCAGGGCAGGGCAGAGCTCTCACCCCATTCTGCCCCAAAACTCAGCGTGGGCAGACTCAGAGATGCCCCTGCTGGGTCTGAAGTGACCCCACACAGACAATGAGAACCAGTGTTGGTCTGCTCTGCCCCTGGCTGGCCCTGCCCACGGGGCACTCCTTGTTCTGGGGGGGAAAAGCCACTTCCAACTTCAGAGGCCACTTTAGTTNTCTGGGGGGGAAAAGCCACTTCCAGCTTCAGAGGCCACTTTAGTTGTTTTGCTGCTCATTGATCTCCTCTGGCTGTTGGCTCCTCACCCAGGAATAGCTCCCAATATTTTCTGAGCCTGAGAATTGCTGAGCTCTTCCCAAGGGAAACTTTTCAACAGTTTTTCTTTTTTCCCAAAACAACCTTGTGTGAACAATATTCCTTTCCCACAACAACAGGTGTTGTTTGTTATTTCTGTTACTCACTCAATCAGTCCTATGGACCAATAATGTGAATTTTTAGCACAAAGGGCTGAATGAATTGTAAATAAACCTTCTGATTTCTCCTGCCTCCTGACTGGGGTCAAACATCTTTATTTCGTGTCCTATTGTGACAAGCTCCATCTGTTGGAATTCAATACTACACCACGACACAGCATTCCTGGGCTCTCCTGCCTGTCAGGTTATTCCTTTCTCTGACCCAGAGATGGGAGAACTCTGCCTCTGCCATTCTGGAGCAGAGCTCCTGTGAGGAGTGTGTCACTCAGTATTTAGTATTGGATACACATTTTTAAGTTTCTTCCCCCAAACAGCCAACCAAGGCTGGGGTTGTCCAACTTTAAATGGGCATCTGAGCCCCAGAAATCAGAGGAAGGCTCCTGAAATCACGATCAGTTCTTGTCCCTGATTAGATTCAGGCACTGGGGAGATCCCACATGGAGCTAAAAGAGGTGAGCCCTTCCCAAACACTCCTTGTGCTGAGCCCTGGGCGTCTTTTCATGACATAACTGGATCACTCGAGCTGTGTCTGCAGTGAAGGGGATAAAATTACCATCTGGAGGTTTGGGGGGGAGGGGGGTTGTTTTCATCAGTTCTGACCACAAATTAATAATGAGTCTGCAGAGCTGCAGGCAGGTGGTGACCAGAATTGCTGTGGCAGCTCCGTGGGCTGTTGGTGGCACCATCCCCAGGATGGTTTTGGTTTGCTGGGTGTTGATGTGAGGTGGCTGCAGTGCCAGCTCAGCCTCCTTTGGCTTTTGCTGTAAACTGGTGTCACGTTTGGATATCACTGGTGTTAATATTTCATTTTTTTTCCCCTCTTTCCACAAACTCTGAGCTCTCACTCACTGCTTCTGGGAGGATGATGTCCTGGGATCAGGATCATCAATTATTGAGAATTTTGGTGGGTTTGGGTAGCCAGACTTCCCAAAAGAAGGAGCAGAGGGAGATAAACTGTGAGAGGGGCTCAACAAGACGGGATAAACTCCGAAGGCAGTTGGGAAATGAAAACAAACACGTTTATCCCTGTGTGTCTGTGGGTGTGAGGCAGATCTTGTGGAGTCTGAGTGGAAACGGTGAATTCTGGGGGTTTCTGGCCCCAGCTCTGGGGAAATGCAGGGTTAGGGTTAGGGTTAGGGTTAGGGTTAGGGTTAGGGTTAGGGTCACTCATGCATCACTCATGGCTTAACCTGGTGGAGCTGAGCTGACTCAGTCTCCTCACTTGGGAAGAAGGGAGAGCAGGAATGTGCTCTGAAATCCCCACCTGCCCTTCCAAAAGGCTGAGGAGGGAGGGCTGCGAGAGGGAAAACTGAGCTCTGTGTGATGCTTTGGGGACACCTGGAGCACCACTGTGTCCCCAGCCCCGCCAAGGACAACTGGGACAAGTTGCAAAAAAAAAAAAGCACAAACAAGGGTGGGCTGAAGAGAGAAAACAAGGACGGGACTTCATAACCTGGAGCTGGAATTGGGCTGTCAGGGGCTGTAGAGCCCAAAATTCCATAAAAATCGGGATGTCAGGGGCTGTAGAGCCCAAAATTCCATAAAAATTGGGCTGTCAGGGGCTGTAGAGCCCAAAATCCCATAAAAATAGGGGTGTCAGGGGCTGTAGAGCCCAAAATCNTGACCACAAATTAATAATGAGTCTGCAGAGCTGCAGGCAGGTGGTGACCAGAATTGCTGTGGCAGCTCCGTGGGCTGTTGGTGGCACCATCCCCAGGATGGTTTTGGTTTGCTGGGTGTTGATGTGAGGTGGCTGCAGTGCCAGCTCAGCCTCCTTTGGCTTTTGCTGTAAACTGGTGTCACGTTTGGATATCACTGGTGTTAATATTTCATTTTTTTTCCCCTCTTTCCACAAACTCTGAGCTCTCACTCACTGCTTCTGGGAGGATGATGTCCTGGGATCAGGATCATCAATTATTGAGAATTTTGGTGGGTTTGGGTAGCCAGACTTCCCAAAAGAAGGAGCAGAGGGAGATAAACTGTGAGAGGGGCTCAACAAGACGGGATAAACTCCGAAGGCAGTTGGGAAATGAAAACAAACACGTTTATCCCTGTGTGTCTGTGGGTGTGAGGCAGATCTTGTGGAGTCTGAGTGGAAACGGTGAATTCTGGGGGTTTCTGGCCCCAGCTCTGGGGAAGTGCAGGGTTAGGGTTAGGGTTAGGGTTAGGGTTAGGGTTAGGGTCACTCATGCATCACTCATGGCTTAACCTGGTGGAGCTGAGCTGACTCAGTCTCCTCACTTGGGAAGAAGGGAGAGCAGGAATGTGCTCTGAAATCCCCACCTGCCCTTCCAAAAGGCTGAGGAGGGAGGGCTGCGAGAGGGAAAACTGAGCTCTGTGTGATGCTTTGGGGACACCTGGAGCACCACTGTGTCCCCAGCCCCGCCAAGGACAACTGGGACAAGTTGCAAAAAAAAAAAAGCACAAACAAGGGTGGGCTGAAGAGAGAAAACAAGGACGGGACTTCATAACCTGGAGCTGGAATTGGGCTGTCAGGGGCTGTAGAGCCCAAAATTCCATAAAAATCGGGATGTCAGGGGCTGTAGAGCCCAAAATTCCATAAAAATTGGGCTGTCAGGGGCTGTAGAGCCCAAAATCCCATAAAAATAGGGGTGTCAGGGGCTGTAGAGCCCAAAATCCCATAAAAATAGGGGTGTCAGGGGCTGTAGAGCCCAGAATTCCATAAAAATCCAAATACCAGGAGCTGGAGGAACACCAAGCCCACCAGGAATGTTCCCATCCCTCCTTTTTACTCAAACCCCACCTCGTTCCCTCCTCCCTCCCTGGAAAAAACCCTGGAAACTTCACCCAAAAGCTGAGTGTCTGTCCCAAAACATTAATTTGGAATAGATGCTCCAAAGAGCTCAGAGAGACCTTAAATACACCAGGAATTCATGCAGGGAGAGGTTACAAATGAAAAATAAAATAAATCTATATATCCATAGTGCGAGGCATGTGCTGTACAAACATTGTCATGGAAACAGGACTCGGATCTGCTTTAAAGGACAAGTGGGAAGAAAAAAGGGGCTGGACTGAACCCAAAAAAACAAAACCCTCCCAGATATCTCAAGGTCTCACAATTTGCCTGAATTTTCTTCCACTTTGGGGCAAAGCCACGGCTTCAATTTGCCATCACTGAGCTGAGAGATGAAGGTTTAACTTAAATCTGAGAAAAAACATCTCAAAGGGGAGTAAATGCAAAGACAGAAATACCACGGTCAGTTCCAACGTGGAGAGGGAAAAAAAAAAAAGCAAATTTTACTGAGAATCCGACAGAAACAGCTCAAAATAACTCTCATTCCTACTTCTACTCAGTTTTTTTTTCAAATCCACTCCTGATTTCAGCTGGTGTTTGAATTAAAGCAACACAAACCTGCCTTCTCTAAGGGCAAAGATTCAAACTCTATTTAAATTTTGGACAGCAGGAGGAGAAGCCACAGGCTGCAGATGTTCCAGCTGCTGAGAGGAAGGAGAAGTAACAAAATCTGTTTATTCCACCAAGATTCACCTTCCCCTGCCCACCACAGAGCAGGACAATTCTCACCCCGTGAGTTCGTGCCTTGAGTATTTGAAATTAAAAATCCAGGGGGGATATCACTGGGGCTGGGACAGGGGGTTTGGGTGGGATTTAGGGAAAGGTTCTTCCCCCAGAGGGTGCTGAATTCAGGATTTACTGAAATCAGGTTCGACTGAATTCAGGATGAATCATTGAATCATGAATGAATGAATCACTGAAATCATGATTTACTAAAATCAGGTTTTACTGAATTCAGTATTTACTGAATTCAGCTTTTACTAAAATCAGGTTTTGCTGAATTCAGGATTTACTAAAATCAGGTTTTGCTGAATTCAGGATTTACTGAATTCAGGATTTACTGAAATCAGGATTTACTGAATTCAGCTTTTACTAAAATCAGGATTTACTGAATTCAGGATTTACTGACCCCAGGTCTTACTAAAATCAGATTTTACTGAATTCAGCTTTTACTAAATTCCAGTTTGACTGAAATCAGCTTTTACTAAAATCAGGTTTTGCTGAATTCAGGATTTACTGTATTTCAGGATTTACTGACATCAGGTCTTACTGAATTCAGGATTTACTGCCCAGGCTCCCCAGGGAACAGGAACATTCCCAAGGCTGCAGAGCCCCAGGAATGTCTGGACATCACTCCCAGGGATCTGGGGGTGTCTGTGCAGGGCCAGGAGCTGGACTGGATCATCCTTCACCCCTCCCAGCTCAGGACAACCCACATTTCTGTGACACGGAGCCAAACCAGGTAGTCTGAGCCCAAACCCTTCCATCCTCTCCCTGCTTCTTCCCATTGATTCCATTTTTAATCCTGTCCAGACAACTGAGCCCTTCAATCCCTTCCAAAGCTGCAGAGCCAGCGGGGCTGAGGAGAGGAGGAGATCAGAGCAGGAGCAGAGCAAAGGCTGCACAGGAGGGAGATCAAACCTTCCCCTCCTCACAGAGCACAAAGCAACTCCACAGACACACATCAGGATTTGGGAGATCCCTCCCAGCTCCTGCTGCCTTCCTGAAACACTCCAGGATGTGATTTCCTCCATCAAAGTCCCAAACATCCCACAGAGTTACCTAAGGAACCTTTTCCTAATGAACTCCCCACTGCAAAATCTCTGAAGCCTTTTGTCCCCTGGTGTCCTGGGTTTGGTGTAGGATGTGCACACAGTATTTATCCCATCCCCATCCCCATGAGCTGTTGGAACCAGGTGGGGCAGTGTTTTCCCAGGCCCCTCCTTTGGGCTCTTCTGCTCATGGCCCATCAATGCCTTGCCCAGGACTCCCAGGGAACTCCCTCCAGGAGCTCTCTCTGTTTAATGGGCCATCAAGGAGCCACTGCACGACTCCTCATCCCATTGGGAGATGCTCCCAATGCCCAGGGGGAGGAGCCAAGCATTCCCACCTGGAGAGAATCTGGGATTTGGGACAGGACAAGCAGCCCTGAGCCACTGGATTCCCAGAGGAGCAGAGCTCCCAGACCT
>SWJQ01000360.1:376148-393211 GCA_007252995.1 Zosterops borbonicus
CAAAAAAAAAAAAAAGACTTTTTCATGGCATGGAAAATAAAAATAAAAATAAAAGAAAAATTATAAAAAAATTGCAGAGCTCCTGGTTAGAATTCCCTGATTTATCTTCTAATCCCAGCCAGGGGTAAGGAGGGGTGGGGTCACTCTGTTTTCTAAATCAACTGAAATCCTTGTTGGGTCTGAAAATCTGAATTTTGGGGCTTTGGAAATCTGAATTTTGGACTTTGGAGATCTGAACTTTGGGCTTTAAAAACCTAATTGTGGGCTTTGATTCAGCGATTCGAGGATAATGATGGCTCCACTGCCAAATGTCACCAAAATGGGACAAATCAAACTACCAAATGGGACAAATTCAAGCACCAAAATGAGCCAAATTAAATCACCAAAATGAGCCAAATTAAAGCACCAAATGGGACAAATCAAGGCACCAAAAATGGGACAAATTAAATCACCAAAAAGGGACAAATCAAGGCACCAAAAATGGGACAAATTAAAGCACCAAAATGGAAAAAACAAGGCACCAAAAGGGGACAAATTAAAGCACCAAAATGGCCAAATCCAAGCACCAAAATGAGCCAAATTAAAGCATGAAAATGGGTGATATTAAAGCACCAAAATGAANTGGGCCAAATCAAGGCACCAAAAATGGGACAAATTAAAGCACCAAAATGGAAAAAACAAGGCACCAAAAGGGGACAAATTAAAGCACCAAAATGGCCAAATCCAAGCACCAAAATGAGCCAAATTAAAGCATGAAAATGGGTGATATTAAAGCACCAAAATGAACCAAATCAAAGCACCAAATTGAGACAAATTAAAACACTGAAATGGGCAATATTAA
The DNA here is from genome assembly GCA_007252995.1 of Zosterops borbonicus. Taxonomy (NCBI): domain Eukaryota; kingdom Metazoa; phylum Chordata; class Aves; order Passeriformes; family Zosteropidae; genus Zosterops; species Zosterops borbonicus. The sequence goes on from SWJQ01000360.1 coordinate 376,990, forward strand.
AACACTGAAATGGCCAAATCAAAGCACCAAAATGAACCAAATCAAAGCACCAAAATAGGCCAAATCAAAGCAACAAAAAAGCCAAATTAAAGCACCAAAATGAACCAAATTCAGGCATCAAAATGAACCAAATCAAAGCACCAAAATGGCCAAATCCAAGCACCGAATGGGCCAAATCAAGGCACCAAAAATGGGACAAATTAAAGCACCAAAATGAACCAAATTAAAGCACCAAAATGGTCCAAATTCAAGCATGAAAATGGGTGATATTAAAGCACCAAAATGAACCGAATCAAAGCACCAAATTGAGACAAATTAAAACACTGAAATGGCCAAATCAAAGCACCAAAATGAACCAAATCAAAGCACCAAAATAGGCCAAATCAAAGCAACAAAAAAGCCAAATTAAAGCACCAAAATGAACCAAATTCAGGCATGAAAATGAACCAAATCAAAGCACCAAAATGGCCAAATCCAAGCACCAAATGGGACAAATCAAGGCACTAAAAATGGGACAAATTAAAGCACCAAAATGAACCAAATTAAAGCACCAAAATGGCCAAATTCACGCACCGAAACGGTCCAATCAAAGCACTGAAACGGGCCAAATTCAAGCACCAAATGGTCCAGTTAAAGCACCAAAATGGCCAAATCAAAGCACCAAATGGGCCAAATTAAAGCACCAAAATNCCTAAATCAAGGCACCAAAATGGAACAAATCCAAGCACCAGAATGGGCGATATTAAAGCACCAAAATGAACCAAATCAAAGCACCAGAATGGGCCAAATTAAAGCACCAAAATGGNAAATGGGACAAATCAAGGCACTAAAAATGGGACAAATTAAAGCACCAAAATGAACCAAATTAAAGCACCAAAATGGTCCAAATTCAAGCATGAAAATGGGTGATATTAAAGCACCAAAATGAACCGAATCAAAACACCAAAATGGCCAAATTCACGCACTGAAACGGTCCAATCAAAGCACTGAAACGGGCCAAATTCAAGCACCAAATGTGCCAAATTAAAGCACCAAAATGGCCTAAATCAAGGCACCAAAATGGAACAAATCCAAGCACCAGAATGGGCGATATTAAAGCACCAAAATGAACCAAATCAAAGCACCAGAATGGGCCAAATTAAAGCACCAAAATGGTCCAAATTTAAGCATGAAAATGGGTGATATTAAAGCACCAAAATTAACCGAATCAAAACACCAAAATGGCCAAATTCACACATCAAAACAGTCCAATTAAAGCACTGAAATGGGCCAAATTCAAGCACCAAATGGAACAAATCAAGGCACCAAAAATGGGACAAATAAAGTACCAAAATGGCCAAATTAAAGCACCAAAATGGCCAAATTCACGCACCAAAACAGTCCAATTAAAGCACTGAAACAGGCAATATCAAAGCACCAAATGGGACAAATCAAGGCACCAAAAATGGGACAAATTAAAGTACCGAAATAGCCAAATCAAAGTACCAAAATGGCCAAATCAAAGCATCAAAATGGAACAAATCCAAGCACCAAAATGGGCGATATTAAAGCACCAAAATGAACTGAATCAAAACGCCAAAATGGCCAAATTAAATCACCAAAGTGGGCCAAATCAAAGCACCAAAATGGAAAAATCCAACCACCAAAACGGTCCAATTAAAGCACCAAAATGGGCGATATTAAAGCACCAAAATGGACGATATTAAAGCACCAAAATGAACCAAATCAAAGCACCAAAATGGGCCAAATTAAAGCACCAAAATGGTCCAAATTTAAGCATGAAAATGGGTGATATTAAAGCACCAAAATTAACCGAATCAAAACACCAAAATGGCCAAATTCACACATCAAAACAGTCCAATTAAAGCACTGAAATGGGCCAAATTCAAGCACCAAATGGAACAAATCAAGGCACCAAAAATGGGACAAATAAAGTACCAAAATGGCCAAATTAAAGCACCAAAATGGCCAAATTCACGCACCAAAACAGTCCAATTAAAGCACTGAAACAGGCAATATCAAAGCACCAAATGGGACAAATCAAGGCACCAAAAATGGGACAAATTAAAGTACCGAAATAGCCAAATCAAAGTACCAAAATGGCCAAATCAAAGCATCAAAATGGAACAAATCCAAGCACCAAAATGGGCGATATTAAAGCACCAAAATGAACTGAATCAAAACGCCAAAATGGCCAAATTAAATCACCAAAGTGGGCCAAATCAAAGCACCAAAATGGAAAAATCCAACCACCAAAACGGTCCAATTAAAGCACCAAAATGGGCAATATTAAAGCACCAAAACGAACCAAATCCAGGCTCCCCAGGCCCCTCAGTGGTCCCAGCCCTGCTTTTCCCCTCTCCTCCTTCCNGACGATATTAAAGCACCAAAATGAACCAAATCAAAGCACCAAAACGAACCAAATCCAGGTTCCCGGGACCCCTCAGTGGTCCCAGCCCTGCTTTTCCCCTCTCCTCCTTCCCCCAGGTTCACTGCAGTGTCACTTGTCCTTTGCTCAAAGGCTTTATTAGAGGCTCCCATTAGCACTGCCCTCTCTCCATCACTGATTGGGCTCATTTGCATATGCAAATCACACGCCAAAAGGAGACACTTAATATTCCCTGGGCTTCATTTAGGGGCTGCAGCAAACGTGGGTCAATATCTGCTCCATCTCTGCTGGGAGGGGAGGGGGGCTTGGGGCTGAGTCAGCAAATGCTAATTAGCTCTGCTGCCTTCCAAGCCTTCAAATCAATTAGTGGGATATTAAGGCAGACTGGCTGGGAGCTCATTGGAGTCATAAATATCTTTTTTTTTTTTGCGTGTGTGGCTAAAAGGGAAAAAAAGAACAGGAAGGTTTGACTCTTCCCTCCCCGCGGAGTTGGGGTAGTTTGGGATGCTGATGGAGAGAAAATCATCCAGCCCTGGGATGTGGGAGGGGAAAAGTAAGAAGGATATCCTAAAACCACTGGGATTTCAGTGGGAATTTTTCCCCTTGTTGGAATAATTGATGCCTTAATTTTTTTCTCTCATGTGTTTCAGGTTCTGTGGTGCCCAGGGGTGCAGCTCTGAGCTCACAGTCAGTGTCACTCAGCTCTGCACACAGCAGGGACACAAAACAAATCCTTTTCCTGCTGCACACCAAGGACAACTGGGACAAGTGTTCAGGCCCAAAGAATGGGACTTCACAACCTGGAGCTGGAATTGGACAATTAAACCCCAATATGCAAATGGAGCAAAACTTATCAAAGTGTGAGACCTCATAACCATTTGTCCATTTTTGTTGGGTTATTCCTTTTTCTGACCCAGAGATGGGGCTCCTCAGAGGCCTTTTAAAAACTTTTATTCCATTTTCAGTCTCATGAGAAGGGTGAGATGGTACAGATGTTACAGTTCACGCCATCACAATCAGAAGCCAAACTATTTCCTAATTCCAACCCATTATAAGTGTTTTTTGCCCTATCTGCTTTTGCCACACAATGCTGGAAATGCCTTAAAGCCAATCATCTAAAATTACCCCTCGTGGGTCCTACCACAATGCACTTTTCACAGTTTCACAATGCACATTTCTCCAAATGATCCAGTCTTATTTGCCAGGCCATCCTTTGAAACTTGTTTCTGGGGTTGTGAACTCTATGTGAGCCTTCTGCCAGGCTTTAAAAACTCTCCACAAATCCATTTCCCACACATTTTGTGTCCATTTTGTGACCATTTTGGGTCCACCTTGGGTGTAGCCCTGGCCAGGCTCTTGTCCTGCCCAAGGTGGATCCTTCAAGGCCTTTTAATAAATCTCTACTTTATTCTCAGCTCTGCCCAGTCTCTGTTCCAGCTCAGCCTCCCCAAGGCACCACAATGGGAACATTCAGGAGGAACAGGAGCAGCACATCCCACACCAAACCCCAGTGTCCAGGACAGGGATCCACTCCAGGGCAGCCATTCCAGGATGTCACAGCTCCAAAAATCCCTCTGAGCACTCCAGGACCAGCACCACGAGCTCCTGGGAACCGGCAGTGCCCGAGGAGCTGCAGCCCCAGCTCAGCCACCCAAGGGCCCATCCTGCACCTCAGGGAATCTGCTGGATTTCCCTCCCCAAACTCCAGCTGAGCTTCCCGCCCTGAGGAATGCTCTGGGATGAAGTGGCTCTGTAGCCCTGAGGTNATAACCATTTGTCCATTTTTGTTGGGTTATTCCTTTTTCTGACCCAGAGATGGGGCTCCTCAGAGGCCTTTTTAAAACTTTTATTCCATTTTCAGTCTCATGAGAAGGGTGAGATGGTACAGATGTTACAGTTCACGCCATCATAATCAGAAGCCAAACTATTTCCTAATTCCAACCCATTATAAGTGTTTTTTGCCCTATCTGCTTTTGCCACACAATGCTGGAAATGCCTTAAAGCCAATCATCTAAAATTACCCCTCGTGGGTCCTACCACAATGCACCTTTCACANCACAATGCACTTTTCACAGTTTCACAATGCACATTTCTCCAAATGATCCAGTCTTATTTGCCAGGCCATCCTTTGAAACTTGTTTCTGGGGTTGTGAACTCTATGTGAGCCTTCTGCCAGGCTTTAAAAACTCTCCACAAATCCATTTCCCACACATTTTGTGTCCATTTTGTGACCATTTTGGGTCCACCTTGGGTGTAGCCCTGGCCAGGCTCTTGTCCTGCCCAAGGTGGATCCTTCAAGGCCTTTTAATAAATCTCTACTTTATTCTCAGCTCTGCCCAGTCTCTGTTCCAGCTCAGCCTCCCCAAGGCACCACAATGGGAACATTCAGGAGGAACAGGAGCAGCACATCCCACACCAAACCCCAGTGTCCAGGACAGGGATCCACTCCAGGGCAGCCATTCCAGGATGTCACAGCTCCAAAAATCCCTCTGAGCACTCCAGGACCAGCACCACGAGCTCCTGGGAACCGGCAGTGCCCGAGGAGCTGCAGCCCCAGCTCAGCCACCCAAGGGCCCATCCTGCACCTCAGGGAATCTGCTGGATTTCCCTCCCCAAACTCCAGCTGAGCTTCCCGCCCTGAGGAATGCTCTGGGATGAAGTGACTCTGTAGCCTGGAGGTGTTTTGGTTTGCTGAAATTCTTTTCCCAANGCCCTGAGGAATGCTCTGGGATGAAGTGGCTCTGTAGCCCTGAGGTGTTTTGGTTTGCTGAAATTCTTTTCCCANCATGACTCCATCGAGAAGATCCTCTGGTTTCCACCAGCTGAGGGTCACAGGCTCAGCCCAGCCCTCAGGAGAGGCACAGGAAGGAAAATCCACGGGAATGGAGCTTTAAAGGTGTTCTCCCTCACTCAGCTGCACCAACCCCACAGATATTTCCATNAAGATCCTCTGGTTTCCACCAGCTGAGGGTCACAGGCTCAGCCCAGCCCTCAGGAGAGGCACAGGAAGGAAAATCCACGGGAATGGAGCTTTAAAGGTGTTCTCCCTCACTCAGCTGCACCAACCCCACAGATATTTCCATGGGAACTCAAGGAAAGCTCTTGTATCCAGAGCCAAGCGCAGTGATCAGCCCCACTCCTCCCCTCTGCCCCTTTTCCCACTTAAGGAACTGTCAGTTCATGAGCAAAACTCCCAAATTCCCAGGGAAATCCAGCAGCCAGCACAGCCTAAATTTCCATTTATTTCTTCACCCTTCTAATCAAGATTTTTTTGCTTTATGAGTGCCTGAGCACCTGCTGCAGCCCCAGGCTCATCAACACTGCAACAGGGGCAGACACCTGGCTCCTCTGCTGGGTTTTACATCCCAGAATTTATTGGACATGATGGAGCAGCACTGGCCCAGCCCCTGCCAAGGCTGGCAGCAATCCCTGCCTCACCCCTGCCGTGCCAATTTGCCATTCCCTCCCCTTCCCAAGGCTGGGATGGCACTGGCTGGAATGTGTTTGTGAGCAGGGGAACAATTCCAGCTCTGTTCTGTTCTTTTTTGTTCCGGAGCAAAGTGGAAATGAACAGCAAAATGGGGTTTAAAAGGCAGCTCTGGGTGTCTCAGGTGGCTTTGTGTGCTCTGGACGTTGTCCAGAAAACAGCAGCTCCTGGCTGGATGCTGGAGGAGGCGTTTTTGGGGTCTTTTTGACCCCAAACCAAGGAATTTATTGACTGCCAGGCCACAGTTCTCTCACTGCTGGCACAGACCCCAAGCAGGGGCAGGAATTCAGGTTAATTCAGGATAAAAAGCGCAGGTGAGGGATTGTGACCAACCAGGTGCTATTTCTCCCTCCAGAGTCCCACCCACGTCACTGGCAGGGAACATTGGTGCCAAATCCCTCATTTCCAACCCGTGGCACATGGAAATGGACCAGGAGCTGCAGGTTCCCAACACGGACACAGGAAAAAAAATTCCCCATGAAAAACCTGTTCAAGGCAAACCAGATTTTTTTTACAAGAGGTGGAAAACACTTAATTGGGGACGGAATCAATGCAGGGGATGTGCTTGAAATCTAATTATCCATCTCCTCTTGCAGACACTGCCCTGTGTAAAACAACCCTGTCACTCAATAGTATTGAACAATCCTGCCCTGCTCTCCTGCTTTTCCATGGAATCCAGGGACTGATACCTTGCAGAAAAAAAAAAATTTAAAAAAAAAGGCAAATTAAAGGCCCTGTGCTGACACATCCCAAAATGCAGGATTTTATGGCCTGCCATGCTGTTCTTCTCCCTGGCTTTAGCACTACGAGCTGTGAAGGGCTGCAAAGTTTATTTTGTGAATCGAGCACAGCTCTCTCTGCTCAGGAATAGGGATGGGGAAGGTCCAATGGGGATATTGAGGAATTATTTCCCCACTTTCCAAACACTACAGAACATCAGGCAGCTCCACCTGCCACTGAAAATCAGGGGGAATTCAAAAGCAATAAAAATGTTCGAAGTAGTAAAATTGCCTGAGCTGAAGGAGGGAAGGTTCTGGTGAGAAATTGGGATGAAATTCCTTCCTGGGAAGGAGGGGGGAGGCTGGGATGGAATTCCCAGAGAAGCTGTGGCTGCTCCAGGATCCCTGGAAGTGTCCAAAGCCAGGCTGGAGCAACCTGAGATGGTGGAAGAGAATTGGAATGAGGTGAATTTTAAGGTNAGAGATTAATTTTGAGGTCTCTTCCAACCCAAACCCTTCCAGGATTCCAAATGGGAATTCCCAGCTCATTCTGCATTTCTGCATCTCATTAAACAGCTGGAAATTTGGAACACACCCTCAATACCCACAGCGGAATGTTCAGTTTTGTGGGGTTTTTAGTTTGTTTGGCTTCCTGTGTTATTAAGTTTGGGTGGGGTTTTTTTGTTTGTTTGGGTTTTGTGGATTTTAATTTGGTTTTGTGTCTTTTTAGTTTGTTTGGGTTGTGGTTTTTTAGTTTGTTTGGTTTGTGTCTTTTTAATTTGGTTTGTTGTTTGTAGTTTATCTGGGTTTGTGTCTTTTTAATTTGTTTGGCTTGTGTTTTTTTAGTTTGTTTGGTTTGGAGTTTTGAGTTTGTTGGGCTTGTGGTATTTAGTTTATTTGGCTTGTGGTTTTCCATTTATTTGGGTTTGTGGTTTTTCGTTAATTTGGGTTTGTGGTTTTCCGTTTATTTGGGTTTGCGTCTCCTTTGTTTGGTTTGTGGTTTTCAGTTTATTTGCGTTTGTGGTTTTTCGTTTGATTTGTGTCTTTTCAGTTTGTTTGAGTTCGTGGTTTTTAATTTGTTTGCTCCGCGGGTTTTATTTGTTTGTTTTGTTTCCGCGGATTTTTGGCTGGTTGGTTTTGTGGGTTTTAAGCTTCTTTCGTGGGTTTTTAATTTGTTTGGTTTTGTGGGGTTTTGTTTATTTGGGTTTGTGGGATTTCAGTTTGTTTGGGTTTTGGGACTTTAGTTTATTTGGGTTTTGGGATTTTAGTTTATTTGGGTTTGTGGGATTTTAGTTTATTTGGGTTTGTGGGATTTCAGTTTGTTTGGGGTTATGGGATTTTAATTTATTTGGGTTTCGGGATTTCAATTTATNGAGTTTATGGGATTTTAGTTTATTTGGGTTTGTGGGATTTCAGTTTGTTTGGGGTTATGGGATTTTAATTTATTTGGGTTTCGGGATTTCAATTTATTTGTGTTTGCAGGACTTTTATTTATTTGGGTTTGCTGGATTTTAGTTTATTTGGGTTTATGGAATTTCAGTTTATTTGGGTTTATGGAATTTAGTTTATTAGGGTTTGTGAGATTTTAGTTTATTTGGGTTTATGGAATTTCAGTTTATTTGGGTCTGTGGGATTTCATCTTANATTTGAGTTTGTGGGATTTTAGTTTATTTGAGTTTACAAGATTTTAGTTTATTTGGGTTTGTGGGATTTTAGTTTATTTGGGTTTGTGGGATTTTATTTGGGTTTGTGGGATTTCAGTTTGTTTGGGGTTATGGGATTTTAATTTATTTGGGTTTCTGGATTTCAATTTATTTGGGTTTGCAGGACTTTTGTTTATTTGGGTTTGTGGGACTTTAGTTTATTTGGGTTTATAGAATTTCAGTTTATTTGGGTCTGTGGGATTTCATCTTATTTGGATTTGTGGTTTTTAGTTTATTTGTGTTTGTTTCCTTTGTGTTTTCCTCCTCCAAGGCCACTGTCAGCCCATCAAACCCAGAAGCCCATTTGGGGCAGCTTTTAGCGAAAAATCTCCATTTTTGAGCCTCCAACACCAACAGGAACCCAAAACTGACCCAGGAACGGAGCAACAGGGGCTGCACCACCAAACTCCAGCTGGGAAAAGGGAGAAATTCAACAACATCCCAACAAACCCCAGAGCCAGGAACGCTCCGAGAGCGACATTTAATTGTATTTTCTCCATCTGTTTGCACAACTCCTGCAAAGAGCCCGCCAAGAACGAGCCCAGGATTTATCTGCAAACAGCTCCGGCTCCTCGGGGATGTTTCCCCTGGGATTGAAAACGCCTCTAATTCCTGAAAATGAGCACTGTTCGTGCAGCCCTAATTGTTCCTTTTCAATCAAGAGCCTTTGCGGAGAGAAATTTGGTGCAGCTGCTGCCGGTGATGTCTTGGGGAAGGGAAAAGTTTCATCCTCCTGGAATTGCTCAGGGATGAAAAGGGCTCTGGCTCATCCAGGAATTCCCACTGAACTCTAAATAAAATCCAGACCACCAAAAAAAAACCCACCCTAAAATTAAAATTCTAAGTTACGAAGAGGAAGATTCCTAAAAAAACCCCTCCTGCATCCTTCTTCTTTTATATTTTATTTAAATATTCGTGTATTTTATGTTTATATATATTTAAAATAGTCATTTATTGGTTTATGACCATGTGTATCCCTTTAAAAAAAGGGCCCTGGGTCCCTCCAGGAATTCCCACTGAATTTGGCTTTTGGAAGGGGAAAATACCCAGATCACCAAAAAAACCCCACCCTAAAATTAAAATTCTAAGTTACGAAGAGGAAAGGTTCCAAAAAAAGCTCCCTCTTTTTGTATTTTATTTAAATATCCGTGTGTTTTATGTTTACATATATTTAAAATAGTCATTTATTGGTTTGTAGCCCTTTAAGAAAGGGCCCTGGGTCCCTCCGGGAATTCCCACTGAATTTGGCTTTTGGAGGAGTAAAAATCCAGATCACCAAAAACACCCACCCTAAAATTAAAATTCTAAGTTACGAAGAGGAATGTTCATTAAAAAAAGTATTCAAGGTTATCGCATCACTATTATTTTATATTTTACTTAAATATTTATATTTAAAATAGTCACTTATTGTTTTATATCCTTTTCTATCCCTTTAAGAAAGGGCCCTGGGTCAAAATTCCCACTGAATTTGGCTTTTAGGGAGAGTAAAAATCCAGCCCATCATAAAAACCCCACCCTAAAATTATAAATTCTAAGTTCCATAGCTGAGTGTTCCTAAAAAAATTAACATCCAACATTATTGCATCCCTCTCCTTCTACAGAGCTTTTTTTGCTTATATTTTACTTAAATATTGGTGTGCTTTATATCTATTTCTATTTAAAATATTGTTGAATTTTTTTCATATTTGTATTTATCTCTATTCCCTTTTGTATCCCTTTAAAATGTATTTTTCTCTATAGTTATATATATAAATATTATAGATACACTTTATCTATAATATTTACAGATAAATATTATATATTATAATATATAATATTATATAGATATTATATATAGATATTATATATTATAATATAATATCTATTTGAGATATATTTTTATANATATTTTTATAAAATATTCTATAAAATTTATAAAATAAAAATATAATTTTTATTATTTATATTATGAATGATATTTATAATAGTATTATAAATGCAATATTATTATAAATAATATTTATAAATTCATATATATTTAATATATCTATTTTAGATATATTAAATTTTTATAAAATATTTTTATGAAATATGTGTTTATCTATTTTTATATTTATTTAATGGTATATATTTATTTTCTTTATATTTATTTTTATATTTATTATTTTATATATATTTATTTTATTTTTATATATAGAGATATAGAATATATCTATAGATATATAAATATAGACATATAGATATGTCACTTTTTAATATATATATTTATATCCCTCTTCTACAAATAAATTTATAAATTGTGTCCTGACAAGGATATAAATGAAAATTCAACCCCAAACTCTGTTTGACAAGGCAGGGATTGCCCCAAAGTTGGATTTGAGAAGTTTTTTCCGACTCAAACAGTTCCATAATTGTGTTTTTCCTTAAATCCCTTTTTTATTCATCACCCTCTGGTCTCACACAGCACCCAGAGGTGCTGATTTTATAGTAATTGAATTTACTTTAATAATTTAATCTTCTTTTATCCCTTCATTAGCGAACAAACAAAGCACCTCCTCTGCATCCCCGGCTTTATTTATTTATTATTTCTGTGGAATTTGTATCACTTTTCCTCTCATCGTCCCAAGACTTGCCTGATTTATTTCTAAGTCAGCTCTGAGTGAATTCCAGCAAGGAGAGGAATTAATTCCTCTTTGCAGTCCAGCCTCACACATCATCCAGGACAAGAAAAAAAATTTAAAAAATTTAAAAAAAATGGGCATTTCTACATTTTTAGGAAGATTTTTCACCAGATGAGGCTGTCGAGATTCACGTCCCGGGCAAATTTAACTGGGATTATTTATAATTCTGCAGCTGAAAGGAAATTCAGGACTCCACAGCTGGGTTTGGGGCTGGGAGAAGAATCATTCAGTGCGGAAAAGAAGGAAAAATCCCCCAGTCTGAGGGTGAACGGGGCTAATTAGGAAATCATGTTGAATTCAAGGGACAGTAAACGAGGAAAGAAAACAAATTTAGGGATGCTGAAAGCATGAAAAGCACTTAATTTAAATATTTTCCAAATGAGACGTGCTGAAATGGAGCTCCCTGAACTGCTGGTGTTTCCTAGAAGCTCGTAAGTAAAAAAAAATTACCTTGAGATCAAAGAGTTTTATTGAAATGGAAATGAAATCCTCGCTGTTCTCCCAATTCCCCAAGAAAAAGCCGACAGTTTTTCACTCCCAGTGGTCCTGCCTTGGTCGCCCTCGGTTCTTTTTCCACACCGGCCACGAAATCCAGAGATTTCTGCTGCTCTGAACCTCCCTCCCCTCCACAAATAGGATTTTGGGGGGTCCATTCCCAGACTGGGATTTTGTGGGGTCCATTCCCCAAACGGGATTTTGGGGCGTCCATTCCCCAAATGGGATTTGGGGGGGTCAATTCCTAGATCAGGATTTTGGGGCGTCCATTCCCCAAATGGAACTTTGGGGGATCCATTCCCAGATCAGGATTTTGGGTGGTTCATTCCCAAATGGGATTTTGGGGAGTCCATTCCCAGATCAGGATTTTGGGGGATCCATTTCCAGATAGGGATGGGTTGATTCCCAAATGGGATTTTGGGGAGTCCAATCCCAGATTGGGATTTTTTGGGGGATCCATTCTCAGATTGGGATTTTAGGGGATCCATTCCCAGATCGGGATTTTGGGGGATCCATTCCCCAAATGGAATTTTAGGGGGTTGATTCCCAAATGGGATTTTGGGGAGTCCAATCCCAGACTGGGATTTGGGGGGGGGGGGGGGGGNACAGGATTTTGGGGGGCCCATTCCCCAAATGGGATTTTGAGGGATCCATTCCCAGATTGGGATTTTGGGGGGTCCATTTCCAGATTGGGATTTTGGGGGGTCCATTCCCCAAATGGAATTTTAGGGGGTCCATTCCCCAATGGGATTTTGGAGGATCCATTCCCAGATTTTCAAGCCCCACCGCACCTCTGGAAGAGCAATTCCCACCCCAAGGAACATCCTGAGGTTTTTTGGTTTTTTTTTTGAGAAGTCCCTTGGGACCTGCCAGCTCTGTGGGGTGAGGTGGGGCAGAACCAGCTGTGCCACATCTGGTCATCCTGGAGCTCCTTCTGCTCCTCCAGGAGCTCCACATTGTCCCCACAATTCCTGACAGGAGGGGACAGCCAGGGAACAGGGACAGGGGGAGAGGGAACAGCTCAGGCTGGGCCAGGGGAGGCTCAGGGTGGACATCAGGAGTTTCCCCATGGAAAGGGTGGAATTGGAGCTGCCCAGGGAGGTTTGGAGAGCCCATCCCTGGAGGTGTCCCAGGAAGGGCTGGAGGTGACACTCAGTGCCCTGGGCTGGGGACAAGGTGGGGATGGCTCAGCCTGGATGCTCCTGGAGGGCTTTTCCAAGCCCGGATCCTCCCAGGGACATTTCACAGCTCTGCCCCAGCCTTGTCCCTGTTCCAGCTGAGCTGTGTGTGCTGGGAACAGCGGGAATGCCGAGAGCACAGACACCCCGGGAATGGGCAGAGAACATCAACACACTGGGAACGGCCAGAGAACACCCCGGGAANCAGGAACGGCCAGAGAACACCCCGGGAACGGCCAGAGAACACCCCGGGAATGGCCAGGGAACATCCTGGGAATGGGCAGGGAACATCCTGGGAATGGCCAGAGAACACCTGGGAATGGCCTGAGAACATCCTGGGAATGGCCAGAGAACACCTCGGGAATGGCCAGAGAACACCCCGGGAATGGCCAGAGAGCACCTGGGAATGGCAGGACACAGCTCAGGAATGGCAGGACATGGCAGTGTCCCCACACAGACATCAGTGTCCCTATCACACATCGCTGCTGAGGGATCCCACCCTGCCCTCCCCAGATAAGGCAGGACAATGGGGCAGAGCAGACTCCACTGCCAATGGGTTTGTGCCACTCTGATGCCTCCAACCCAACTTTCTTCCTGTCCTCTTCTTTTATTTTTTTTTAAGAGCTTTCCTGAGAGCTTTTGTTCCCCATTTTAAAATTCTGTTTCTTTTGGTGCCTTTCCCAAGGATGGCTCCGAGGGAAGAGGAGAATAATGAGCAGGTTTTGGTGGCAGATTCCCATGCACTGTTCTGCCTTTAAACGGGAATTATCATGTCAGAGTCACAGATTCTGGAACTCCAAGGATTCCAGCAGCATCCAAACCGTATTTATCCCTCCTTCAGCCTCACTTAACACCCAAAACTCAAATAATTTGCTTTGGAGCAGGCTCAGGGTGGCACTTCCAGCCAGCAAACCCCTGTCCCACCCTCAGAATAAAGCTCTGATTTATGCCAGTGCTCTCTCTGTCACTCCAGCTCAGGTTAAATTTTAAATACATTTATTTTCCCCCCTCAGTTAGAGCCTTGAAAGCCTCCTAATCACCAGTCAAACAAAGCCCAGATCGTTTCAGATGTGTGTGACTAAAGGGCAGCCCCAGCACCAGCCTTTGGACAAGATTTCCTGCGGCGTCGAGGTAATAAAAAAACATTACAAAGTGCACAAGGAGCTGTGTGTAAATGCCAAAAAATGAACTGGAAATGTCAAGAAAGTGCAAAAGCAGCTGCGTGTCCTCTGTCCCAGGATTTGGGAGGGATGTGGGCTCAGACAGGGACTGGCAGATGTTCCAGCACAGGGGCTGCAGGGGGGCAAATCTGAAATAAATGGTCAATGGCTGGGGGGGAAAAATGCAGTTTTGTAAATGGGTTTGGATTTTCTCCCAACAGGTGCTGAGCTCACCTGTCCTGACATTCTCATCTGTCCTGAGATCCTCACTTAGCCCAAAATCCTCGCCTGTCCCAAAATCCTTGTCTGTACTAAAACCTTCACCTGTCCCAAAATCCTCAGTTAACCCAAAATTCTCACCTGTCCCAAAATCCTCACCTGTCCCAAAAACTTCACCTGTCCTGACATCACCTGTCCCAAAATCCTCACCCTGTCCTGACATCCTCATCTGTCCTGACATCCTCACTTAGCCCAAAATTCTCACCTGTCCCAACATCCTCACCTGTCCTAAAATCCTCACTTAGCCAAAAATCCTCGCCTGTACCAAAACCTTCACCTGTACCAAAATCCTCAGTTAACCCAAAATTCTCACCTGTCCTGACATCCTCACCTGTCCCAAAGGCTTCACCTGTCCCGAAATCCTCACCTGTTCCAAAATCCTCACCTATCCCAACATCCTCACCTAGCCCAAGATCTTCACCTGTCCCAACATCCTCATCTGTCCCTGAATCCTCACCTGTCCCAAAATCTCACCTGTCCCAAAATTCTCACTTAGACCAAAATCCTCACTTGTCCTGACATCACCTGTCCCAAAATCCTCACCCTGTTCTGAAATCCTCACCCTGTCCCAAAAGCTTCACCTGTCCCCAAACCCTCCCCTGTCCTGCCAGCCCCCAGAGCCTCCCCATGAACCCAACCCCTGGGAATAACCAGAGCTGCTCTCTGACCTTATGGGGATGAGTGGGACAATCCTGGGACAAGCTCTGCCCCCACTGACCCCATTGCAGACCCCACAGCNTCTGTCCTGAAATCCTCACCTGTCCCAAAAGCTTCACCTGTCCCCAAACCCTCCCCTGTCCTGCCAGCCCCCAGAGCCTCCCCATGAACCCAACCCCTGGGAATAACCAGAGCTGCTCTCTGACCTTATGGNTTAGGTTCAGTAATCAACAGGCAGTGTAAGGTGAATTTTAACATGGTTAATTTGTCATTCCCCCAGCAGCACCACAGACACGACTCCCACTGTGAAACAGCTTTTTCCACATATCCAAGGGCTCCAAGGCCCCAGAGAATTTGAGGGTTTGCAGTTTTCACACACCTGCACCACCACTGGGTATTGTTTGTGGCAGCAAACACAGGGCTGGGCTCAGGCCTTCAGCAAAATAACAAATGGGTGAAGAGAATGGAAGAAAAATGCAATAATTCAAATTTCCTGGTGCCTACATGGACACTGCTCCTGGAAATGCCACTGTCAACCCCACGCTGCCCACCCTGCCCAGACATTCCAGGGAATTCAGCCAGAGCACACTCGTAATGGAGAAAAAAAATTAAAAATCCCACTCTGGATATGCAATTTAATGCTGAAATAAAAGATTAAATTACACAACGATGAAGCAGAGATGTCCAGACCCCACAGCTCAGTTTCCCACCTCCCAAGCTGGATTTAGGTGCAATTTCAGCCCCTCTGGACTCACCCTCGTAGCTGGCCTGGAAGCCTTGGGCACTCACGGCGTAGTCACTGACGAGCCACAGGGACAGCACCAGGCCAGTGCTGACAATGGGAGCGGGCAGCTGGAATCCTGTCAGCCTGCAAAAAACACACAGCACGGTCAGACTCACCGGGAAAAATCCACAGCGAGGTCACGGTCACCAGGAAAAACCCACAGCAGGGTCAGACCCACTGGGAAAAACCCACATAAAGTCACACTCATTGGGAAAAACCCACAGCAGGGTCACACTCACCAGGAAAATCCCACAGATTCATCAGGAAAAACCCACACGAGGATTTTCCTGTGGATTTTCCTGGAAATCACCAGGAAAATCCCACACAAGGTCACAGTCACCAGGAAAAACCCACAGCAGGGTCACAACTCAGCACTGCCCTACAAAAACCCACAGCAGGGTCACACTCACCAAGAAAAACCCACAGTGAGGTCACACTCATCACTGCCCTGAAAATCCCACAGCAGGGTTAGACTCACTAGGAAAATCCCAAAGCAAGTTTTCACACCAGGAAAAACCCACAGCAGGGTCAGACTCAGCACTGCTGACCTGGCAAAAAACCCCACAGCAGGGTCAAACCCACCAGGAAAACCCCACAGCAGGTCAGACCCAGCACTGCCCTGCAATAATCCAGGAGTGGGGCAGATCCCATCCCGCCCCTGGAGAAGGAGCTCAGAGCTGCTCTTGGGACACCTGGGACAGCCTGAGAGCA
>SWJQ01000360.1:411074-434393 GCA_007252995.1 Zosterops borbonicus
AAAAAAAAAAATAACAAAAAAAAAAAAAAAAAAAAAAAAAAAAAAAAAAAAAAAAAAAAAAAAAAAATTAAAAAAAGAGAAAGAAAAAAAAAGCCACCAGGGGTGTGAAATTGAGTAAATGGGGGAAAAATAAATAAGTTCTTGGAACCTCTCTGGAAATCACAGAAAGTTTGTTTATTGCTGAACACGGGGTGAGTGGGGAACAAGGAGCAAGTGGAGGTGGTGGAGCCCTCCAGAGCAGGAACCCAGTGTCCTGCAGCCTGGAGAACAGGCACAAATGTCTGGAACAGAGTGGAACACAAGCAAGGCAGGATGGAGAAGCTCTCAGGCCAGCAGCTCTCTGCCATTCCGGGATTATGGCATTTCACAGCTGGGAGAGCTGATAAGGGATTTGCCCGGGGAGCAGAGCAGCTCCTGGCTCTGGGCAGGATTGATCCCTGCTCTGGGAGGGATTCCCAGCACATCCCAGTGCTCTGCCTTCCCCCACAGCCCCTGCTGCCCTGCCCAAACCCCACAGAGGGCAGTGCCAACACTGAGCCTAAGGTTGAGTTCTGAAGGTTTGGGTCTGTGTGAAGTCAAGAGACTTTTGGGACAATTTCTTACAAGAGGACACAAAAAGAACCACACTGACCCGTCAGGATGTGAGATGAAAAGGAAAAGGGAAGTTTATTCAGAGGATCTTAACTTATATAGTTTTTGGGATTTGGTCAAGGATTGGGGGATGAGAGGAACACCCCTCTGACCCCAGTGGTCAACTCAGAAATCCATCAATTTGTCTTTCCCCCTCAAAATAATTGAGGGGGAAAAATTTGTTTTTACAAAATATCAGTCTTTGTTTTTGTCACGAGCGTGAGAAACTCCANCGAAAGAACTGAGGGGAAAATTTGTTTTTACAAAGTATCAGTCTTTGTTTTTGTCACGAGCGTGAGAAACTCTAGTAGGAATGAAAAACAATCAGAAGGCTGAAAAATCAGGGTGACAGACAGGTTCTTACAAGCCACCTCCTCATCTCAGAGCAACTGGGCAACAACCAAAAACTCCCTGTGCTGCCCTCACCCTCCTGAGCCAGCCCTGCTCCCTCCCAGAGCAATCTCAAAATGAGAAGCACCAAGCCAGGGCCATGGGTTGGTTCAATTTCCCTCCTTCCACTGCTAAAAAAACCTCATCTCACCCCTCTGACCCCCAAAAAACTCCCCACTGGGGCAGGAATTGTCATTCCTGCTCAGGAATGGAGGCAGCTGAGTCTGAAATGAGCAACTCGAGGTGGCTGTGACTGTGTCACTTCAAACACATGAAAAAGATGATAAAAAGATGATAAGCCTGAACTCCAGAGAACATTTCTTACTGGAGCACCAGTTGGGTTTATCACGAGCCATCTCTGATAAGGAGGAGGGAGCCTTGAGAGCCACCGGAGGTGGGATTTACCTGCAGCCCTCAGTGCAGGGTTTGCAGGGGCTGGGCTCACCCCAACAGCTCCCCTGAAGGAAAACCCACCCATCAGAATGTTGGAATTCTAGAAACACCATGACAGAACAGCACAGGGACAATTCCAGACCTGAGTGTCCCCTTCTCCCTCAATCCCAGGGACAATTCCAGAGCTGAGTGTCCCCTCCTGCCCCAATCCCACCTGCACAGGAGGCAGAGGAAGGGCTGAGGGTGCAGGCACAGCCCTCCCTGACCCTGACTCACACAGTGAGAGGGGCTGAGCCACCCCCAGCAGGCTCAAGGCTGCCTGAAACCTGCCTGGCCAAAGGTCAGCAATGAGCCCAAAAAGAGCAGGACACAGGGCAAGGCTGGAGCAAACAAACCATCCTGGAAGGTCCTTCCAGCCCTGAGCATTTCCTGATCCTGGGAATGGATCACTGGGACAAAAAGCAGCAGCAGCAGCACTCAGAGCCCTGTCAGACCCGATGGGGGGACACAGGGAAGAAATCCCTGGGCAGAGCCTGCCCTGGGGGGCTGCTGGTTCCTCTCAGGCAGTTCTGAAAGGTCTGTGCTCCTCATTGTGCCCCAACACACACAACACCTTCAGTCAGTATCTCTGAGGAGCTGGGCTCTGGCTCTGGGAGTGACCTGGGATCCCTGTGAACCCCAGCAGGAGAGGCTGAGGGGGGAAGTTTTGTGCATTTTGCTGTCAGGGGTCACAGCGGAGCCCCAGCCATGCCCTGCACAGAGTCCCACTGCAATCCCAGAGCCACAGGAGGCTTTGAACAATTCCATCAGAGTGGAAATGGAAGGTGAAGGGCACCACGATCCTCCCCAGGATTTCCGTGCACGACTTAAAGTGACCCCAACAAAGCCCTCAACAGCAGCCAGGGCTCACAGAGCCAGCAAAAGCTCTTCCAGGGCAGAGTCTTAATTAAAATCCAGTAGGTGCTGCCCAATTACAGAAAATCTTTCTACACTTAATCCACTTCACACACCTTAATTTAAAGGAAGGCTCCCAAAATCCCAGGAGCTGAAATCCATCCTATTCCACATCTCCCACTATCCCAGGGTGCTCCAAGCTGCCCTTGGACACTTCCAGGGCTGGGGGTTGTCAGGCTGTGCTGGGAGATTGTCCCTATAAACATGGTTAATTTGCACTTTGAGGGAAAACAAAAACAATTTGGGGAAGAAAATATTATTTGGGTAACAGCAACACCTCCAGAGACCCAGGCTGTGTGTGTCACTTCAGACCTGGCAGAGCAGAAGTGAGAGGAGCTCCTTGAACCCCTAAAGCAGGACAAAACTGCTCCATCCCCATCTCTGGAAAAGCTGCCAAAACACCCGAGCCAAGCCTCCTCCTCAGCCCACAACATTCCACACGGTGCCAGGGAAAAGAGCTCCCACTCTGATTGAATCAGCTGCTTTTATCACTCCTCCTGATGCACCCTCTTGCTAATAAATATGGAAAAAACTGAATCAAAATTGCAGAGCCCTGCTGCAGTTGCATTAACTCCATTACCTCTCCCAGACTTTCAGCTCCTGTTTCATCAATTATCCTGCAGACTGAGTTGAAACACTCAGCACTTCCTCAGAACAAACCAGGGACGCTGCTGAAGGGTCCTGGGGCTGCTGGAGCAGCTCAAACACGGCTCTTCCCAGAGAGAAAAAAAACACAAATAAAGTGGATTTTATCCTCCAAAGCAGAGAACATAAATTTCAGTGGGGTTTTGTTGTGTTTCTTTTCCCATGGAGTTAATGGGAAGTGACAAAAGGCTCTGCTGAGGGGGAGAGGGAGGCAGGGCTGGGATGTTTACTAAAGGTGACAAAGGATTTAGTTGTCCCTCTGCTCTATTTATCCTTCTCCTCAGCAAAAAGAACTGTAGTCACCTTGGAGACACAGGCGGTGACAAAGGAATATGTCACTGGACCAGAGGTGACTCAACACAAACTCCCAACAAGAGCTCTGTGCACTCCCAGCTGACAAAGGCTGTTTTTCCAGGAATTTCTTTACCCCAGGATGATGTTTCATCCCTGATTTACATCTCTGCAGGCCACAGGAACACTGGGGGAACTCTCTCCTCCCCAGTTCCCTTTGTCCCTTCTTCTCCTCCTCCTCCTTTTTGCCACCTTTAAGATCAAAAAAAGCTTTGTGCTCTTGTTTGGTAATTAAGTACAAGTCACCCAGGCTGCTTTTTCAAAGAGTAATTAAAAGGTTATCAGGAGAACCATGCGAGGTGCAGGTAATTCCTGGTGCAGCTGTAATTAGGTCAGCCCAGAGATAACTCAGCTCTTATCACAAGGATCATATCGTTCCTCAGTTCAAACAAAATCCTCAAACTTTCCCTCAATTAAATATGGCCCGAGATGTGGGTTTGAATTGCTCACACAGCAGGTTGGTGGCAATCCTTCTCCTCACTCTTGTTATAAATGCATATTATATAGTTGGCTTTTGGCAAATATTAAAATGAATATTATGTATACAATATGTATATTGTATATGTATATGTATATGTATATGTATATTGTATATGTATATGTATTATATTATGTATACCATTATGTATAATTGTACTGTGTTATCTTTTATTAATAGAGTTTAAAAAGGTGATAAATGTATATTTTCTGATTGTAACATGGTGTTAACAGTAAAAAGATTAGATTTTTTTGGGTTTTTTTTTCTCTTTGTAATATCTAAACTGACCAAGCCAGAAGGTTATGGAGGGTCACCTTGTATTCCTGCATAAAGATTGCTGACTCGCTGTTTCTTATCCAAATGAAGATAACCAAAAACCTCAGGAGAAGAATTTATATCACCAGACAGGAGTGGAGCCACCCACAGATGGATCTACCAGATAAAATGATTGGGGGGAGTATTGAAATGGATCAAACCCAAAGAGAATGTTTGAATCACGCATTAACATCTACTGAATATGTAACACAGAGATCCTTAAAACACAGGATTTGAAAAAGCAAAGGTGTGTTTTCTGGTGAGGCAACCCCAGCTGGAACATTTGTTTTTCTGTCTCCTAAATGTCTATTTTTTATTTAACTTATAAATTTTCCTAAGAAAGTGAGACTCGTTTTTCATGCTCTTGTCTCATGGAGGGTTTGGGAGCGGCTTGAGGAGACACCACGAGATGCGGGAGCTGCAGGGGAAGCTCCTGTGCCAGCAGCAGGATCTCTGTGCTCTGCACAGAACCCCATTGCAGAGAGGTTTCCCCAGCCCCTGCACACTCTGCAGGCACGGGAATTTCTGCAAAATCCTCCTCAGGAGGGGCTGAGGGTTCCTCCTCCCAGCTGTGTCAATAAACACCTCTGAGCGACGCAAAGGCGCTGCCCAGGCTCTGGGAGATGTTTTTCTCTGGATGCCTCCAAACAAATGTTTTCTCAGGCAAATAAACTGAAATATTTTGTTTGAATAGGGAGGACACAATTCCCTGCCCACAGCAGGTGGGAAGGGAAGCCCAAGGGTTGGAAAAGCCGGAGAAACCCCAGCATGGCTCAGCACATTTACACGTGAGGAGTCTCTGCTGGTGGAAACATCCCACGGTCTTGTCCCCTGGGCTTCCCAATGTAGTTTTGAGCATCTCTGGAAGGGAAAAAAAAATTTAAATCTGATTTTCTAAGTTGACCACTTCCATTTGGAGTGTAAATTCACCAGGTCTCAGAGGGAAAGCAGAATTAGGGAGCTACAAGGACTGACTCACAGGGAGACTGTAAATGTGTTTTCCACGGATCTGAGTATGAGCCCAAAGCTTCTAATCAGGGAGTTTGCAAGTGATTTAAGATTCTCACATTAAAAAAGTCCTGCCAATTATCAGCAGATGAAGAAGCTGGGGGAAGCCATGTGGTTCTGCCACTGCCCACTCTGGGGATGTCATGGAACAGGAGTCTGACACAGAGAGGTGATGCCTTAAGTTTTATCTGTCATGTATTTCAGGTTCTGTGGTGCCCAGGGGTGCAGCTCTGAGCTCACAGTCAGTGTCACTCAGCTCTGCACACAGCAGGGACACAAAACAAATCCTTTTCCTGCTGCACACCAAGGACAACTGGGACAAGTGTTCAGGCCCAAAAGCACAAACAAGGGTGGCTGAAGGGAGGAACAAGAAGGATGGGACTTCATAACCTGGAGCTGGGATTGGACAATTAAACCCCAATATGCAAATGGACCAAAACTTATAGAAGTGTAAGACTTTGTGACTGGGCAGCCACTTTTGTGACCATTTTGTGACCATTTTGGGTCCACCTTGGGTGCAGCCCTGGCCAGGCTCTTGACCTGCCCAAGGTGGATCCTAAAAGCCTTTTAATAAATCTCTACTTTATTCTCAGCTCTGCCCAGTCGCTGTCCCAGCTCAGCCCTCCCAAGGCATCAGAGGTGCAGAGAGTCTCCCAACTCCCACAGCAAACCCAGAGCCATAAATAACCCCCAGAATTCAGATTGCAGTCAGGTCTGTGCTGAGCTCCTGAGCCCAGCACGGTGGGAAGGCAATCAGGAGCGGAACCTGATTGGAGCAGCCTGGGAACAATGACACAATCACCAGGCACAATGGGAACTGGGACAAGAATGTTCTGGAGTAACTGCAGGGCTCCCCACGATTCCCTGATCCCACAGCAGATGGGAGCTTGAAGGAAGAGCCTTTGGGACAGTCTGGTCTGGTGTAATGAGCTCAAGAGAAGGCAAAGTCCTGGACAGGAACCAAATCCTGATGTCCCTCATCAAGGAAGAGAAAACTCTGCAGCCACCACAGCCCTGATGTTTCACAGAAAATTCCCCCACAGTGGCTCCTGCTGGAAAAGCCAGGAGCTGGGAAAATTCCAGTGCATAAGGAGGAATGGGTTCCAACTGAACAAAGGGAAGTTTAGGTTATAAACATGGAAAAAAATCTTTCCCTGTGAGGGTTGGGAGGTCCTGGCACAGGGTGCCCAGAGAAGCTGTGGCTGCCCCATCCCTGAAGTGTCCAAGGGCAGGTTGGAGCACCATGGGATGGTGGGAGTGTCCCTGCCCATGGCAGAGGATGGAATGAGATGGAATTTTCAGTTCCCTTCCAACCCAACCCATTCCAGGATTCTAAAAACCCCGATTATTGGAGAGAAGCTGAAATAGCAAAGGCTTGGAAACGAGCTCTGATTTTAGCAAACAAAGCAAAGTCATGGCACTGAGAGATGACAACAGCCCTGGATGTCTAAATTAAGGCACTGAAACCCATTTAATATTCACATCCTCATCACAAACACGCAATGCAAATTCCCTAATATCCAGTAAAGCTGTTTATTAGCAAATGCCTCATTGGATTAGGGCTGCTCTTATTCTATTAGGGAACCTTCACACCACATTAAATTGCAAGACAAGAGGGTGTTTGCCAGCACACCATGAACACAACATTAACCCCTTCCCAGGAAATCCTGGAGTGGTCTGGGTTGGGAGAGACCTGAAACTCATCAGGGGATGCTCAAAAAATACAACTTTGAGAGGGGAAGAAGCAAAGCAATCCAGTTGTCCCTTCTTTTCCCCTTGCTCACAGCTCATTTTGGGTGAGCTCTGAGGAGTGACACGTGGCCATCCATCTCCAGGGCTGTGCCTCGGTGATGAATGGAGAACATTTGGAAAGCAGGCAGGAAAAAGAAAGCAAAATTGATGGCCATGAGAAAGAGGAAAAAAAGGGAGAAAGAAGGAGAAAAAAAAAAGTAACCCAGTGTTAAGCAATGGTTAAAAGAGTTTAATGTGGTGAGATTGATGTACCAAAAATAATATTAGGGCTCTCCTGAGGTGGAAGGGACCCACAAGGATCAGGGGACACCCCAACAATCCCCCCCTGTGCATCAGAGCGTTGCCCAAACACTAAAACTGCTGAACAAAGAGATGAAACAGCCCAAAGGAGCCAACTCCAGGCTTAGAAGTTCCTAATCCAGAAATGTCCAAGGGAAGAAAGCTCATGTCCACCATGCAGGAGTTCATCTTTTACTTTTCTAAGCCCTAAGTGCTCTCAGACCTCTAGAAATCCCCGTCTTTATTTCCCCCCTTTATTTCACTTCCCTGCCCTAAATGCACTCCATTTCCTGAGCTCCTCCTCAGAGGTGGAACATTCATTTCCACGTGGCTTTTGCTGCTGGTTTCATCCCCAGCTCACATTCACCTGCCCAAACTGCCCCTGAACTTCACCAGGGATGCAAAGGAAGGACTTTTTCTCACCTTTTTCCTCCCCTTCCCCCAGAGCAGGGCCCACAGATCTCCAGGGCAAAGCCCCAGCTCAGATTTTCTGCTACTTCTATTTACAACCAGAATATTCCTGTGAGTATCTCAGAGCAGCATCAACTCCTCACCACACAAACTTTCCCCGAGCTGGATTTTACCCCCATTTTCCACCTTTCCATTATCCCCAAAGCAGAGCACTGAACCTCCTGATTGAACTCCGAGGTCCCATAATTAAAGTGATTCTCAAGCACAGTTGCCAAATGAGGAGATGATTTATTTGCATACCTGAAATAATCTACATAAAGAGCTGATTTCCACCAGGGTGCAGCTCAGATGTTCCACTCAGCTTTAGACAAGACACTGAGGTCAATGGGTTTGTCCTGAACTTGAATGGTTTGAAGGAAAATCAATTTTCCAGAGCTCCACATCCTTGCCAAGGGATCCAGAGCCTGGGATCAGTTTTTTTGAATGTCTCAGTGACAGGCTGGAGCTGCCACCAGCCCCTCCAGCCATGTCCCCAGCTGAGAGGGCTGAGATCAGCACTGCTCCACACACAGCTGACACCTCCCGGGGCATCTGCTGCCACAGCAACTCATCAAAACCAGCCTCCAAAGAAGTATTTTAACACTCAAAGCCTCATTTGACAAGCCACGGGGAGTTTTCTTACCGAACCAGATTCCTGAACGCTTCTCACCCCTGGAGATCTGAGAGATGGGAGGGAATGCAGCCCTGTCCAGCTGCTGGGTGGGCTGGAATAGCCCAAATTTTGGGGGGAAAACCCACAAAACCTTTGGCAGAGCTATCACTGAACCCCACAGCCCAACCTCCCACTCCAGGAGTCTCGTTCTGGACTGAGGGAAACTCTGTGCACATTAACTCTGCTTCCCTCCTGCTCCATTTGCTAATTAACTCCTCTGGATGTCGAGGATGAGCCTTGATAAATCATTACTGTCAGGCGTTCAGAGAAACATTTCAAGCCTTATCAGAGATAAGAAATCAAAACAACTGTAAGAATTGCTCACGGAGAAGCACTCCCAGTTTATTGCAGCATAAACAGCCGAGCAAGGCCAGATTTGATCCCAGGGGCAGGAAGGGGGAACATGTTTATAAACATCACTGTAATGAGCACTGTACCTCGTTCTCAGATTCCCCTGCTGAGGCAGCCCATCGTAGATGGATAATACATCAAAATCTTCCTCTAATGCAAAGGACTGGAAAACAAGCTGTATCCTGTTCTGCTCCTCAGCAGTGATTGTCCACGTGCAGTTTGCATAATTGGGGTATCCATAGGGGAAGCCTGGGCTCTGTATTGTCCCGTTTGGGCCCTGCAATGTGTGGCTGCAGTTCTGGGCTGGCGAGAGAAAAGACAAAAAGCACAAAGTCAGAGGGTTGTCAGGTGAACAGTGAATGTCCTCACCATCCCAACAGAGCGCACGGGGCTCTTCCCACCAGGTTTCTTTGTCCCGAGAAATGAAGAAAAGCAAAACTGAGGATGAAGCTTTGGCTTCCTCCCCGCAGGGATGTGGAGCCCAAACCCCCAGACACGTCCTGGGCTCTGCTCCCAGCAGCTGTGAGCACAGCTGGATCCACAGCTGCAGCCTGGCCCTGGGGACAGCTCCTTCCTCAGCCACCCTTCCCCAGCCCAGCACCAAACCCAGAGCTCTCCCATCACACACACCCCGTGCATTTGGGATTTCACCTGTGCCTGGCCCTGCTGGGTCACACAATGGCACGGGGACAATGCCAGAGCTGAGTGTCCCCTTCTCCCTCAATCCCAGGGAGATGCCAGAGCTGAGTGTCCCCTTCTCCCTCAATCCCAGGGAGATGCCAGAGCTGAGTGTCCCCTTCTCCCTCAATCCCAGGGAGATGCCAGAGCTGAGTGTCCCCTTCTCCCTCAATCCCAGGGAGATGCCAGAGCTGAGTGTCCCCTTCTCCCTCAATCCCAGGGAGATGCCAGAGCTGAGTGTCCCCTTCTCCCTCAATCCCAGGGAGATGCCAGAGCTGAGTGTCCCCTTCTCCCTCAATCCCAGGGAGATGCCAGAGCTGAGTGTCCCCTTCTCCCTCAATCCCAGGGAGATGCCAGAGCTGAGTGTCCCCTTCTCCCTCAATCCCAGGGAGATGCCAGAGCTGAGTGTCCCCTTCTCCCTCAATCCCAGGGAGATGCCAGAGCTGAGTGTCCCCTTCTCCCTCAATCCCAGGGAGATGCCAGAGCTGAGTGTCCCCTTCTCCCTCAATCCCAGGGAGATGCCAGAGCTGAGTGTCCCCTTCTCCCTCAATCCCAGGGAGATGCCAGAGCTGAGTGTCCCCTTCTCCCTCAATCCCAGGGACAATGCCAAAGCTGGTTGTCCCCTTCTTCCCCAACTCCAGGGACAATTCCAGAGCTGAGTGTCCCCTCCTGCCCCAATCCCACCTGCACAGGAGGCAGAGGAAGGGCTGAGGGTGCAGGCACAGCCCTCCCTGACCCTGACTCACACAGTGAGAGGGGCTGAGCCACCCCCTGAAACCTGCCTGGCCAAGGTCAGCAATGAACCTGTCCTGGCCCCAAAAAGAGCAGGACACAGGGCAAGGCTGGAGCAAACAAACCATCCTGGAAGGTCCTTCCAGCCCTGAGCATTTCCTGATCCTGGGAATGGATCACTGGGACAAAAAGCAGCAGCAGCAGCAGCAGCACTCAGAGCCCTGCCAGACCTGATGGGGGGACACAGGGAAGAAATCCCTGGGCAGAGCCTGCCCTGGGGGGCTGCTGGTTCCTCTCAGGCAGTTCTGAAAGGTCTGTGCTCCTCATTGTGCCTCAACACACACAACACCTTCAGTCAGTCTCTCTGAGGAGCTGCTGCACAGCTGCATCTTCTGAGAACAAACCCTCCTGTAACAGCAGTGAAACACCTCAAACCTCCCTCCCATCCATCTCCCCTGCCCAGGGCAGTACCTGGGAACGCTGCAGCCCAAAGATAAACGATGTACACCAACAGGAGAAATGAGATTTCCTTCTCCCTGGGGACACAGGTACATTGAATGTGTTTTGGGAACAGCTCAAATGACAAATTCCCTTCAGTGTTTCCCTCTCCCTTCACTGCTCCTGTACCCGAGTGTCTTGGGAAGCACCAAGAATTCTCTCCAAACTGGTCCAAGTTTAGTGGAAGAATTCCTCCACACAAAGCCAAATTCCAGACACCTGGAAGGGTCAACCTTGTGGCCCAAAAGCTGAGTTTCACCTTTCTCCTCTGCTCCAGCTTTTCCCACCCATGCTGGACTGTTTACCCTGCTGATGGTGACAACAGAGGCTCCCAACTCAAAATGAATTAGAGTAAAAATTACTTCTTTGATTTCTCCTTGCCTTTTTTTTTCTTTCAAAGCCATTTGCACTTCTGAGTGCCAAGCAGCTACAGGTACAGAACTGCGGAGTGGTGCTCATTAAAGCCAATTATAATTAGATTGACCTACTTTGGGTGCAGAAAAAAAAAAACCGCTCGGTGGAACTTCTCCCCGCAAGACAAGACGGAGTTGGCGGTTTGATGAATCTAAAACGGCCCATCCTATTTACTACCCAGGGAGGCTTTTTGTAGCACGTTTATCTGATCAATGAGAGGCAGGACAGCCCCGCAATCCACCAGGGATGAAAGGGAGGGAGGCACAGGATTCCTTGACTGGAGTGTTTTGCATTTCTGCCTCTCTCAGGGAGCTGCATCAGAGAGTGATCCGCCTCCCTCCTCCACCTGGGCTCCATCTACTTTGGGGAGTTCACTGGAAAAGCCCAGTGCCAGAAAGCTGCACAGGGCTGGGAATATTCCTGTGATCACAGAGGAGTGAAATGAAACCCAGTTTGGTTTAACAACCCAAGATCCACGAGTTCCGTTCTCCAATTCCATCGAATCCTTTTCTCCAACCACAGCGACGCTCGATAGGCAGCGGGGGGGGGGATATTGAACTGTCCCTCCTGCTCATTTTTATTTTAATCAGAAGTTCAACAGAACAATTTGAGGCAAATGGGAAATTAAAGAGGCTGTATCTCTCCATTTCCTGATGGTAGAAAAGCTACCAAGGCTGCACGAAGCTCGGGAAATAAATTCAAGGTCAGAGGGACCACGATCCAAACACTTCCAAGGTCATCTGGAAGCTCCAAAATCCACCAACTCAGCCCATCCTTCCACAAACCACTGCCTGTGCCACGAATGGCCATAAATCTATCTGAAAAGAGCAAATAAATAATAGAAAAATAAGGCAGAGTTTTATGATGCATCCAATCAATCTACTGAAATATTTGCATGTTCACGATGTTGACCCAGAGGTGCTCCGGGCACAGATAAAAGAAAATTGCTTATTGCAAACAAAGAACAGCTTTGCAAAAGCTGCCAAACTGGGCAGTAATATATTCTGTAATAGCTGTAATAGCAGGGAACTTCATTTATATTGGACATTGCTGGAAAAAGTCATCAGGCACAGAAAGAAATCCGGGAAGCTGAGGGAATTTATGTGTTCTATCATTTGCTTCCAGGTCTGAGTTAGTTCAGCTCATCCTTGACTGACAAAACCTTATCTAAAATTCAAAATTTCTCCTGTGAAGATTGCAGAAACAATTCCCTTTATCCCTCTGGCCCAGGAGCACAAATAAGTAGAAAGATATGAAAGGGCAGCGCTGGTGCCTGTGCTGGGATGTTCCAGGTGGATTTGGGGTTGGCAGAGGACAATTCTCCCCAAATTCCTGTCAAAGTCTGACAGGAGGCACCTTCAACTCCTCACCCAGGGATGAGAATGTGCTGCATCATCCCCACCCCTCCAGCTTTGCTTTTAAGCTCAGCTCAGGTGTGTTCCTGTGGATTTTGCAGCTCCTCATCTCTTCTCCATGGGCTCACACTCCAGAGGGTGGGCTCATCACAGGGATGGGTTTGTGGGCATTTGTCCTATTTGTGATGAGGGAAAACAAGAGCTGAGCCCAGGCTGGGCTCTGCCAGCACCTCCCCTCAATTCTGGAGAGTGGTTTATTGGGAGGGGAGCCCTGAAATGAATCCCTCAGTGCTGTTTTACTGCAGGAAATTCAGACAAGGACAGGGCCTGGGATTCCTCCAAAGGGATCCCAACCCCTTCCAGGGCAAGGAAAAACCACAACCCAAGGAACCACAGGATACTTTAGGCTGGAAAAGACCTCCAAAATCACTGAATCCTTTAAGGAAACCCACAACACTTTGGGAAAACATCTTTATCTGGGCCACCACCAACGACAATTCACTGATGGTGACTCAGTTTTTCCATTTTTTCCCACCTTGGTTTAACCAAGTGCACCAAGCCTCCACTTCCAACAGCTCTTTTGTGCAACAGGCACTCTCTGAACAATCCCCAGACTAATCGGCTTCACCCTGGGCTCCTCACAAGGGAAATGATGGAATATTTACTCTGTAATAACCGAACCATGGGCTGCCCAGGGCACTTTGTAACACACACTTTAATCCACAGGGCACAAAACTTAACGTGACCAGACACTGCAACACTGAAAAATAAATCTCAGCTGAGCAGAGGAGAGTTCCAAACCCCTCCAGGCTTCGCTGTGGGGCTGCCATGGAGAGAAAGGAAGGGTGGCAGGAGCAGGAACAACATCCTTGTGCTCCAAACCAGAGTTTTTTTGACAGGACGAGCTCCAGAGGCTCGTGGGAGGTTTAGTCCCACTGTAAATCCAAAATCATCTGGACACACGAGGCAGGAGCGTTCTGGTGCCAGTCAGAGCAGGTTTGGAGGGGCAGGGCTGGCCGGGCTCTGGGGCTGCACCAGCTCACCCCAGTCACTGCACTGGGGCAGCTCCTGCTGCATTTGGTAGTGTTGGAGAGTTAAGAATTGAGAAAGTTATTAAGAGGGTTTTTTTGGTGGTTGGACCAAGAGGGAGAATTGTAGGAAACAGAAAAAGTTAAAAGAGCTTCATTATTAAATTTTTTTATTATCTTGTTTAACATATTTTTCTACTTGCTGAGGCCTAACTTTGCACACCACAAACCCACAGTCTTACTGTTCTGTGCCCTCATTCTTGTACCTTTTCAACTCTACATCCCCACTGCTATCAGAGTTTTCTGCTTTTTCTATTTCCCACACCAACGTCCTCAGTGTCCCGGAGGTGACAGTGGTGACAGTCACTGCACAGTGACCAAACCCACTGGGTTATGTGCAAGAAAAGACAGGAGATTCAACTCCTAAAGAACACTCTCAGCAACAGGATTTTGTTATTCCCTTCCAATAAGCAACACTCCAGGTCAGGATGGGGAATTCCAGCAGCTCCAGGCTGAGATAAACTTGAACATCCCAAGTGTGTCACTACAATCCTCCCCCAGGTTGTCAGGAGGTAAACAACAACAACAACAAACAAAGGCATCGTCTGACGTGACAAGTGCAGAGGAAACGAGCAGGAAAAAAAAAAAAATCATCTTCCACCTACTTGTAATTCCTTAAACTGAAATCCCAGGCCAGATCCAGGGTGGTGTAAACCCAGGATGAATTGTAGCTGTTGGTTTACACCGTGTTATTATCCAAGGAAGCAAAGCTTGAGAGAGAGAGAGAGTGAGACTGAATTTATCTCTGAAGTGCTTCCTGAAATACAAGTCGCTGCACTTTGTTCCTCAGCAGAAACAAAATCTAATTTAGCAAACGCTGATGCATGGTCACTGCACAATTCCGTGGGAACAAATATCAAATCATGCTCAGTGCTCTCAGCAGCATCACTGATGGAGGATCCAGGGCTGCCTCCTCCCTAATGCAGCAGTTTGGGGTTTTGCCATTTGCTGGAGTCACTGTTACTAGTACAGAAATACTGTTATTCCGTGTTGTTCTACAGCCCATTCCAGCAAATGCAGGCACATAAAAAACAAACCCTTTCTCCAGGCAAAGTGAAAGCCACGTCCAAACACTGAAATCTCAGGAGCAAACTCTGCTTGTCCAAGGTTTGCTCAGCTCCCAGAGCCCCTCACCAAACCCACACGCACAGATTCCTCCTCACTGTTTGCTCTGCCTTCTAAATAGGAAAAAAACCCTTCCTTTGCCCGTTGTTTAGTGCTGTGAATCATTTATCAGACACTAAAGATGCTCCTTACACGGTGGTTTAGCAAGTCATTACAGCTGATCACAAACAGGGAGTAGTTTACTCCCAGCTCACCCAATTTCACTGAGCAAACAGGGAAAGCACCTCCACATTTGATCAATCCCAGCCTTTGCTGCCCTCAGGATTCACCTTCTCCGAGCTGGAGCTTAACCTCCAGTCTCCCATCAAAGCCTGCTGGGTAATAAATAATGCAGAGTCATTCCATTAACTATAACTTAATCAAAAGCCCGTGGATCCAAGAGCATCATCAAGGGGATGATTTCCATCTCAGGCAGCCCCAGCCCGCTTCCCTCTGAGCACGGGGAGTGATGAGCTGGGCACTGCAAGGGCAGGAAAAGTGCATTTGAGCTGAATTCAGCTCCTGCCAGCACTGCCAAGCCCGGGAAGAACCCAAAACCCCAGCTCAGCTCAATGAGAATATCCAGATTTGCACAACTGCACAAATCCCCAAACACCACAGTTCTGTGGGCACACACAGCCCTTCCCTGCCAGCCCAGGGGTCCCTCACTCCCCCCTGTCACCCCTTTGTCCCTTTAGTGCTGCCCAGGCTGAGCTCCCACACCTGGCACTGCTCCGGCCCAGCAATTCCATCTTCAGAGAAAAGAGGAACAAAGGATGCCAAAGTTATCCCTACTACTGCTCTCCCTTCTTTTCCCAATCAAAAATGTCCTGGATAATCGTGAAAATTTCCTACACATGTCTAGGATCCCACAAAAGTTCCAACTGAGCCACCACACACCTGAAAACCACCAAGACCGTGCAGGAAAAGGGAGTTTGGAAATGCCAAGTGTCACTGCCCCGCCCTCAGGCATCACCTGAACATTCCCAACGTGTCTTTCAAATGACATTTGTGTGTTTCAGATTAGGAAAAACCTGGACAAAACCATCCCAGCTCTGCCTTTCAGGGATCCATGTCAGATCCATCCTGTTATTGCTTCAGACCATGGAATTTTCTTCTCCTTCCTGTTATTGCTTCAGACCACGGCATTTTCTCCTCCCTACGTGGCCTCAGAGAAAAGGTTCATTCTGCCCAGACAGGGGATTTTCAACCTGCAGCTCATAAACCCTCTGGGGATGTGTGAAAGGCAAGAGAGGGAAGGAGAACAGACATGAGGCTTTTTCAGTTCTCCAGAAATGCCACGAGCACCTACAGAGGAAAAAGGCACCAAACACCAGGAATGCTGGAATCTACAGACCTAAAAATGTTGAGAAGCACAATTAGGGAATAAATGAGCCCAATCTGTTCAATGCTTCCCTCTTCAGTGATGCTCCTGACTCCCTGGTGAGGTTCTGGACTCTGCCCAGCTGTTCCACATCTGTCACATCAAGAACTGGACACGGAGCCCAAGCCCAGCTGGACACTGGGGTGGATGGATGGTCATTGTGCCTCACCCCAATGTTGGGACCTGTCACCTCCCCTGCCACATTCCCTCCTCTCCTCCAAGCCTTAGAAAAAAGTCTTTCCAGCTTTGTCATCCTTTGGGTTTGAGCTCCATGCCTGAGCCTGAGGAGAGCACAGAGCTCACAGCAGCTCTGACAAGCGGCGGAGAAAAAACCCCAGGAAATGTCCGGCTGCAGGTGACATCCAAAAGCCTCCCAGGGAGGGATGTGACATCCCAGGAACATGACACTGCACAGATGTCCTGTCTCAGCAGAGCACGACAGAGCCCTGACATGTGGAGAGGCCACAGATTCTGGCTGCTGGGAAGGGCTGGGAAGGAAATGTTGCCATGGGTTGTGCTGGGGATTGCTGGAGGAGTCGCTGGTCCTAAAAGCAGCTGCCAGATCTCCCCTTGGGGCTCCAGTCCTCCTGTACTCACAGTGTCACCCCAATCCCTCCACAGCTGCTCCCTCATCCCCCCTAGTCAGGATCAGGGAGAGAGTGGAAGGGTAAAAGCCAGAAAACTCGTGAATTGAAATAGTTTAATAGGGAAGCAGGACTTCCCCTTCTCTGAGCTCATTACACCAGACCAGACTGTCCCAAAGGCTCTTCCTTCAAGCTCCCTGTGGGATCAGGGAGTCATGGGGAGCCCTGCAGTTATTCCAGAACAATCTTCTCCCAGTTGGGAAGAGAAATGCCATAATTCCAAACGTCCCCTCCTTTGTCCACTCATTTTATGTCACACAGTCTGGGATATCCCACTGGTCAGTTGGGGTCACCTGTCGCTGTCAGGTCTCCTCCCAACCTGCCCCACATTCCCAAATCCCTCCCCAGCGTGGCCGTGGGAGGGGCAGGAAAGGCCTCAGCTCTGGGCCAGCTCAGCACTAACCAAACACCTCTGTATCATCAGCCCTGGGCTCGGCACAAACCCAAAGCACAGCCCCAGAGCAGCCCCGGGAGGAAAATCACCTCTAGCCCAGCCCAAAGCACATCCCAGACTTTATTCCACGTCCAGATCCCACATTATCCAGCACAACTTCATTCTCAGCGCTCCTCTTCCCAACTTTTGTTATAACAACAAATACCCTTCCCACTGTCCTGGGCTGTGCTGTAGGATGTGCACACAGTATTTATTCCATCCCCATCCCCATGAGCTGTTGGAACCAGGTGGGGCAGTGTTTTCCCAGGCCCCTCCTTTGGGCTCTTCTGCTCATGGCCCATCAATGCCTTGCCCAGGACTCACAGGGAACTCCCTCCAGGAGCTCTCTCTGTTTAATGGGCCATCAAGGAGCCACTGCACGACTCCTCATCCCATTGGGAGATGCTCCCAATGCCCAGGGGGAGGAGCCAAGCATTCCCACCTGGAGAGAATCTGGGATTTGGGACAGGACAAGCAGCCCTGAGCCACTGGATTCCCAGAGGAGCAGAGCTCCCAGACCTTTCTGTGGGATCACTGCTTCAGGAAGAGCCCCTCACCTGGACTGCTCCCACCACCCTGCTCAGGGTGTGTTCTGACTCTGGCAGTGCTCCTTTGTGTTATTGCATTTATTTTATTTTATTTTACCTTTTTCCCTTTCTTCTTATTAAACTGTATTTCTGACTTGGAGCCTCTCACTCGTTTTGCTTTCAAACCACGACAGCCATCATCCCTGCAAAACATCCATAAGGAGTCCACAGAAAATCTATTGGATTAATTAAATCCATGATTTTGGCTCTATCTGTTCTGGTGGAATCAACTCCACCCCAGCTGAAGGCAGCTCAAGGGAGGGAGATTGTGGCACAAATGACCTGAGTGTCCCCTGTGCCACCCCTGCCCTGGGTTGCCCTGGACACAGGAGGGGTTCAGCCCTCCCGGCCCTCAGTGCTGTTTGTTTAAACACAGATTGTTATCAGAGTCATCCTGGTGTCCCGCTGGCTCCCACCAGGTGCTCGCTGTGCCATTCCCAATCACTCCAGCAGATTTACGGAGCACTTTGCCATCTGCAGAGCTCCCAGCGCCGCCGGGATCGGAGCAGGTGGGACCACGGGACAAGTGTTTGGGAGGGGAGGCTCACAGGAAATGAGGGGAGAGGGAGGTGGATTCCCTCCTGTTCCCCTGCTGGAAGAGGAGGCAGGAGAGCTCCAGGACTAATAATGGAAAACACAAAAAAATTCCTTGTGTGTTGTTGTAAGTAGCATTTAGAGAATCTCTTGTAACTCATCAGCTTTACCATCAGCAGTGACAAACTTTAAACTTCCTTGTTTATCAAAGCACATTAATGAACACACATTTTCCTGACTACTTCCAGTCAAAAATTCTGCATTTGATTTGCACTGACTCAAGGTGGAGAGACAAACTCTGCTTCATCCCCCACCTGATCCATTGACAGCAATGGATTCAATGGCTGGAAATGTCTCCAACACGCACAAACTGAGAAAACTTGGCCTGGTCGATACTGAGGAGGGATTTCAATTAGTAATTACAACATAAGACAGGGAAAGGGGAAAGAGGAAAGTGGAAAGAAAAGGGGAAGGGAAAGGAGAAGGGGAAAGGGGAAGGGAAATAGGAAAGGGGAAGGGGAAAGGGAGAATGGGGAAGGAAAATAGGAAAGGGAAAGGGGAAGCCCCTGAACCTTTGAGCAGTGACCAAGGCCCAGGACTCCTGTCAGCAAAGCCAAACACCCCACACAGACCCTGCTTTAAGTGACCTGAGCTTCACCTGCTCAGACACCAGTGAAGATCTGCCCCTTTGCCATCCCTTTGTCCTTGCCAGGGGCAGGATCCAACAAGAAGATCCCTCATCCCAGCTGAAGATGTGCCTCTTCCCACTCCACTCCCCACCCTGAACAGCAGGTAAACCCCGGGCTGTGGTGTGAGCTGCAGGGTCACAGGAGGGGCTGGCTGCTGTCCCTGCCTGTCCCTTGGGTCAGGGTCTGACATTTCCTTCCATTTCCTCCCCCAGGGACAGCTCTGTGAGGCAGCAGGCAGGGGTCTGGCACTGACAGTGCTTTCAGAGCATGGCAGAGACTCTTTGATCTGTCCAGGACAAATATCCAGACTTACCTACATAAATATCCAGATTTATCTATCCAGATAAATCCCCCGGATTGCACAGAGCCCAACACCCACCCCTGAGCTTTCTGCAGGCACAGCAAACCTGCCAACTCCTCTGTGCTGCCCTGGCTCCTTGCTGGACCAGACAAAAAGTGACAAAAGTGACTTTATTTCACGCCTTTTGCATGACAAGAAGGGACATTGGTTCTGCCAGGCCCACTGATCTCCACAGGGCTCCAAGGCACCTTGGCTGAAGGAGTTCAGACATTCACATCCCAAAAACCCCAAGCTAACAAAAACCCTGAATGCCCCAGGTAGAGACCAGTGCTTTAAACCCTTCCAAAAATCAAATTAAGCAGCTCCAGCTGATAAGACTTTAAACACAATCCCAGCTTTCTGCCCTCTCCACTTCTCAGCAAATCCATTTATTGGTACAGACGTTCCACATTTCGAGTCTGGCCCCTTTGGCACTGCAGCAGCTTCAGATTCAGGTGAAATCATGGAGCTGTGTCACCATCCCCAGAATTCTGCCAGCCCTGAGCACAGCCTGGGCTGGAAAACTCCTGAAAAACTCCTGGAAAACTCCTTTGCCAGCCTGGCAAAGCTTCCAGAGCCCCCCACACATGGGCAGGGTCTCACTCCCAGCTCCCCTGCTTTGTGCAGGGCAGT
This sequence comes from Zosterops borbonicus, assembly GCA_007252995.1. NCBI lineage: Eukaryota > Metazoa > Chordata > Aves > Passeriformes > Zosteropidae > Zosterops > Zosterops borbonicus. The sequence goes on from SWJQ01000360.1 coordinate 430,857, forward strand.
GACAGAAAGCTGCTGGGGGTGCTGGAGGAAGCCTGAAGGTCAGGGGATGAAGCAGCAGGGTTTGGGAGCCTTGGAAAAGCAGCAGCAGGATGGTTCATCCCGAATTACCATTCCACAGGCAGCTCTGACGTGCCCAGGCTCAGTTGCTAAGCACAGACACACAGGGAGCAGCTCCAGAGCTCCCTGACAGACCTTGGGAGAGGAGAGAGGAGAGAGGAGAGGGAGAAACCCCCCTGGGTTTACAGACACACAGAAATGTCTGTGTGTGCTGAGCCATCGGGGCCAGGGCTCGGCGATGTCACACACACAGACCAGCTGCGGCCAGAGCAAGTCACGGATTTATTTCCTTCCCTTTCCTTTGCAACCCTGGGTTCCTGCCCCTGGATTTCAGCAGCTCCAGCTGGTTGGGGCTCTCTGCCCAAGGCCTGGGAAGTGCAGGAGACACAAGGGAAGAACTGCTGCAGCCAGCTCAGTGTGATCACTCCTGTCCACCAGGCTAAAACACCTGATTTGAATCCGAATTCGAACCTGAATTTGAACCTCAATTCAGCCCAGGGCAGCTCAGCAACAGAGATGAGCCTGACAGGAGCGTTTTAGGCCAAGCCAGAGGCTACAGGTGTGTCCACAGCTGCTCATCCACGTGCTTGGATCAAGGATTTTATCGAGATGCCAAAATCGAGCAGCCCCAGGATGTGCAGGAAGGTTCTTAAACAGCAACAGTGGAAATTCAGGATAAAGCCACAGTTTGGGGCCATTTCTTTCCAAACCAACATTTTTTGTTCACCCCATTCTGTTTTACCTGGCCTGGATGTATTTATTCAGAGAGGATAATTTGATGCCCTTCCTGTTTTCCAGGCCAAGTAAGTGCTGTGCTTTCACTCCTCCAGGATTCACCTCTGATCATCCTCGGAATTCTCATCCCACCTGGAATTCTTCTGTGCCAAGGACATCAAACCACCTCAGTCACTCCTCCAAAGGTTCCTCAACACCTCATGAAAACTTCTCTCACCCCTTCCTCATCTCTGCTGGGAAAACCCCTTTGGAGCTGTCTGTACATGAACTGAAGCTTTTGTCATTCCCAATCCAGAAAATCCTGAGATTTTTTCAAGATTGCTCTTGGATTTCACAAGAGCTGCTTCAAAACTCAGGGACTTTCACACTCCAAACAAACCCAAACAAAGGGGTTTTTTCCCAGCCCACACTTCCAGCAGTCACTCATTAACCACATAAAGCAATTTCCTGCAGAATTCCCCCAGCTGCACAATCCCTGCTGGAACCAGGAATCCTGAGCACACCAAGCATCACTTGGAATCATTTCCTCAGCTCCAGGAAGCACCACAGTCACCCCAACATTCAGCCACAACGGGCCTCATCTCCAGAGGGATGTCATTTCCTTCCTTCAGAACTTTTCCTTTCACAATTGTCTCTTAATCAATTTTGGCTGTTCCCTCCACTCCTCTCCACAGCCATTGTCAGCAGAATAATGAACCCAGGCACTTGTGGAACTGTTTCCATCTCCAGAGCACTCCAGAGGCTTTAACCAATGAATGCAGCTCCTGGTGGTGAGGAACAGCCCCACTGGGAACTCCCAGCACTTCCCTTGGATCATCACAGGATGGTTTGGCTGGGAAGGGACCCCAAAGCTCCTCTCCTCTGCACTTCTCCTGTCAAACCAAGAGTTACCCTCCAAAAAAAGATGGTTTAAGATGTGGTTAAGGCATTGAGATGGAAGCTGGGAGGCTTTGACTGACCCTGGAATCACAGGGAGGTGTCACAGACCAGGTGGCCCCTTTGTGACAAACGCCACAAAACCAAACCCAACTTCACAAACCAAACACAAATCCTTTTCAAACAAACTTCAGAGCCCCAGGTTTGCAAGTATTTTATAAATCAAGAACTGCAGAGACATCAAGGATTGCTCTGGAGCCTTCCTGACCCCACCTGAGCTGTGCAGCCACATTTCCCCTATAACCCCCACCATGGGCAAGTCTCCACTTATTTTGTCATCTAAACACCCTTAAAAAAAATCTTGCCCTGGGAGTCTGAGCCTCAATGCAAATGTTCAGCCTGATTCAAATCCTTCTGCCAATTTTACTCTTTTATTTTCTCTCAAGACGAACACAGCGAAGATTTCGGTTTTTTCTCACCTCCACTGCAAATATCTGTAAAAATGACACAGCTCATCTCAACCCCCAATCGAAATTAAACTCAGAAAAACAGAAGGTAATTTGATGAGAAACTTTTTTTTTACCCGGCGTCTGCAAATGGACTCCCACTCATGTGCGGCATTTTTTTTACTCAGTCTCATTTACAAGGTGCTAATTATTGTCACCAAAACAAAATTTTTCAATTTGCGTTTCAATTATTTCGCAGCAAAATAATATTTGCATTTAAATGGTTCATCCAGGGGGGGGCTCGAAGGCATTTTCATCTCGGGGTGTCAGGATTATCTCGAAAGGGAAAATAAAAATTGAAGAAGGTTGAAGTGAGGTTTAAGGTGAAATCCATCCCAAGTCACAGTGGAGCCAAAATTAAAGAAATATTTTGTTATTGGTCTCCCCTGGTCACCATGGAACACCTAAAACCACCTCGAATTCCCTTTGCCACTGGAGCTCTGTGTCCAGCTGTGAAGTTCAATGTTCTTCAAGGGAGATCTTGAGCTCCAAATCCCAAATCCCTGAGAATTCCCAAGCCCTCAGCCCCTGGAATTCTCCCAATATCAACAATCCCATCCTTTCCCTGGTGGTTTAAGGAGAGCACAGTGGGGAGAGCTCCTTCACAAATAAACCTGCACCAAGCTCTGAGGGAGTTCCAAGGGGGTTCTTCCCCCTCCCCACCACGTTTTGGATTCTCAATTACATTTTACACATCAGTTCCTTGACCAGGTTGTATTTTCAGGCATTTTTTACTCCCAGAAAGCCCCGAAGTTACACAAGTCCCCTTTTGGTGCTTGCAGGGAGGCCACAGACCCTTTCCAGCCCCCAGGGGACACAGAGAAGCTCTGCAGCAGCCAAAACAGAAGAAACCACCTCATCCACTGCCATCCCCAGCATCTCACACCTCCAGACCTGAAATAAATTAAAAATATCCCTGGGAACAAGCAGAGACTCCACTTATTAAAAGCTCTCCACTCCTGCACCGCCGTTCCCGTCTCCCCACGCTCTGCAAAGTGAAATGTTCTCCGTGTTTACAAGTGCTCTGAGATCCTCCAACAAAACCCCTCTGCCAGGCAATTGTGTTCCAACAGCTCACACTTGTGTGATTGGATTTGAATTACAAAAAAGAGCCCAACAGAAAGCGATCCCTCCTGGGAATTTTTGTTAGGATATAAAATCCAATTTTTACTTGATTCCGTTAACAGCACTTTCATATTCACTTCCTTTAAGTATTGCAGCACTTGATATTTATTACCTAATGCCTCCTTGTCACCTTGAGCAATCAATGAAAGTCACCTGGAGTTTACAGCACAGAGGAAAGTTAATAAATAAAAGTTAATAATTCACTGCACCCAACAAGCCAAAAAAAAAAAAAAAAAAA
>SWJQ01000360.1:436099-448376 GCA_007252995.1 Zosterops borbonicus
AAAAAAAAAAAAAAAAAAAAAAAAAAAAAAAAAAAAAAAAAAAAGTCATCATTTGTTCTCTAATTTAAGATTGGGAAGTGCTCCCAGGAGGAACAAATGACAGAGCCTTCCCCAAAGCTGGGAGTTTAAATCCAGCAAAATGAACTTGCTCTTTTTAAAGAAAATTAGTTAATTCAGTAGGAAGAAGTGTGTTCAGCAAGAGGTGACAACAGCAGGGGCCTTGCAGGGTTGGGTTTTTCTACCTTTAAATCTTGCCCAGGATCAGAACCAGCCCTGCCTGTGCCACTGGGGAAGGTGAGACAGTCAGTGAGACACCTGGGAAAGGTAAAAACAGGACCCTGGAGTGGTTTGGGTTGGAAAAGACCTTAAATCTCACCCAATCCCACCTTCCACTACCCCAGGCTGCTCCAAACCCCAGTGTCCAGCCTGGCCTTGGGCACTGCCAGGAATCCAGGGGCAGCCACAGCTTCTCCATCCCAGGCCCTGCCCACCCTCCCAGGGAAGGATTTTCTCCCTTTGTGATCAAGTCCAAAGAACTTGACTCAAAACCCCCCCTGGGCTTTATCTCTGGGCTCTGCTGACAGCACAGGGACAATCCCACACCCTGTTCCCTCAGCACAGGAGCTCTGATGGGGCTTTTCAAAACAGATTTTCATTAAAACTCCCACCAAAGTAGAGAAATCCCAATCCAGCTGGTTTAACACTCTTTGAAGAGCTGCAGAATTTGCAGGACAGGACAGCAGAGCCTGCAGAGAGGGAATGGGAGCCCCCAGAGAGGGCAGATTGTCCTTCTGGTCAGTCCAGGGCTGCTGCCTCCAGAGCTGGGGCTAAACACAACCCTGGGGAGGAAGGCCCAACTCTGGTGATGCCTTTTTGGGTACCTGAAAACAGAGGCCAGACAAAATTAAGGGGATAAAAAGCAGTTCTGGTTATTGAAGGGTTTCAGATACATTTAGGGCAGACCAAACTCATCCAGGAGCTGAACCCAAAATGGACCACAGGTCATGGGTTTTCACACTTTGATAAGTTTGGGACATTTGCATATTTGGGTTAATCTTCCAATTCCAGCTTCAGGTAATGAAGTCATTGACCCCAAGTTTGCTGCCCCCAACTCACTTTAGTTTCCATCTCTCAGGCCTGAGGCAGTGAGGGGTCCTTGATCCCCAGGCCTGGAGAGGAATTGTTGTGTCTGCCCAAACTGGGGAAGCAGCAGCTCACACTGTGTGTGGAGTTTGGAGTTACACACTATGGAATTGCAGGGTTACAAATAGATGAAAAATATAAAAGCTAAAACTCCTAAGGCATCACTGGGAAAAAAGTCCCCACACAATGAGGGACAAACTCCCCATCCTTCAAATCCTTCATCACTCCAGCAGGTGGACACTCTTTTAATATTAACAGCCCAAGTGGTGCTTAACTTTAATGAGAGCCCCATGGGAATGATGCTGACAGCTGCCCAGTGTCCAGATCCTGCCTAACCTTTCCCTAATGGAGACAAAACAACAATAGAGGAACATAAACAATATGCTGTGGGATGCGAGGAGCATCTTTAAAAATGGCATCGCTTTTGGAAAAGCACCAGCTCCATTATCCTTCTGCAGGATGGGATCTTATCCTCCCCCTTTTCCAGGAGGAAATGGATTTTGTTTTTTTTCTGGGTGTTATTGTTTGGTGGATGAAGGGGAAAGGAACATTGAATTGTGCCTTTGTCACAGGAGAAACGAGCTGCAATTTTCTGTACCCCTGACTTTAGCAGCTCTCCACAGCCCTGGCAAGGTGCAGAACCCTTTTTGCCCACAGGAGAATCCTGCTGGGATTCATGGATTTAAACACATGGAGGAGGAAGGATTGGGGACAGGATGTGACCCTGTGTAAGCCACTACACCCCAACACATCCCTCCCCATCACAAAGCTCCTCAAGAAACTTTCTGTGCCTAAAATCCCACTCCTCCTGGTTTTTTCAGGGAACAAGCTCCACCTCAGCCCATCAGACTCCAAAAGTAATGACACAAACGCCACCAAAAAAAAAAAAATTCTTATTTCAAACTCTGCTTTCACTAAATTAACTAAACAAAATATTGATAAACTGCTGATAAATAACAGGAACCGTAACAAGGGAAACAAGTTCTCCATTTGATCTCTGCCATCCTGCAGGCATTCATCTTCATAATTAATTAGATAATACTATTAGCACAGCACTATTTTTCCCTCTCCATAGACAAGAAGCTGGAGCTTGCATAATTTAAGCAACTGCTTCAAAGGCAGAGTGTGTGGCAGGTTAAAATCAGAAGGTCCAGACCATCCTCCCTGCCAATATCCTGCTTTTCTGAACAACAGGATCCAATTCCCTGATGCATCTGGCAAATCCTCAGTGCACACACCCCTCCCACCTTCCCATCTCCACTTCGCTTTTAAAATCTGCAGTCTTTGCATAAAACATGGATCTAAAACGTATAAAAACTGTAAAGGCAATTCTGTACAAATTACTGTGCAAAACCCTCCCTTGCAACAGACACCGCACTTGGTTTTATTCCCTGACTTCTTTTTTTTTTTTGACAATACTACTTGAAGTTCAGGAGCAGACAGACAACATTCACCTCAAAATGTCATTCACAATTAATCCCAAATTGTACATGAAATGGTTGAATTCACTCCACGCAATCAAGGCAGAGAAGCGGGAGCACGCCGGAGTTGTGCAGTTAATCAGCCTCGTGCAATTTGTACCTGCTGAAAGCTCCTCACAAACATCCCGAGATCTCTCTCTCTCTCTCTTTCTCTGCAGAATAAATCTGTAAATCATTTTGCAGGTTCTGGTTTAGGGATGGGGAAGGGAAGCAGAGAGAGTGAGGCTCACAGCCTGGTGGATCCCCCAGTGCCCACAGCCATGGGGAGGCAGCAGGAACTGGGCTCTGACAACTCCTGCGAGTCAGGGGAGTGTGCAAATAACAGCAGAGCACTGAAGCAGCAAATCCCCAGTTGTGGTTAATTCTCTGCCTGTGATTAACTCATCTTTCTTGGCTATTCCAGCCCTACTTGCACCTTCTGATGCAGCTGGGGCCGGGATTATCAGGCTGTGACCGTGCTCTGGTCTACACTGAGGTGACAGCTGAGGAACAGGTAAAATCCACACTGAAAGGAAGGGAGGTGGCACCAAGGCAGGTGGATGAAACCCAAATAAAGCCATTTCACCAGGACAGAACACACTTCCCCTTGCAGAGGCCAGAGGAACGAATGTTCCCTTCCTTTTGTTTTAAAGCGTTCTGGACAAAGACACCTTTATTTGAGATTCACCGTTGTTTTATCTGTCTGGGAATGGGAATGGCAGACACTTTGATAAATGGGCGCAGGGATTGTTCTGTTCCAGTGTAACCACTGTGAAATGCCTTTGCACAGACACGGCTCCCCAGCTCATCTGCAGCACGAAAGGCTTCTCAAAAAGCACCTCAGGAGCTGCAGCATCACATCCCCGTGCTGCTGCTGGCAGTGGGATGACGCAGGAGTGACATCCAGGCTCTGCTGACACCCTGCTGGGTGACCTTGGCCAGGCCTCTCTCTGCCTCCCCACTCTAGAGCAGCTTTCTTTTATCTAACAATGCACTGTGAAAATGATAACTCAGATGCTCAGATTTTTTGGCCTTTAAGGACAGGTAAATCAAGCCTTCAACAACTACATTGTGGGATTCTCACTGAACAGTGTTCCCATGCAAAGTTCTCCTCTTGAAAGGAAATTGGGAAAACAGCAAAGTTATAAAAGTCAGGCTTGACCATCCTCCAGTGGCCTGAACATCCTCTCCCCACCCTCCTCCAGGACACAGAAAAGCACATTCACAGCAGACCCCAGCAAACCCAAAGCACAGCTCTATCCAGCTTTTCATCCATTTCTTCTCCTGGTGTTTCCAACTGCAACTCCCTGACTTCCAGCACCTCCTGGGGCTCCCACTGCTCTGCCCAGGAATGAAACTGGAGTGGAAATGAGTTGAAACTGGAGTAGAAATGCCTTTTTACCTGGAGGGAAGGGGAAAACATTCACCAGCAGGAAATGGGATGCTGTAGATTTCCTTGGTTGGATGGAAGGAGGAGCTGCCCCCCAAGGACACTCAGGATTCACACAGGAAAGAAGCTGAAATTCCAGCAAGGGTTGAGATTTTTTTTTCTTTGGGAGGACTTGGCTGCAGCTCCAGTCCTGCCCAGGTGGTGCCCACACAAACCAGGCTGGCTCTGGTGACACTGGTGGCCTTTTTCCTGTGTTCTCCTAAGGGCAATCCTTGCTTGACAAGCAGAATTCCAGCAGCACTGGGAGAAAACCCCTCTGGGCTGTGATTTCCCCCTCTGTCATGGCCCTCCAGCAACAAGGGCCACCTCCAGGTGAATCCAGGAGGAATTTCTGCATGGGAAGGGAATTTCAGGCATGGGAGGTTTGGAGTGCCCATCCCTGGAGGTGCCCAAGGGCTGGGGACAAAGTGGGGCTGGGTCACAGCTTGGATTTGGTGACCTTGGAGGGCTTTTCCAGCCTCACTGATCCAAGGATTTTGGATATTTGCACCTCACTGGACAGGTAATGACACCACTGTCACACACCAACACCANAGGATTTTGGATATTTGCACCTCACTGGGCAGGTAATGACACCACTGTCACACACCAACACCACAGGTATTCCTGTGCCCTGTTCCACCTCCTGCAACCCTCTGCAAACCTTCAGCCCCCAAAACTGGTTTTATTCCTGACTTTTTTTGACAATACTGCTTCAAGTTCAGGAGCAGACAGACAACGTTCACCTCAAAATGTCATTCACAATTAATCCCAAATTGTCCATGAAATAGTTGGATTCACTTCATGCAATCAAAGGAGAGAAAATTCCAGGGGTTCATTTCCCAGCAGATTTTTACAGTCAGCAATTGGGCGGGATTTGATTTATTTTTTTTTTTAATTACTCCCTTATCCCACACCTCCCTGGCAGCCACCACAAGATCCTCCTCCAGTGGAAGTCACAGCATCACCATCTCCTTAATCCACGATTTTTCTGCCCCTTTGGCAATCCCCCCAGCACCAGCAGGACTCTGACACAGCCCACAGTTCTCTCTCCATCCATCAGACCCAACTGTGCCCTCAAAATCAGGGAGTTTATTCCTACAGGTGGGAGGGACAGGAAATTATCACAACAAGCTGAGTCAGGGAATGTACCTGACACAGAGAAAAAAGAGGAAACACCACACAAACCACCATTAAAAAAAGAGAAAAAAACACAAAAAAAACCCCCCTCTCTTCAACTTTCACACACAGGAGGTGTAAAATCATCTCATCCCAGCTCCCTGCAGTCTCCAGCCTGGAGCCAAGACACTGAAGCAGAGTTAATTTGATCCCTTTAATCAATGGGATTGTCCCAATTACACATTAACCACCACCAGGCCTGGCTGCCACTGCAGAGCAGAGGAGGCAGCGGGGAGGATTTGCAGATCCCTGCTGATGGCAAGCAGAGAACATCATTTCTCATAGTGCAAACACACAACTGTGGCTGCTGCTGTCACTGGGTTCATCTCCACACCCCAATCTGTCAGAGTCTGTCCAAGGATGTGATTTGCCTCACAACTGTCTCCAGTGGTTGGGGACTGGGACCCCGAACTCTGAAGGGAGCCCCTGGCCTGGCTGAGGTGGGATGTTTGCCAAGTCTTGGAGAACTGCTATGCATCTCCATGAGAACAGAGTGCAAGAACAATGGAACTGGTTACGGTGGACTGAACCGAGGCTGCCTGTCCCAACTGGTCTGTCCGTACCAGAGGCGGGGTTTGGACCTTGTTCCTGAGCACCAACCTCGACACAGGTGGTCCCTGCCTTGGCTCTGTGCCCCTCGCTTTGGTCCCAGCCTTGACCAACCTATAAAGACTCTGGAGACCCCGCTCACTTTTGTGATCACCCCACTGGAGAAGATCCCGTCTATGGGCATCTCTACCCCTCGAGGACTCGTCCCTCCACGTTGGTAGCTATAACCCCGTTCCCCCTTTCTCTATCTTCCTCACTATTCTCTATTTTCTCTCCCCACTATCGCATTTGTTGGCACTAAATAAAGGTGCATTTTTTGTTTAAGTAAACTGAGTTGTCCCCCGCTGTGTCTTTTGTGCTCTGAGATCTACAAAACGAACCATCAGGTTCCCTCCAGATGTTTGCTTTGCAGACCCTGACACGATCCCACTGGAAGTCATGAAGTGCCTTCTCCTGGGAGCAGGAAATAACCCTGGGGCTGCACTGAAATCACCTCAGAGCCAGGAGCCTCATGTTTCCTGCTGGAGAGCTGAGGAATAAATGGGGAAAAGTGATGTTGTGGTGCCCCAAAGTCCCCAAACAACCTCATGGAAGTCGCTCCATGAAGCAGAATTATTCCATGGAGGGGTTTGGGCTGGAAGAAACCTCTGGAGATGAGGCTGGAGCCACTGGTGAGGGATTTGCCTCTGCTCTCAGAGGTTGGGTGGGATCAGAGCCTCCCTGCCGGGCTCCTGCCTTGCAATATCTCCAGGACAAGGATGAAGTGCACACGCTGAAGCTCTCACTAAACTCACCTCAGGGAAACGTTTCAACGAGCAGTGAAAATTAAAATGCTGAGCTGGAGCATAAATCCTGAGTTACCAGGCAGGATGGATGGTCCCCACCTCTGCCCAAGTGGAGCAAAAAAGGCTCACCTGGTTTAAACTCCCCTTCAAACCTGATTCTCTTCCCCTTCCCACCGTTCCTCACTGGATATTAGAGCCCAATCAGTGGGATTCCACCACCTCTGACATTTTTGGGGATGTCAAAGAGACAGCTCAATGCTGCACTCAACAATTCCAGCAGTACAGAATCTTTACTGTTTAATCACTTCCTTTTTTTTTGTAGCCCTTAAAGTCTTATCTCTCCCTTTCCATTTGAATTTGCTCTATTTTCTGTTGGGGAGAAAAAAAAAAAAAAGCCTAATTTAAATTTAGGCCTATTCATGGTGTTTCTGAACCTCCCAATGCCTGGAAACATGGAGGAGAGTAAAGAAGTATTATTTAAAATCCACTCAGCTAAACAGAGCTTTGTTATAATTTCACTAAAGCCTGTGAAAAATTACTCCAGCCCCGTGTCTCAGGATACTCTTGATAAAAACGGAGCTAAAACCACTTTTCTTGCAATGCCACAGGCTCAAAACCAGTTCAGGCTGCCTGACCTTGCCCCCAACTAACCCTCAACATTATCATAACAATTTCCTCTGGTCAAGATCCAGGCCGAATTCTGGCAGGGGCTGGGAGGGCAGCAGCAGGAAGGGAAGCACAGCTGTGAAATTTGGCATTTCCCACCCAGCTGGGCTCTCGGAAAGCGGAGAAGGGCAGTGAACACCCCGCAGCAATTCCAGCCTGGAAATCCCTGGGGAGAGAGGAGCCGTTCCCTGGGTGCAGAGCAGGGAGGAAGGAATGCTCAATTCTGCACAGGGACACATCATCCCCTGACACATCATCACTGACATCCCCTGGGGAACAGCCCAGCCACACCTGGAGTGTCGCCCTGGTTTTTTTCAGCCTTCTGATGTTTTACATTTCTGTACTGGAGTTCTCGTACGTTGTAATATAAGCAAAACGTGTTGTTTTGGAAAGCTGTGCATTCCTTTCTGAGGGAAGGGCAAATTGATGGATTTCTAGGTTGACCAGTGGGGTCAAAGAGGTGTCAGCCTCATCCCCCAATCCCTGATCAAACTCCAAAGACTGACTAAGTCAAAATCCCAAATAAACATCCTTCTTTTACTCGCACAGCTGGACAGTGTGAGTGTGGTTCTTTTGTGTCCTTCTGGAGACACTGGAGCACAAATCCATCCATGGGACCCATGGGACTGCCTGGATCCCAATTCCCCACAGCATCCTGGGCTCTGCCAGCAGCTCCTGACAGGGGGAGGCAGAGGAGAGGAGCAAACACCCAGCTCTGCTCCCTGCAGCATCTCCCAGGGCACATCCAGCATCTCCCAGCTCAGCAGCATCCAGCATTTCCCTGGGGATGGGCACAGCTCAGTGGGGAGCAAAGCTGGGGCTGAGATGTTCCTCACCAAAAATAAAAATGACAAAGTGACAGGTGAGGAACAACTTCCAGCACTGGGAAGTGTCTGCCCCAAAGGATGGGATGGGTCCAAGGAATGGGAAGGCAGAAGGTGGGATGGGCAGTGCTGGGTTGGTGATGGATTCCCTGACCTCAAAGGTCTTTCCCTGGACTGGTTTTGGTCCCCTGAATTGTGTGCCCAAAGCTTGCAGCAGAGTGTGCAGAATTGTGTGCCCACAGCTCAGCTCCTCCTCCCCTCCTCACACACTTCCATGGGAAACGTGCTGGGGGTGGATGTTCCTCACTGGGAACTCATAAGTGGAGAATGAAGGCAAGAGAATAAAATGAAGGGATGATTTAGAGCACAAATCCACACTGTGGTGGGGCAGCCCTGAGCTCGTTAGGTCTCAGTGCTGATTAATGGGGACAGGCTCATCAGAGACCCCTCTGTTCCAGGACTCCTGGAATCCCACAAGCTCCTCTTTCCCCACCAACGACCTCCAGACTCTCTCTGTCTGAACAACAGGAGTGGAATCATGTTTTAGTTACTGCACTTTTTGATGAGAACTCCCCAAAACCACCTCAGATGGATGCACAGGACTCTCTAACCCACATTTACCCACAGCAGGACCCAACATCACCTTCCACAAGCTCATGGGTGGATCCAAAACTTCCTTAAGAGGAACTGAAGGGACCAACAATCCCACAGGATGCTGCAATGAGCAGCACACCCAGGGGATGAACCCATTTCACACACATTTTAAATGGTGCTGTTTAAACCAGGAATCTGCTTTGTTTTTCCTCCATCCCATTCCGTGTTCTCAGTGTGTCTCTGGACAGAACAAGGCTCCAGCTCAAGGTTTAAATTCAAGTTTGATGCAGAAGCACCACATTTACTGACTGCACCTCCTACTGAGCCCTCTCCTCACATTTCTAGCACTGGTCTACACCTAATTAAAAACTTTTTGTTCTTTAGCCCTTGTGGTCCCTCAGGAGAGTGGAATTGTCAGTGCAGGTGGAGATCCCTGCAAGGAAACCTGCTCTGCCCTCTGCTCCTGCCCACATCTTAAATTCACAAACCAAATTCATAAACAGCTCCTCCACTCTTCAGAAGAGAAGTCTGGCAAAAAACTGTTTTCCATCCAAAAATAAAAAGGAAATTTCAGGGGTTTAAAATTGATGAGTTGGTGTTTCAATCTGGTGCATCCTCCCTGAACCCAGAACCGAGCAAGGTGCTGACTAATAAAGCACAGTGTGTAAATAATGGTGTCAAGACCCTTTTAGAACAGGCCATTAAAATGCATTTTATTGGTGTTTATCCACACACACATGCCCCCAATGCAGCTGGCAGTGCTGATTCCCCAGAAAGCACCAGGAGAGGGGGAGCAGCACTGCTGTGCCCACCCGACTGACAGTCAGCACACACAACACCAGAACCATCAGAGCAGAGAGGCCAGGCAGGGCTCACCATCAACCCACAGCCAAAATCAAATCCCTGTGCCTGTTTTATCCCTGTGAAACCATCACTGACAGGAGGAACATCACAAACCATTTTCTCTCCCCTTTCCATAGGCACAAGAAACTTCCCACCACCTTTGCTCCCCTTCCAGCTCCATCCTCTCCCCAAGGGAAGCTCTGTTATGCTCTCCCAGGACACAGCAGCACCTGAGGGCTCCCCAGACCCTGAGCTGATTTTTAAAAGCCATTTCTGGGCAGCAGGACTGCAGGCAGGGCCCAGCTGCTATGATGGGAGCAGAATTTCTCCCCGTTTTTCCAACTCCTGGCTGACAGCTCCACACACACACACACACGGCTCTGCTGCCACACTATGGGAACTCCTGGCTACTGCTCCCTGCCACAAGGAGCTTCTGGAGCTCGCAGGACTTTGTTGCACAGGGGTTCAGCACAGGCTGAGCTGATTTCCTGGGATTTCACCCCAAAGCCACGGTGACCCTAAAAAAGATAGATGCCTCCCCTCCCTCTGTGAGCATCCCTGTGGATCCAGCAGCACTGACACTGGAATTGGCACTGCTGCTCCCAAAAAAACATCATTGCTGGGCTCTCAGAATCTAAAGAGAGGACTTATTGATCAATGCCTCTGGCTCTGATGCAGATAAAAAAGAAAAAAACCCAACGACATCTGAGGTCTAAAAAGCTTTCGCAGAGTCTTCTGCTCACAAAGCAAAACAAGGCAGGGCATCAGCCTCTGGCTGAAGGATCCAGAACAGAGAGCTCAAAATGCAGACAGGAGGGAGCAGGGGCCTGAGAAGAAAGGATTAAATGCTCAGCGAGGTACAGAGTGAAGCCTGGAAGATCCAGTATGAATAAGCCACAGACAGCTCAGAAGAAGAGAAAAAGCTGTAAGCTCCTGGTAGAGTAAATCTGAGATTTAGGTATCTCTCCATCAGTCTGCTCACACGAGGAAAGCTCAGCAGAAGCTGCTGGAATGGTTTTCCTCCGTGCCCAGGCTGAAGGGATGAAAAATCGCCACCAAAATAAAGATTCAGCCTTTCTCAGGGACCTGTAGGTTGTTTGGGTGGGTTTTACAGCCTTTCCCAGCAGATCCTCCCCGTCAGCAGAACTGTTCAGCTCCCCTGCAAGAGTCCTCAGGAGCAGCAGTTAATCCTCAGCCCCTGAAAGGAAACCTGCCTTACATAATAAAATCACTCTTGCATTCCACATAAAGTTTTCCTTCCCCCCTCCCCAATAAAAAAAAAAAATAAATAAAAAATGCAAACAAAACCCAAACCCAGGGAGCTTTCATACACATCAACACCCAAACACACATTCCTCCAGCCTGGGATACAGCAGACAAGACAAGGGGACTTGGAAACTCTTGGAAATCGGGGCACTGCACAGTGTGGAGAGCAGCCTCTGCCAAGCACTCGGCTCTCCCACTCTTCCCCCTCCTACACACACACACACAAGGACAGTCCCTAAATATTTGCTGTTTACACCAGAAATAAACTTCAGTCCCTGGGTCTGCTTTGGCTGCAAGGGCAGCTGCGGAAATGAGGCAGGAGACACAAGCAAACTGCCCCCAAATTCAAGTCTCCTCCTGCTTTCAAGCCCAAACATGCATATTTCATAAAAACCGGGATGCTGAGGCAAACGAGCTCATCTATAAGAGATATTCAACCGGGGAGGCAGGAGGAAAAGGAGGAAAGTGCTTCCATCTTCATGCAAGGCATCCAGAAATCTGTTTTAGCAGCTGTGGGCAAGCAGCAGGGTGGTGAAATCCTGAATTAAGACGCCAGGGAAAGGCAGAGGGGAAAGCGGGGCTGGCGTTTTTCACAGTCATCCTGCACATCACCGGTGCCTGTGCCCAAAGCTGACCCACCAGAGCAGGGGAATGAGATCATAGAGATCAGCCCTGAGCACAGCCGGCGCTTCAGACAAGGATGGAGCTCCAAAGGGCTGAATCCAACACCCTCAGTGCCGTGCTGAGACACCGGGGCAGTGTGTGCTGACAGCCCTGTGCCACCAACCCAGTGCCACCAACCCAGTGCTGACAGCCCAGTGCCACCAACCAGGGCTGACACCCCACTGCTGACACCCCAGTGCCACCAACCCAGTGCTGACAGCCCAGTGCCACCACCCCAGTGCTGACACCCCAGTACTGACAGCCCAGTGCCACCACCTAAGTGCTGACAGCCCTGTGACAACACCCCAGTGCCACCAACCCGGGGCTGACACCCCAGTGCCACCTGCACCAGTGCCATCACCTGTGTCATCACCCCAGTGCCATCACCTCAGCACCACATACCCCAGTGTTATCACCTCAGTGCCACCACCCCAGTGCCACCACCCCAGTGCCACATTGCCTAATGCCATCACCCCAGTACCATCACGACAGTGGGATCACCTCAGCAACACACACCCCAGTGTCACACTGCCCACTGCCATCACCCCAGTGCCACCACCTCAGTGCTATCACCCCACTGCCACCACCACACTGCCACACACCCCAGTGTTATCACCTGTGCCATCACCCCAGTGCCATCACCACACTGCCACCACCCCAGTGCTGACACCCCAGTGCCACCACCCCAGTGCCATCATTCCATACACACCAGTGCCATCACCATCACCCCAGTGCTGACACCCCAGTGCTGACACCCCAGTGCTGACACCCCAATGCCACCATCCTGGTGCCACCACCCCAGTGCCATCACCCCAGTGCCATCACCCCAGTGCTGACACCCCAGTGCTGACACCCCAGTGCTGACACCCCAGTGCC
>SWJQ01000360.1:486623-498670 GCA_007252995.1 Zosterops borbonicus
CCAAGGTCACCAAATCCAACCTGTGACACATCCCCACCTTGTCCCCAGCCCAGGGCACTGAGTGTCACCTCCAGTCCTGCCTTGGGCACTCCAGGGATGGGCACTCCAAACCTCCCTGGGCACTTCCAAGGCCTGACCAACCTTTCCATGCAGAAATTCCTCCTGATATCCAATTTAAACCTCTCCTGGCACAGCCTGAGGCCGTTCCCTCTCCTCCTGTCCCTGTTCCCTGGGAGCAGAGCCCAACCCCCCCAGCTGTCCCCTCCTGGCAGGGACTTGTGCAGAGCCACAAGGTCCCCCCGAGCCTCCTTTTCTCCAGCTCCATCAGGAATTCTCCAGCCCCTTCCCAGCTCCGTTCCCTGCCCTGGACACTCTCCAGCCCCTCCAGGGCTCCCCTGCCATGAGGGAGCAGAGCTGTCCCCAGGGGTGGAGGTGGCAGTGCCAGCACAGGGGACAGTCCCTGCCCTGTCCTGCTGTCACACCAGGGCTGATGCTCCTCCTGCCCCACTCCCATCACTCAGAGCAGGAATCTCTCCCTGAGAGACTCTTTCCCTCCCCCTCACACCCCAGGGGGAAAAATAATAAAAAATGAAAAGAAAAAACAGGACAAGGTGTGCTCTGAGCTGGTCCATTCACTGCTCAGTCAGGAACAAAAGTTCAAACACCTCCCCAAATTCCAAACACCCTGAACACCTGTGCCATCAGAGCCATCAGGCAGCCCCTCCCTGCTGCAGCATTCCTGCCTGTCACCTCAGTGTCCCACTGCCACCACCCAGCTCCAGGGGTCCCACTCAAGGTCCCACTACCCAGCCTGTTCCAACACTTCAATTCTGCCTCTCTCTCAAATTGAAAAAAAAAATAAAATGCAATTTTTTTTTCCTTGTCCAAGACCTGAAAACACGCTGCAAAGACATAGTTAGGGTTAATAAGTATCTCTATCAATAGAATATTCAATCAGTATGAATAACCATCAGATCTCTCCCCACCCTTCTGACTGATGATAGCTAAATTACTTCTAAATATAGCCCTTAAAATCTGCATTAATCCTGTCTGCTCAAACACGTTGGCTTTATTGACAGCATGAAGATATAAGCCAAGCACCTGCATGGAGCACAAGCTTATAAAACAGGAAATAAGAGCAATCCAGATGAAATGCAACTTCCATTAACCTTGCCTTTTTGTTTTCACTTCTCTGAATGCTCACACTGCCACCAAATAATCATTGCATTGCAGGCAGCTCTGGACTCCAGCCCTGGCAGAGAATTGCACAGCAGAACCACTTCCATCCACACTCCATTACTCTCCAGCTTGGAGGAAGATAACAAGAGGGAGAAGTTCCTCTTAGGAAACCAAAAGCTCAAGAACATCCGTGGCCTGATGGACTTACAGCATCTGTTTCCCATTAAAAGCTGTGTCAGTGTTTCCTGTGTGTCCAACACCGGAGCCATCGGGAACAATTCAGTTCCCAGCCCAAAACATTCCCACTTACAAGCCCTGAGGAGCTCCTGGAGAGCTGCGAGGTAACAGAAATCCATTTTTAATGACCACGTCTGGCTGTGTTTGCATTCACCACTGTCCTGGGTTGTGCTGTAGGATGTGCACAAAGTATTTATTCCATCCCCATCCCCATGAGCTGTTGGAACCAGGTGGGGCAGTGTTTTCCCAGGCCCCTCCTTTGGGCTCTTCTGCTCATGGCCCATCAATGCCTTGCCCAGGACTCACAGGGAACTCCCTCCAGGAGCTCTCTCTGTTTAATGGGCCATCAAGGAGCCACTGCACGACTCCTCATCCCATTGGGAGATGCTCCCAATGCCCAGGGGGAGGAGCCAAGCATTCCCACCTGGAGAGAATCTGGGATTTGGGACAGGACAAGCAGCCCTGAGCCACTGGATTCCCAGAGGAGCAGAGCTCCCAGACCTTTCTGTGGGATCACTGCTTCAGGAAGAGCCCCTCACCTGGACTGCTCCCACCACCCTGCTCAGGGTGTGTTCTGACTCTCTCAGTGATCCTTTGTGTTACTGCATTGATTTTATTTTATTTTACTTTTTTACCTTTCTTCTTATTAAATTGTATTTCTGACTTGGAGCCTCTCACTCGTTTTGCTTTCAAACCACGACAACCAGCACCTGGATGAAGCCACGGTCTCACTGTTCTTACTGTGAGTAAAGAATCCTAAAATCATGGAATGGGTTGGAAGTTCCAGCTCATCCCATTCCACCCCCTGCTGTGGGCAGTGACACCTTCCACTGTCCCAGTTTGTTCCATCCTGGCCTTGGACACTTCCAGGGATGGAAGAGCCACAGGAACTCCTCCCTGCACGACTTCCAGGGCAGCAAATCCCAAGGAATGCTCCAAGAGGAACATTTTTGGAGCCAGACCTCTGTCGCCATGATCTTTTTCTGCCCTCTGATGTTTTCATTTTTATAGTGGAGTTTCTTCATGGATTTTCATGTCAACTAAAGTAATGTTTTGTAAACTGTTCTTCCCATTTACATTCCTCTCTGGAGGAGAGACGATTGATAGACTCCTGGTTTGACCAGTGTGGTCAGAGAGGTGGCAACCTCATTTGTCCAATCCCTGGTCAAACTCCAGAATCTATATATATTGAGCTGGAAAATAAACTGCCCCCTTTTCCTGCCCTGACCACTGACTGCCTGTGTGTCCTTCACTTTGTGTCCTCCAGTGACAACCCACCACTGTCCCAGTTTGTTCCAGCCTGGCCTTGGACACTTCCAGGGATGGACGAGCCACAGCAACTCTTCCCTTCATGACTTACAGGGCAGCAAATCCCAAGGAATGTTCCAAGGGGAACATTTTAGAGCCAGACCTCCAGCTGGGTAATTCCAGGAGCAGCTCAGGCTGGATCCTTCAGCACCTGCAGGATCCACAAGAAGCCCATGGACACATCTGGAGTCAGACACTGACTGGAGTCAGTCCCCTTTGGCTCTGGTGTGAATTACACAAAACTCCATCAACTCCAAGGGAAATATAAGTTGGATATTAGGAAGAAGTTTTTTTACAGAAAGAGTGATAAAGGACTGGAATGGTCTGCCCGGGGGGGTGGTGGAGTCACCATCCCTGGAGGTGTTTAAAGAAAGATTTGATGTGGCACTCAGTGCCAGGGTTTAGTTGAGGTGTTGGGGCTGGGTTGGACTCGATGATCTTGAAGGTCTCTTCCAACCCTGTGATTCTGTGATTCTGTGAATTCTGTGGTTCTGTAACTCCTGGAGTCACATCAGAGCCAGAGGTGAATCAGGCCCTGCTCGTCCATCACACTCTGGGTTAATGCACAGCACTGGAGCTCTGGGCTCCTCGCCATCAAGAGTAATTGGATTGCAAGAAAAGCACAAATCTGCCTCCAAATGACATTTTTATCAATATCTGTCTGTTTACAGGTGTCTGTCATAACCTTCAAATACACTTAAATAACTCATTCATCCAAGCATTGAGCGTGTGCTGGGGAGAGGATTCATCAAGCAAATGCAAAACTGCTGCTCCAGTTTGTGCCTTCTGAGAAAACGTTCATCAAGGAACCTGGAAAGGTTCTGGAGATCCTTCCCTGGACTGACAATGTGGCCAAGGTTTCCCAAGAGAGGAGGTGGAGCCAACAGAACAAAGATTCAGCCCAGAAACAATTCAGTGTTTCTTTACAAAACCCTATTTGAGATTCACTGCTGCCCTGAGAACATCTCAGCTCAGTTCCATCAATCTCACTGAAATTTAAGGCTGAAGAATTACCCAGGCCAGTGTAAAAGCTCAAGGTTTCATCTGGATTCTGATATGCAAAGACAAACCCGTGAAAATGAAGAATAAATCTTTTAGCCCCTCCCAAACCTCCTGGTCCTGGCCTGTTCCAAGCTCCAGTGAACCCAGATCACTTCAGCTGAGCTTCTCCTCCAGAATTTAAGTCCAAACATCCCTCAGGCCAGCCCAAGCTGCTCAGCAGGAGCTGATCTTGTAACTGAAGCCCAAATTGATTTGTTTGCAATTCCTGGGAACTGCTCTGGCTGCAGGAATGCTGATGTTCCCTCCTCCCAGCACTGAGCACCCCTGGCTATTTTTGGTCTGTAATCCACAGGCAGGTGAGATGGCAGGAATCAAATCCAGGCTTCAGCAGCATCAGCACCTTCCCAGACAACACCAACACTGAGAGTTTATCCAAGAGTTAAATGTCATGGGATGAGTCAGGGGAAAAGGGACCTTTAGTGCCATATTTTGTGTATTTGCTAAAAAAACCCAAACAAACCTTCACCTGTGTATTTAAAACTTCCAGAAATGAAACCATCTGAATCGTGGCACTCACTAAACTGCCCAGAACATGCAGTTTTTTTCCAAGAATTCAGGGAGTCATGGCAAGGTCTGAGTTCCCCCAAGCCTGGAAGAGCAATACTTGGAATTAACACCATGGCAGACTTAATCTGCAATTTTTTAAGGGGGAAAAAACCAACTTATCCAGATAAAGCCCCTTGGGTGACTCCAGCCTGAAGGGAGCTGCTGAAGGATTCCACACAACTGGAGAACAGAGAAATTCCCACCCCATTTGCTGTGAAAAAGGCTGTGAAATCCTTTCTCCTTTCTCAGACACCTCAGTGCCACTTGAAAGGGCTTTTTGGAGAGTTTGTGACCTCCACAGCAACAGGTGAAATCCACCTTCTCTCTCCACAGCTTCCTGGAATCACACAATTCCTGCTTCCACTGAGCAAAGACACGTAAACCCTTCATAAACAGAGGGTCAAAAAACCTCAAAAAACTCCATTTCCAATATACCTTCAGATTCCTTCTAGATTTCCTTTACTTTTTATTTAAAATCTGCAATATGGGTAAGAAAGAGAGGAGAGGAGAGGAGAGGAGAGGAGAGGAGAGGAGAGGAGAGGAGAGGAGAGGAGAGGAGAGGAGAGGAGAGGAGAGGAGAGGAGAGGAGAGGAGAGGAGAGGAGAGGAGAGGAGAGGAGAGGAGAGGAGAGGAGAGGAGAGGAGAGGAGAGGAGAGGAGAGGAGAGGAGAGGAGAGGAGAGGAGAGGAGAGGAGAGGAGAGGAGAGGAGAGGAGAGGAGAGGAGAGGAGAGGAGAGGAGAGGAGAGGAGAGGAGAGGAGAGGAGAGGAGAGGAGAGGAGAGGAGAGGAGAGGAGAGGAGAGGAGAGGAGAGGAGAGGAGAGGAGAGGAGAGGAGAGGAGAGGAGAGGAGAGGAGAGGAGAGGAGAGGAGAGGAGAGGAGAGGAGAGGAGAGGAGAGGAGAGGAGAGGAGAGGAGAGGAGAGGAGAGGAGAGGAGAGGAGAGGAGAGGAGAGGAGAGGAGAGGAGAGGAGAGGAGAGGAGAGGAGAGGAGAGGAGAGGAGAGGAGAGGAGAGGAGAGGAGAGGAGAGGAGAGGAGAGGAGAGGAGAGGAGAGGAGAGGAGAGGAGAGGAGAGGAGAGGAGAGGAGAGGAGAGGAGAGGAGCTCTCTGGGTGATGCTCAGTGCCAGGTTTATTCAGAGCTGAGCCCACCCAGCCCATGCCCATCCCAAATCCCACCTCCCCATTCCCAAATCGCTGACTCGCCACCCCTGGAGCCTCCACACGCTCCCTTCGATTTATTCTCCCTCACTAATGACCGAACAAATTAGGAAGAGCCTTATGTGTGTCAGATGAAAGCTCTGTGATAATGTCTTTAATGTTTTACTTTAATAATAAATTTAATTAGGACAGCCAGGAGGTGGCTGGGGGAGGAGGGAAAGGACCGAAAAGCTGGGAAGTGTCACCAGCAGCTCCTTCCCCACGTGTGAACTGGAATGGCTCCCAGCCAGAGGAGCAATTTCTCCAGGAGCAGACAGGGCCAAGCCAAGCATGCCAGGCCCATATGCTGCTGCCTGGCCCTGGCTGGGCTCTCTGAGGAGCTCTGCCATCCCCACTGCTCCCCAGGCCATCCACAGGCTCCTCAGAGCAGCACTGGCATCTCAGCAGAGTGGCCACCCTGGAGTGTTGATATTGGACACTACAATGACACTTCTGACTTCAGAGTGACTGCTTTATTTCTGGGAAGTGTTTCTCCTTTCATAGTGTTTTACACAGACCAATTCCATTGGTGACAAGAAGACAAACCTCTTCAATCACACTGGACATCAAGAGAAGCCCCTCCTAGGTGAAAATATTCTTGTTGTTACTAAAACACGTCTCTTGTTTACAGCAAGTCCCCTGAGAAAGGAACTTCAGGAACCAAACCATGTCAGGGATGAACGAGGGCTGCACTGGAGTGTTCCTGTGCCTGTGGCTCTCACAGTCCCCACCAGCTGCCGAGGATGCTGCAGCTCCCTGTGGTCCCTCCGTGCCCTGTGGGAGGATCTAGAGTGAAGCAGGTCATGCTCAGAGCCAGGCAGGACAGCCAGGCCACCACACGGGTGCAGGGACATCTCCCCATCACTCTGATCCTTTTCAGCCTTCTGACGTTTGTATTTTTGTACTGGAGTTTTCTTACAGACTGTAACATAAACAAAGTGATTGTTTTCCCATTCTTCATTGTGATGGACTTCTAAGTTGACCAGTGGGGTCTGAGAGGTGTCAACCTCATTGCTGGTCAAACTCCAAAAAACTATATAAATAGAAATCCCAAATAAAAGTCCTTCTTTTTTGCTCTGACCACCTGAGTACGTGAGTGTCCTTTGTGTTCTGTCCTCTAGCAACCCTCCCCAGGGGACAGGGACACCCCTGTCCTGGTGTGGCACAACAGCTCCTCTCCAGAGGGGTCCCAGGCTCTGGGATGGTCCCACAGCACTGCCAGACACGTCCTGGTTTGTCCCCAAGTGACCAAATGGGGACACAGGCAGCTCCTCAGTCAGGTCACAGCAGCCACATCCCTCCCTCGCGCTCAGCACAGGGTTACAGGGCTTTGAGTGTCCCTGACATCCCCCCTGGGCACTGCAGGGTCCTGTCCTGGGCCACACAAGGGCTCCCACAAGTGTCACTGCCACCGAGGACAGCAAGTGACAGCGCTGGAAGGGGACACCAGGGACGAGGTGCTGCTTGAGCAGTTGAGTTTAACTGTGCAGGTGATGCCTTGGGAAGGGTGAGCTTGGACAGAGACTGGATAGAGCAAAGAGAATAAAGTAGGGATTTATTGAAAGGCCTTCAAGGTACACCTTGGGCAGGACAAGAGCCTGACCAGGGCTACACCCAAGAAGGACCCAAAATGGACACAAAATGGACTCAAAACAGTCACAAAATGGTCACAAAATGGACCAAAAATGATCATGAGGTCTCACATTTTTTTTAAGTTTTGGTCCATTTGCATATTGGGGTTTAATTGTCCAATTCCAGCTCCAGGTTATGAAGTCCCATCCTTCTTGTCCCTCCAGCCACCCTTGTTTGTGCTTTTGGGCCTGAACACTTGTCCCAGTTGTCCTTGGTGTGCAGCAGGAAAAGGATTTGTTTTGTGTCCCTGCTGTGTGCAGAGCTGAGTGACACTGACTGTGAGCTCAGAGCTGCACCCCTGGGCACCACAGAACCTGAAATACATGAGAGATAAAACTTAAGGCATCACAGGGGCTGCCCTGGGCAGTAAAGCTGATGGTGGGGACAGTGGCCGTGGGGCTGTGCTCCTGCAGTCACCAAAACTCACCTGGATACCCTCACACACCAACAGCTGCAGGAGCCTGATCAGCCCAGGCAGCCCAAAGGAGCCTGAGAAGCCCAAATCTCAAACACAGCCCAGAACACAGAGGCCTTTGAGCCTCCTGCTTCACCACAGCACGAGCCAGGCTCTCCTTGCTAAAGGATCACACAAAGATTTGGGTTGGAAGGGACCCCAAAGCTCACCCAGTGTCACGTCTCACTTCATGTCCCCAGCCCATGTGAAACCACGGGAGCCTGCAGTAATAACTGTTGCACATTACATTTACAGAGCCCTTTGTCCAAGGATTACAGACTTTCCAAAACTTAATTAATTAATCTGTAACCCCCCTGCCCTCCATAAGGTGCACTAAATTCTCTGTCAGCATTTCCAGACTAAAGCACTATTTTACAGCAGTTATTAATTGGCTGTAGGTTTCGAGTTCACCCAGGGAAAGGTTCAGTTCCTGCCTTCTAAGCACAAAGCACCAGTGAGGATTCTTGGGGCTTCTGGGTTTAGGTTCTGGCCTTGTTTTTTGCCTTCCTGACATCAGACACAGTCAAACAAACAGGTCAAAACCTCCCCGTTTCACAGCTGCCATCAGAGGAGGAGAGAGAAATGCACATCATTAGAGCAGTGGCCGTTTCACCCTGCACAGAAAATCCCACAAATTGTGCCCAGCTCTGCCTGGGGCCTCCCATCTCCAGCTGAACACAAAGGGGTTTGCACAGCTCAGAGCTCCTACAGCTCAACACCAATAATGTGTTGGTTACACTGAACAACCTGTGAAAACATCCCCAAATCCAGAGGTTGTGCCTGTGGGTCTGTGTGACACAAGCATCCTTTGCTCTCTGGAGACAGCAGTGGGATTTTTAGGGGTTTATGGCAAACAGGCACCTCTAGTTTTGTTATTTATTGCAAGCAGATCAAGCAGATCTCTTCATTTTCAGGCCTGGCTGGGGGCTGAAGTGGAAGGCACAGCTCTGTGTCTGCTAAAATGGTCACAGAAGAAAGGTGAGGCCACAGGGAGCTCTTCTGCTGGGACCTGGGCAAAGCTGGACTGGGAAAAGGACTGAACACCCTGGTGAGATAAAGTGCCTTGAGCAGAAGAACCCTCCCTCACCTTAACCCAGCTCACGGGTCTAGATCAGGGCTCACACCAGGGAAAGGGGCTGAGGGGTCCCTGCTCTGCTCTCCCCCAATTCCTCCACAGCCTCATCCCCCTGCCACCGTGGAGATGCTCCCTCACCACGGAGAAGAGGGTTATGGGCACAGGGTTTAAAAATAAATCAACTTCTGCGTTGTTTTGGAAGCAATCTATGCGAGAGATTTGGTTGTAAAAGCTGTTTTATAAATGGAGGCACAATTATTGTTTGACAATAAAAAACCCAAACAGTTTTCCCTATATTTGCTGGGAATAAAACCATTTTGCAGATGTCTTCAGACAGGCTTTTCAACTGCTTTCCGCATCTTAATTTTCCTTTTTAGGGGTTTTTTATTACATTTAAATTAAACTGATGCCTGTAAGCAGTCAAGGGCAACTTTTAACAAGTCTATCAGTGCTGAACTTTTCACTGCTCAGATCTCTCACCTTTGCCCAGGACACTGTAAACAAAGCTCACCCCTTCTCCAAGCCCCTCCTCTTCCAACCCTTTGTGCTTCCAAAAAAACCTCCTGGTTTTCACTGTCAGTCACTGCTCTAATTACTCATCCCAACACAGGAGCCAAAAGCCTTTCTTGCATCTTTCCTTTTTTTTGGGGAAAAAAAAAACCCATCCCATGAGCTGGAAGGTGAGGAATAACATTCAACAGAGGAATAAAATACAACAGAGAAATAAAGGGGATTTTTTTTTTTTTTTTACTGACCAGCTCAGACATTGACAGAAAAACCAAAGCTGTAAAAACCCTTCTCCTTCCCAGGGCGAAATTTTTGCTTGAATGGAGCTCAGAACAAGAAAAGCCTCCTTAAAACATCCTTAACAGAGAATCTTGAAGTGGAGTGAGCTGTGTTTCAACAGGAATTTTCCAGGAGTTTTGGTCTCCAGCAGGAGAAGGGAACATCCCCACTCCCTCTCCTGCTTTTTCCCTTCCAGCACCGCTGGTCCTGCTTCCCTCTCCAGCAGCACTCGAGGATTTCAGCATTTTCTACTCCACATTTAACACTGGGAAATGTCCTCAGGAGAGGCAATAAACGCCCCAAAAGAGAGGAATTGGCTGAGCTGAGCTTTCCTAAGCTTGGCTTGCCCAGACCCTCCAAACCCAAATTCTCCAAGAGACTAAAAACCTGCTGTGCTGCTGTTATAGGACACGAAAAGAACAAAAGAACAGGTAGGTTAAAAAGAGGGAAGTTTATTTTTTTCCTTTGATTTATAGAGATTTTGGACAATGACCATGGATTGGAAAATAAAGGTGCCACCTCTCCAATCCCACTGGTCAAACTAAAAGTCTATCAGTTGTCTCTCCTCAAGAAAAAAAATCATAAATAAAAAAACCCCAATTGTCATAACATCACTTTGTTTACATAAAAACCTGTAAAAAAAAAACAAACCAAACTCCACTACAAAAATACAAACATCAGAAGGCTAAAAAAAAAATATTAAAACAACACACAGGACCAGCTCCCTGAACATCCTCTCCCCACCTTCCTCCAGGACACAGAAAATCACATTTCTATTGCTTTGAAGTAGCCTGAAACCTCTTTCCCAATCCTTTTTAAAATGAAAACTGCATGGAGAGAGCCAAACCCATGGAGAATTTCCAATGGGCAATCCCATCCTGCTGCTGCCCCTGTGTGTTCCTGAGCTCTGCAGCTGTGGCAGGGCAGCTGTGGTGGCTGCAGGCTGGATTAATGTGGCGTGGCAGGGAGGAGAGCCCAGCACACCTGCTCTAAATAAAGATTTCACTTCTGTTGCTCTGTTTATTCTTGTCTCACTCCGTCTCAGAGTAAATTCTACGCAGGCTCCGAGCTGCTCTTGGCTGATGGGGAAACAATGAGAGCCCCCAGGTAGAGCCAAAGCTCAGAATTAGGTAAATAATTAAGTTACCTCAGATCCTCTCAGTTCATTCCCACGGATGGATTTAGTTCCCGTTTTTCTGGGTTGAGTGTGGAATTTTTCCACTGAAGGAATCTTCAGACTGTTTTTGGGGGGTTCTGTGGATTAATGAAGATTCCTGCCATGGATCCTCCCAGGAAGGAGGGAATTTATTTTGTGTATTTGGCACTTTTGATGGCTCCTGATGCTCTGCCAGGTCTGTGGAGCCACCAACACCTCAACCACCACACACCAAAAGGCTCCACCAGGTAAAGGAAGCACATTTTGCTCAGCACCTGGAAATTCAGGAGAAGTTTCTCCCAATTTGTGTCAGGCAGGCACAAACAGCATTTTCTGCCTGCACTGGGGGCATTTTCAGCCTCACCTGCCCAGGGCAGCCAAAAAAAAACCCCTTTCCCAGCCGTTCTGTGCCCACCCAGGGCTGATCCCAAGGGCACAGTGGGGAGCCCCTGGCTGTGCAGTATCTGCAATAATCTGCTTTTCCCTACCCTGACAAATCCTGACGTGCATTGAGCGATAGCAGAGAGGCTCAAAGTTTATCAGCAGCACATGTAGAATTGCATTTTCCCATCCTGAAGACAGGCAAGGACGAGCTGCTCCTGCCAGGACCATTCCACAATCCCCTACAGCCACCAGGGGTTTGTCAGGAATCATCTCTCTCCTCAAACCCCTCTGGTTTCTCCTGAAGTGCTCAGGAATCCCTGGGCTTCCCCCACATCCAATTCCTCTGTTCACAAAGGAATTAAAACTTCCCGTGGAGACGCAGCAAAGATTTCACAGGAATGTGTTTTTCCACCTCACACCTCCTCTTTGTTTTGTTTTTTTTTAATGCACATCCCTAAATCTGTACCCAGCACATCACAGGCACTGCTGGAACAAAAACAGCAGCACAAACCCTGCAGAGCCAGAGCAGCAGGATTTCCAAAACCACAGCCCTGGTTCCTGTGGTTTGAGGCAGCCCAGGTAGCCCAGCAGATGTTGAGGTGCAGCCTGAACAAAGTCAGAATTCTCCATATGGCTCCAAAAAGCCACTTTATTTGCATGTTTTGTGTGCAGGCTGAAAGGCTCACTGGGGATTGCTCCAGGTGCTCACAGCCCTCCTTCCCCCAAGTCTCCAGCAGCAGAATCAGCCAAACTGCGCTGCTTTAGTTCCTAATAAAAGTGGGGGAACTTTGCTAAACCAGCCTAAAGCAGAGAAGCAAACAAGAAAAACCACAACTAGACAAGAAAAAACCTGAGCACGGAGAATTACAGAAGCAGATGAGCTCAGCACGAGGCAGGTGTTGCAAAGACAATCCCCATTTGAATCTGACAAATAAAATAAAATAAAATAAAATAAAATAAAATAAATAAAGTAAAATAACATAAAATAAAATATAATATTAAAAATAAAATAAAATAAAATATAAAAAAGAAAA
>SWJQ01000360.1:538977-551900 GCA_007252995.1 Zosterops borbonicus
GAGTCCCAGCCAGGCTGAGCACAGAGTGAGCCCCATCCAGGCTGAGCACAGAGCTCCATCCAGGCTGAGCACAGAGCCCCACCAGGCTGAGCACAGAGTCCCAGCCAGGCTGAGCACAGAGTGAGCCCCAGCCAGGCTGAGCACAGAGCCCCACCAGGATGAGCACAGAGTGAGCCCCACCAGGCTGAGCACAGATTCCTATCCAGGCTGAGCACAGATTCCTATCCAGGCTGAGCACAGAGCCCCATCCAGGCTCAGCACAGAGTCCCAGCCAGGCTCATGGGGTTTTGTTTTTTTTTTTTTTTTTGGTACAATCTGGAGTTCCGTGGAGCCCAGAGAGCTGCAGGAACTGCGTTGACCCCGTGAGTGCTGGGAGGAGCCCTCAGAGCTGTTAATTACAATGTCCTCAGGCTCTTTCTCGGTCCTTTGCAAATGTTAACCCTGTGGGCAGCAGCAGCAGCATAAAAAGCCTTTTATTTTCCCTTCTAAAAGCGCTGCTGCAATTAGATTTTTTTTATTTTTTTTTTATAGATGAGAGAAGAAGGCAATGAGGCTGTTGCCAGGGAAGGGTGCTCATCATGGAGGTGACTTTTATTTTGTCTCTGGTTTGGGATTATTTATTTCTCTTGCCCTCAGTACAGGACACAATTCCAATGAACTGTGGGATGCAGGAGTGGGACTTGGTAAAGGTGAAATAAGAGCAGCCCTAAATCTCGAGCAGGGGCCTGATGAGAACCCCAACACTTCCCAAATTGCAGCAGAGCTCCAACAGCCTCCCTGTCACAGCTCTCCCCTGTTCTCCATCACTTTGAGCACGAGCTGGTAAAATTGAAAGGACAAGTCTGTATTTCTTGCCCACTCAGCAGTAAAATGTATAAAACATTTTGGAATCTCATAAGATTTCCCGACCAAAATGTTTTCAGAGGACGTGGCTGCAGTTTCTGAAATGAGCCTGCCTGGAGGGTGAATTTAAATCAGAACACCTTTTTTCCCCCCCTATAATTTTAGCACAGGCATCCTGGGAAATGATGCCACAGAGCCTGAGATCTTTAGGATCAGGATGAGCTACAGGATCATCTCACCTGAGGGGGAGTGAGACCCTCTTGTGTGTGTGGCAGGGACTGTCTGGAGCCCCCTGGAGCCAATTTGCCCCTCCCAGGGGGGATTCAGAGCCTCCAGGTGAGGATGAACAGCCTCATCCCCTGCTGAGCTGTTTCCAGTGGTTCTTCACTCCCCACTCCATTCCCAGGATGAGTGTGGTGTTCCCTGCTGTGTAATGCACAG
This sequence comes from Zosterops borbonicus, assembly GCA_007252995.1. Lineage (NCBI taxonomy): Eukaryota > Metazoa > Chordata > Aves > Passeriformes > Zosteropidae > Zosterops > Zosterops borbonicus. The sequence goes on from SWJQ01000360.1 coordinate 540,262, forward strand.
GTATTAAAGTGACAAGAAATCCAGGGGAAATTCTTATATCGAGGTGATAAATTCAGTGGCAACTCCTGGCTCAGAGTGACAGCCAGCGGTGCATCTCATCTTTTGTCCTGTTAGAAATAAAATACCAAACCAAACCTTGAAATATTCTGTTTTTCCAGTACAAAGACAATGCTTTGGAGGATGACAAATCCCATCCCACTCAACCAAGTCAGAGCCTTTACATTCATTAGCTCAGTGCTTGTTTCCCTCCTTTTGATGCACCTGGTTCCCACCTCCACTCCTGCTCACGCTCTGTGGTTTCCTCTGTCGAATTTTTAATTTTTTTGGTTTTTTGGAGGCATCAAAGACAGGCATTGCTGTGTTTAAAGAACATAAACTTTTAATTTGATGGCATTATGATCAGCTGAAGACAGGTCCCTTTTTGTTCGTGTTGCTTTGCTTAGACACGTGCCAAGACAAATTGAAATGTAAAAATAGCTGTCCTTGTTTAAACAATTACATTCAATAAGGCTGGGATGGAAGTTTGTTCTAGGAAATGGGAGAGGGTGAGGACTGAAGGACTCTGAAGCGACTCTTGTCCTGGCTTTGTGATTTTGTCATTTGGCTCTGACTCAAGAGCAGAAGGAGGGATTTGTCACTGCTCCGTGGTGTTCACACTCTGTGTCCGCCCCCTCCCAGCCCAGTGCACACCTTGAAGGTCACTGGTGCCACCTCAGAGAGAGCTGGGCTGGAGCTCTGGGAACTGATCATTATTGAGGGGCAGAGGCAGAAACTGTCACTTTTAGCAGGCCTGACAGAGCTGGGCTTGGGTGGCACAGGTGGCATGGGCAGGACAGAGCTGTGGCACTGGCACAGGTGGCATAGGAAGGACAGAGCTGTGGCACTGGCACAGGTGGGCACAGGCAGGACAGGGCTGGGTTTGGGTGGCACAGGTGGTACAGGTGGCACTGGTGGGACACAGCTGGGTTTGGGTGGCACCGGTGGGACACAGCTGTGACACTGGCACAGGTGGCACTGGAAGGACAGAGCTGGGCTTGAGTGGCACAGGTGGCACTGATGGGCTTGGGTGGTACTGGCACAGGTGGCATGGGCAGGACAGAGATGTGCTTGGGTGGCACAGGTGGCACTGGTGGCACAGAGCTGGGGTTGGGTGGCACAGGGGGCACTGGTGATATGGAGCTATGGCACTGGCACAGGTGGCAGTGACAGGACAGAGCTGTGACACTGGCACAGGTGGCATGGGCAGGACAGGGCTGTGCTGGGGTGGCACAGGTGGTACAGGTGGCACTGGTGGGACACAGCTGGGTTTGGGTGGCACAGGTGGCACTGGTGGCACAGAGCTGTGCTTGGGTGGCACAGGTGGCACAGGCATGTCACCCTGAATTTTCTTGCTTTTGAGTTTTTGAACCTTTGCAGCACCGTTCTCACTCTGCTTCATGTAAACTATATGTATTTTTAAAATTTATCTATTGTGTTTACATATTTTTCCCCTAGGAGGAAGAATGTGATTAACAGTCATGTTCACCAATGATGCTTGTAAGGTGGTGACCCTTTGGCCAATCTTTGGCCTTCTGTACAAAGTATATATAAGTAGATAAAGTCAGAAATTAAATTAAAACTTTTGCTGCTTGACCTGCTGCTGCCTGAGTGTCTTTTGTGTGTCCAAAATAGCGACACTGGCAGGTGATGGTGCTGTTTTGGAGCTCTCCCCACCCTGTTCTCCTCCAGGATTGAGACTCTCCTCTCCCTGACCAGGGATTGCTGCCTGGAGCCTGCAGGAAGCACAGCAGGAACCTGTAACACACAGAGGAGGGGGGCTGGAGTCATCTGAGAGGGAACAGAGGGACACAGAGCTCAGGGGAGCCAGGTCCTGGTGGGGCTTTAGGGCCTGGTGGGGCTTTAGGGGTTTTTAGGATCAGGGATGTCCTGTGACATAAATAAAAGCTGATTCCTTATGGTGCTGACACTTCCCAGCAGTGTTGCAGACCATGGGATCATGGAATGGTTTGGGTTGGGAGGGATATGAAAGATCTTTTCCCACTCCTGCCATGGCAGGGACACCTTCCACTGTCCCAGGCTGCTCCAAACCCCAATGTCCAGCCTGGCTTTGGGCACTGCCAGGGATCCAGGGGCAGCCACAGCTGCTCTGGGCACCCTGTGCCAGGGCCTGCCCACCCTGACAGGGAACAATTCCTGCCCAATATCCCACCCAAATCTCCTCTTTCCCATTTGAAGCCATTCCCTGTGTCCTGTCCCTTGTCCAAAGTCTCTCTCCATCTTTCCTGTAAGTTCCCTTTGGGTCCTGGAAGGTCCCTCTGGTCCCTTCTCCAGGCTGAACCACCCCAGCTCTCCCAGCAGAGCTGCTCCATCCCCCTGGGCTCTCTCCATCAGCTCCACGTCCTTCCCCTGTCACTTCCAAAGCCCCTCCAGCACTTCCCACAAACCTCACACCTTCCGCTGGAGGAGGTGACGGGAGTGACTCCTGTTTGCTGCTCGTGCAACCACCAAAAAGCCATTTCCATTCCCACAGTTTACCCAACTAAACCAACAGCAGGGCCTGTGGGAACCTCGGGGAGCAGCACAGGCACTTCCAAACGGATCAATTGGAATTGATTCCTGCAGAACAGTGGCAGATAAACCCCCCCATTTCCCGGGCTCTCGGCACAAAGCTCGTTGCAGTGGCGTGTAAAATATTTATACCACACCACTAAGCTGTAACTTACATTACCCATAAATGAGTTCAACAAAACCTTTTCAGAAAGCATTTTATTCTTGAGCAGGGAAGTGCTTGGCGCTCTCCAGAGTTCTGGGCTGTGATTCTACACCCCCTCCCTTATTTCATCTCTTCAATGAGCAACTTGCATTTCAGGGAACGGGGTTTAAATTTTTTATTTCTTGTCTGTTTGGGAAGCTGTATCATTTTGTCAGGGTTTCTTTTTTTGTTGTTTGCTTGTTTTCTATATGTTTCTTCAGTCTGGTAAATGTATCTTTTTCTCTCTTTTAAAAAAGAGATCAGCTAATATTCCATTTGAGCTCTTGAATTGGGGAATCAGCTTTGAATTTCCAGCTCCTCTGCCCTGGACTCCTGGGTTTCCTCGGGCAGATTTAGCAGCTTATTGAAACTCAGCTGAACTTAATTATCAGCAGATGTGAACACCTTTTAGAGTTCAGTTAAATTACACTCACTGTGCCTCCCGCAGATGAAAACTGCTGTTAACTTTGTTTTCGAGTTGGAGGGAGCAGGAGGCTGAAGGGGCACCTGTGTGAGGGTGTGGAAGGATCCCGGTGAGGGATTCCTGTCTCAGCTCCAGCCCTGTGCTGCCTCTGCTGGGCTCTTTGGGGTGGATTTGTTGAATTATGGAATATCCTGAGCTGGAAGGAATGAAGGGTCATTGATTGCAGCTCCTGGCCCTGCACTGACCCCCTGAGAGCAGCATCCAAACTCTCCTGACAGCCCTAGGAATGTCCCCACTCCCTGGGGAGCCTGGGCAGTGCCCCAGCACCCTTTGGGGGAAGGATCTTTCCCTAAATCCAACCTAAACCCTCCCCTGGCACAGCTGCAGCCCTTCCCTGGTCCTGTCCCTGTCACAGGGAGCAGAGATTGGAGCTGCAGCTCTGGGGAGTCTCCCTTCAGCCTCCTCCTCTCCATCTGAACACACCAAGTGCCCTCATCCACTCCTGGTGTGGCCCCTCCAGACCCTTCACCAGATTTGCAGACTCTTTAGCTGATTCTTGAATTACTCTGAGTTGAGGATTTTTATTCTGAGGAGCTCTGGAGTGACCAAGAGTCGTGTCCAGCTCTGCTGCAGCCTCAGCAGGGCCTGGCTTGGGCTGGGCCAGGTGCCAAAGCTGGGATTGTTGGGAAGGTCAGGGGAAAAGGGGCAGAAAACAGGTTGTGGTTTTCCAAGAAATTGTGGGAACAGCTTTGCTTGGAGGGTTTCTCCTGCCAGCCCCTCCTGGGTAATTCAGGGAGGACATTGAGAGGTTTGAGAACATCCAGAGGAGGGAACGAGGCTGGTGAGGGGCTGGGAACACAAACCCTGTGAGGAACAGCTGAGGGAGCTGGGGGTGTTTATCCTGGAGAAAAGGAGACTCAGGGGTGACCTCAAGGGATGTTATGAAGGAAAAGTGTCGCCCTGATTTTTCAGCCTTCTGATGTTTTTACATTCTTGTACCGGAGTTCTCACACTTGTAACAAAAACAAAGAGTGATATTTTGTAAATAATACATTCCTTCCAGGGGGAAGGACAAATTGATGGACTTCTAGGTTGACCAGTGGGGTCAGAGAGGTGTTAACCTCATCCCCCAATCCCTGATCAAATTCCAAAGACTGTGTAAGTCGAGATCCCAAAAATAAAGTTCCTTCTTTCTCATCTCACATCCTGACAGGTGAATGTGGTTCTTTTCATGTCCTCTGGTGACAAAAAGCTACGTGGAAGGTGATGAGGAGCCAGGCAAAGGAGCTTGGATGGCAGGAACACAAACCCTGTGAGGAACAGCTGAGGGAGCTGGGGGTGTTTATCCTGGAGAAAAGGAGACTCAGGGGTGACCTCATCACTCTCCACAACCCCCTGAAAGGTGCCTGTGCTCAGCTGGGGTTGGTCTCTTTCTCCAGCAGCACTGACAGAACCAGAGGACACAGCCTTGAGCTGCACCAAGGGAAATACAGGCTGGATATCAGGAAAAGGTTTTTCACAGAAAGAGTGATTAAATACTGGAATTGTCTGCCCGGGGAGGTGGTGGAGTCACCATCCCTGGATGTGTTTAAAGCAGACTGGATGTGGCACTGGGTGCCAGGGTTTAGTTGAGGTGTTGGGGCTGGGTTGGACTCGGTGATCTTGGAGGTCTCTTCCAACCCTGTGATTCTGTGTCATCAGCACTGCCCAGGGTCCCCTGTGGTGTTTCTCCCTGCACAGGCCATTTCCAGGGACAAAGTGGTGACAGTCATTTCCACCCCTGTTCTTTAAGGCTGCTCTTGTTTCCAGGAAAAGTATTGTGGGGGTTTTTTTTGCTGTTGTTGCTTTTATGGGTTCATTCCTGCGATGCCATGATGATTTCTTGCCTTTTTTTCTAGATATCCCTTAACTGTGTCTGGCCCTTAATTTTAGGACCAAGGACAGGGCATCACCTGCCCTGAATCATTCTTTTCTGAATAATTGGGTTCTGAGGAACCCTTTTGAAATGGAACAGCACAGGGAGCTGATTCACTAGTGCAATTTCTCTCCTTTCTCTGCAAGAATTCACCTTCATCAAACTGGGTTGCCCCTAAAATGGCCCTTTCCCTCCCCAAAACATCCTTGTGGTGAGAGGCTGCTGCTGCTGCACAGAGAAATGTGCTTTCATGACTTTAATAATTAAAAATGCACTTAAAAAAAAAAAAAAAATCCTTCTGCACACTCTATAGGAAAGGTCTGGTGCATTTATTGTAGCCTCTCATGGATCCTTATAGTTTTATGGGCACTTTAGAGCAGAAATAAAGATCTTTTTTATCTTCCAAAAGCAGATGTCTCTGGAATTGCCATCCTGTTCTGCACAGCCCCAGCGTTTTCCTCTTTAAGATGTTGCATCTGGAGCCGAGTTTTTACCTTTCCTTTTTCCAGAGATGAGCCAGTTCAGGGCAGGGGAAACCTCACCCAGCTGTCCCCAGGTCCTGTTGTCACTGTCACTTCCCCAGCTTTAGGATCCCTCCATTCTCCCTTCAGTGGTGTTGCATCTATTAAAAACACCACTTTTGGGGATGGTTTTATTTAAAATAATCACTTCAGCTCCCTGCAAACATCTGATTTTTGTGTGCCCCCCCTTGCATTGCCCCTCAGTTCCCTGGCACAGTCTGGATGGGTGCAGGAAAACAGCAACAGAGCCAAAAGCCACAATAATTTTCTGCACATTTTCCCTCTTTCTTTCACTTCTGATAGATCAGATTATCTTAGCAAGGCCCCTGCTTGAATTATAATATCGTTTATTGCAGCCTATCAATCAGATTCCATCATGTGCAATCCCTGTTATTGATAATCCCTTTCCCCTCAGCAAATGCTGTAAAAGAGGGAAAAAGAACCTGAAAGGAGGGAGAATTGCTTGAGGGAGGCGTTAATCAAGAGGTTTGGCCAGAACTTGACAGAAACAACAGAATATTTTGCAGTCTGCAAGAGCTGACTGGGTATTTGAGGGGGATAAAATAATAAATAAATCAGCTCTTCAGAGGACAGATAAAATTATTTCATCTCCTCAGATGGCTTTGATAAAGAGTTGCCTCTGCAATTCAGAGCCGTTGGAAATGGTGCAAAAATAGGATATTTTGTAGCAGTGGAGAACAACATTTGTGCAGAGCTGGGGAGCTGTTTGATCAAAGGGAGGGGTCAGATTGTCCTGCTGGGGGTCACAGCTCGGGGTGATGCTTTTTTGGGGATTTTTGAGTGGCCCTGGGTGATGAAAAGGGAAAACAAGCCCAGGGCAGTGTCGGGGATGCTCTGCACTGAGTGTGGGTCGTGTTTGGGATGAGTTTGGGATGAGTTTATGGAGCCTCGTGCCTGCTGGGAGTGCAGGGGGAGCAGAAAGGCCCTGGCAGAGCTGGGGGGGCCCAGCTGGGCTGCTCTGCTGGGAACCAAGTGCAGGAAGCCACAGGAGGGGGGAGAGCAGCTTCTCCTCGGTGCTTTTGCTGTTCTTTAATCCCCTCCAAGCTCAGGAAAAAGGAAAAACAAAACCTGAATTGCACAAAGCTTTGGTTCTCTATTGGTGGGACTGCAGGGTGGACAGGCACCAGGTGGGCAAGAGGCCAGGGGCACCTGGGCTGTGACAGCAGGACAGGACAGGGACTGTCCCCTGTGCTGGCACTGCCACCTCCACCCCTGGGGACAGCTCTGCTCCCTCAGGGCAGGGGAGCCCTGGAGGGGCTGGAGAGTGTCCAGAGCAGGGAACGGAGCTGGGAAGGGGCTGGAGAATTCCTGATGGAGCTGAGGGGGCTCAGCCTGGAGAAAAGGAGGCTCAGGGGGAATTTCTGGCTCTGCAGCAGTCCCTGACAGGAGGGGACAGCCGGGGGGGTCGGGCTCTGTTCCCAGGGAACAGGGACAGGAGGAGAGGGAACGGCCTCAGGCTGGGCCAGGAGAGGATTAAATTGGATATCAGGGAAAATTTCCCCATGGAAAGGGTGGTCAGGCCTTGGAAGTGCCCAGGGAGGTTTGGAGTGCCCATCCCTGGAGTGTCCAAGGCAGGACTGGAGGTGACACTCAGTGCCCTGGGCTGGGGACAAGGTGGGGATGGATCACAGGTTGGATTTGGTGACCTTGGAGGGCTTTTCCAGCCTCACTGATCCTGTGCCATCTCTCCATTCCTGGAGGCTCCTCCACCCTGCACCAGCTCCTCACAGGGGACCCGGAAAGTTTCCTGTCAAATCTTAAACAGAGCAAACTCTGAGTTTTTGAGTTTGCTCCATTTGGGAACTCTTTTGGGAGTTCTCTCCATAGACATTTTTATTTTTGCAGAAGCACAAGAGGAGACTGAACTTTTTTTTTTTTTCTTCCAGTGTTAGATTAAAACTAGAATTTTGCTGCTGGACTATTTTTAGCTGGAGGTGTTGCAGGGAAGAGCAGGAGCTGATCTCAGGATGTTTGGCAGGCTTTTTACCTTTGAGAAACCCGTGTGGAATGGGGTATTTTGTTGTGCTGGAGAGTCCAGGAGATGGAGATTGAGGTTTGTGTGTGTGCAGTGAGAGTTTCCTGGTGCAAGAAATGCAAATGCAGCTTTCCCCCCTCCAAAAAAAACAAAAACAAAAACAAAAACAAAAAACAAAAAACAAACAATCATCCCAGTGGCTCTTAGAGGATGCCATACAACAAAAAAACAAGAAAACAAATGAACCTGACCACGGCATTAATACAACTCACATGAAAAATAACCTCAAGACCTCAACCCCCCTGAAAAAACCCAAATAAAAACCAACCAAATTTCATCCACACCACCTCTGCCAAGAAAAAGTTACATAATGAGGTAATTTCAGTTGGATTCAGGCTTTGATTTTTTGCATCTCAGTGTGAAACTCATCAATGTTTATAAAAAATGGTCCCTTTTTTTGTGTTCATTGTGACACAACACAAGAGAAACCTTCAAAGCAGTTGTAGGGAAAAGGGAGTTGTTATTTTTGATAAATTATGTACGAAGGGAAGGGTAAGGAGTCGCTCAATCTGTCCTTCCTCTCTCAGGACTTGGAACACAAAAGGAAAACAAGGTTTGAAGCTTTTGAATGTTCACTCAGTGACAGAGACAGCACACAAGTGCTTTTTAGTGACTTTGAGGTCACTGAGCATCCTCAGGGAACAGGACACGCCAACATGGCAGTTGTTGATTTGATTTTAATTTTTTTCCCCAGCTCTCTTTCCCTACATTTTATTCCAGGTGTTCCCTTTCCCCCATACTTTGACCTCCAGCAGACATTTCATCCCAGTGTCCCCTTTTCTTTATGCCTCACTGTCCTGGGTTGCAGTGTAGGATGTGCACACAGTATTTATTCCATCCCCATCCCCATGAGCTGTTGGAACCAGGTGGGGCAGTGTTTTCCCAGGCCCCTCCTTTGGGCTCTTCTGCTCATGGCCCATCAATGCCTTGCCCAGGACTCACAGGGAACTCCCTCCAGGAGCTCTCTCTGTTTAATGGGCCATCAAGGAGCCACTGCACGACTCCTCATCCCATTGGGAGATGCTCCCAATGCCCAGGGGGAGGAGCCAAGCATTCCCACCTGGAGAGAATCTGGGATTTGGGACAGGACAAGCAGCCCTGAGCCACTGGATTCCCAGAGGAGCAGAGCTCCCAGACCTTTCTGTGGGATCACTGCTTCAGGAAGAGCCCCTCACCTGGACTGCTCCCACCACCCTGCTCAGGGTGTGTTCTGACTCTGTCAGTGATCCTTTGTGTTATGGCATTTGTTTTATTTTATTTTTACCTTTTTCCCTTTCTTCTTATTAAATTATATCTCTGGGAGCCTCTCATTTGTTTTGCTTTCAAACCACAACATGCTCCAACCACCATTTTTAGGGAATTAAGTCACGTAACCACAGCCTGACCAAAGCTGTGGGGGAGGTTTTAGGTCCATCCATGCCAATGTGTCAGGGCTGTCCCTTCCCAAACCTTCCACCCTGGCCTGTGGCACTTGGGGAACATCTGGGTTGATGTGGCAGATCCCAGGAGGAGATTTGTATTTTAAAGAGTGGTTTGAGTCTTGGGAGCTGGAGAGAAATCACTAAATCATCATTGAAACCAGCTGGAGCAGAAGGGTTTGGGGTCACAGATGTGAAAGTCTCATAGGATGGAGAAAAAACCTTCTGTGGGTGTTCAGTGTCCAGAGAGTCTGGAGGGGAATCTCGGGGCTGGGGACTGCAGGTTCATCCTCCAGGATTTCATCTGGGCAGGTCAGAAATGGGCTCAAAGTGGCCATGAAGGAGAGAGAGCAAAAATCCAATCCTGGGATGGGATTGACACTGGATTGAGGAATCTCTGCTCAGCTCCTGAAGCTGCAGGAATTGCCAGGGCTGGACCAAGGGATGGACCCTGCAGAGACTGGACAGGGAGCTGATGATAATCAGTGAAACAGCCAATGAGGCAACGCTGCAAAACGCTGCAAAACCCAGGAATTCCTGGAACACCCTCTAAAAATAGCTCTGCTGCCCAAAAAATCTGCAGCTGGAAACGTTCAAGGCCAGGCTGGACAGGGCTTGGAGCAGCCTGGGACAATGGGACGTGTCCCTTCTCGTGGCAGGGGTGGAACTGGATTCAAGGTCCCTCCAAACCAAAACCATTCTGTAATTCTATGAAAATATTCTTGCCAAATAATAATAAAAAAATAATAAATTAAAAAATCAATCAAATCCAAGGTAGAGGGGAAAGATATTTCAACACACACGTGTTTAATAGTAAAAGTCCTTTAGTAACTAATAGCTACTAAAAGTCCTTTTGAGAGCTCTTTAGTGCCCAGATTTCCTTGGCAGGCAGGGAAAAGCTAAACAAGAAAACTTTGGCCAAAATTCACTCCAGGCTTTCAAACATCCCCATTTGGGAGCACAAATCCAATTTCACAGGTGGGAAATGTTCACTGGAGCTGTGCTGGGTGTGGGACTGGTCTGTAGAGATCCAATCTCCAGCTGGATTTTGACAATCCAGTGAGTTCTGGTCCCTGAAAATCCTCTGAAGGATTTCCCTGCAGCCCGAGGTTGTGTTCAGGCAGCTGGGATGTGTTTGGTGCTGATAAAATCTCCTCCTAAGTGCCCACTTTAGAGGCAAAAGAAGAGTGGGGGGTTTTTTGGGGTGAGTGTTTAAGTAATTTGAGAAAAATGAGGGGGTTCTTACTTCTTTCTGAGCCCATGAAAGAATATTCTGTGTGGACCAGATCCAGCTTTGGAAAGACACGAACTGATGGTTGAGTGGGTAAATAAATCTTAACACCAATCTGATCTATTAATGAGCTACAGAACTTGGGATTGATAATAATGGCTGCAAGTTTCTGGCTGAACTATTTTCAAAGTCCAGAGCAAAATACAGAGGGGTCAGGGGAAGAGCCAAAACACAGCTCAGCAGCCCAAAGACTGCTGCAGGGAAGGGAAAATCTGCTTTTATTAAATGATGCTGGCACAAACAAAAACTAGTTCCTTCCCCTCTTGACTTAATTTTTTCTCTGCTTGTGCTTTGCATAATGAGCCTGGAGATTCCCTGCTGGTTCAGGCCAGGCTCAGGGCACTTTCTCCTTTTCCTTCTCGTGCTGCTGTGCACAGAGAGGGTTCTGAACCCACTCCTGGGGGCTCAGGCTGTCCCTAGAGGACATGAAAGAGCCACACTCACCTGTCAAGCTGAGAGAGAAAGAGGAAGTTTATTATGATTTGGGGTTTAAATAGGGTTTGGAATTTGTTCAGGGATTGGGGGACGAGAGTAACACCTCTCTGACCCCAGTGCTCAACTTAGAAGTTCATCAATTTCTTTTTCCCCTGGAAAGGAATGCACATTTACAAAATATCAGCCTTTGTTTTTGTCACAAGCGTGAGAAACTCCAGTAGAAATGTGAAAACACAAGAAGGCTGAAAAATCAGGGCGACATCAGGCTGCATGTGCTGCCTGAGAACTGCTGGGTCTGGAGTGGTGTTTGCACATCTCTCAGGGATGGTGCCTGGCCTGGGCTCTTTGGCTCTGCTCTGTGCAAGTCCAGCTTTGTTCCCCACCCCGGGACGGGAAAAATCTCCTTAAGGTTCCTCTCTGTCGTGGTTTGAAAGCAAAACGAATGAGAGGCTCCCAGTCAGAAATACAATTTAATAAGAAAAAAGGTAAAAAGGTAAAATAAAATAAATGCAATAACACAAAAGAGCACTGACAGAGTCAGAACACACCCTGAGCAGGGTGGGGGGAGCAGTCCAGGTGAGGGGCTCTTCCTGAAGCAGTGATCCCACAGAAAGGTCTGGGAGCTCTGCTCCTCTGGGAATCCAGTGGCTCAGGGCTGCTTGTCCTGTCCCAAATCCCAGATTCTCTCCAGGTGGGAATGCTTGGCTCCTCCCCCTGGGCATTGGGAGCATCTCCCAATGGGATGAGGAGTCGTGCAGTGGCTCCTTGATGGCCCATTAAACAGAGAGAGCTCCTGGAGGGAGTTCCCTGTGAGTCCTGGGCAAGGC
>SWJQ01000360.1:565305-576046 GCA_007252995.1 Zosterops borbonicus
AGGTGGGAATGCTTGGCTCCTCCCCCTGGGCATTGGGAGCATCTCCCAATGGGATGAGGAGTTGTGCAGTGACTCCTTGATGGCCCATTAAACAGAGAGAGCTCCTGGAGGGAGTTCCCTGTGAGTCCTGGGCAAGGCATTGATGGGCCATGAGCAGAAGAGCCCAAAGGAGGGGCCTGGGAACACTAGAACACTGCCCCACTTGGTTTATCAGTTCATGAAGATGGTGATAGAATAAATACATCCTACACAACAACCCAGGACACCAGCACAGCCCAGTTTGGCACAGTGCTTACAAACATAATTAATGCAGGAAACCTTTTCCCTCTGTGCAGAAGGTGACTTTTCATTAAATGAGGAGAAGGAAAGGCCATGAGGAAGCTTTTGGCACATGGCAATAACCAGTTCCACCTCCAGTCCAGGTTCCAGCCTGTTGATGGACAGGGAACTTCATAAATCTTAAATGCTTACAGAGAATAGAAACGTTTTGCTCTTTCTGCTGGAAAAAATGTTCCGTCTCAGTTTGGCAGCAGCTGGTTTTGCTGGGAAGGGTTTGTTGGTGTTTCTCTGTCTCCCTCCATCTCTCACCTTGGCTGGCTGGGAGGGTCTTTTGGCTGAGAACTTCTGATTCCCTGGGCACGCCTGGGAGAGCAGCAGCAGGAGGAAAAGGTCACAGGAAAGACAGGAAAGATGTGAGAGAAGAGAGGAGTAAGTGGAGGAGACAGGAGGAGGTTTTGCTGCCTTGCACAAGGAATAATGTGAGTCAGAGGAGGGAGCCCGGAACAGAAGGAAAACGTGGTGTGAGAGGGAAGAGGAAAGGGAGATCTGGGGCAAGGAAAAGAGTAAGGAGGTAAAAGGGGGGGTTGGAAGAAAGATGGAAGAGAATGGAGGCTTTCCATGGTCAGCTCTGTGCTGTTCTCTCAGCTGGAATGAGGGATCTCCCTCCTTGAGGATCTCATCCCTCAGTTGGGAATGAGGGATCTCCTTCCTTGGGAATCACATCCCTCTCTTCAATCCACCCCCAGGCTGGCTCTGCCCCTCCTGCCAGGGAATGGGCTCTGCCCTTGTGTCTGGAGGATCTGGAGGGGTCTGGGTGCACCAACCAGGCTCCAACTGCAGCTCCCTTGGAACTCGCCTCGTTCCTTCTCCCAGGAACTTCCCTGGGACATCCCATCCCTCCCCAGGGCCACCAGCCCATGGATTGTTGTGTGTCTGAGGCCACTGTGGGTGCAGGAGATTCTTTTGGCCTCCTTTTCCACAGTCCCCATCATCCCCAGGGCACCAAAGTGGTTCAGGCAGGGCCACGGTGGGGCCTTGGCTCAGCAAGTCCAGCTGTGTTTGGATTGGATCTTGGAGGTGTTTTCCAGTCTTAAATATTCTTGAATTCTGTAATTCTCGGCCTCTGAGAAAAACTGAAGCTGTGGGAGGGAAAATGAAGCAGCCAAAGCAGGGAATGTTAAAGAGAAACATTAAATAAAGTGTAACAGCCCCATCCTCCTCTGGAACAGCAGGAAAGGGCTGGGGGGATGAGCTGACGGGAATTTAAGAAAGGCTGTGATCAGTTCTGTGCTCCATCAACCTGCCCGGACTCTCCAGTGCGAGCCAGAGGTGCAGCACCACTGAATTTTGCGGGATTCCCTCTCTTTTTCCCATTGGAAGGCAGCAATGATCCCTTTTCCACCGAGCAGGGCTGGTTTTCCTCCTCCTTGGCCGTGGCAGTTCCTGGGCAGCACCACCTGGGCTGAGGCTGCTCCTTGCTGGGGAAGGAGTCAAGATGAACTCCAAAGCATTAAGGCCTCTTTAATTCAGAAGAGGAGGGTTTGTGTCATGGTCTCACACAGTTTAACTAATCTACTTTAAAATTAATTTGGTTTAATTTTCCTTAGGGCCCCCATGTGGATATACCCTTAAATACCTAGAATAAATAACAGGTAACTGGGTTGTAAATCACCACAAGTAATTGTGTACCTGCTTCCCTGTTGTAAATCAGCAATAACTCCAGAGGGGCTGATTCTCTCGGTGTACACCTGCAATAAACGAGGAGTAACCTGCTGTAAGTCAATAAAGGTAATTTTCTTCCTACTTTCCTGGGATAAAACAAGAGTTAGGAGCTCGGATGAGAGACATTCAAAGCAAGAAGGGGGAATATTTTTGCTTTTGGAGATAATTATTGACAGAACAACTGATCAGGGGCTGTAATGGACTCGGTGGGATTGGAGAGTTCTTTTCTCACTCCCTGAGCCTGCCCTTGTTCAAGCAGGGATGAGCAGGGAGGAAAGTCCCTTGGCCTTCACCCTAAATGAGCATCATTTACTCCTCGCACACAAACCTCCCACCTTGTTAACCCTGGGAGAGCCTGGGAAGGGCAGGAACACTCTGGGAAGTCCAAGCTGTTGAGGAGGAGGGATTAAAGGGCCAGGAAAGGCCGAGGACAGGGTTATCCCACCTCTCCTGGATCCCTCCTGGGATCTGAGGGAGAGCTGAGTGTGGCAAAGGAAGGAATTCATTCCTGCCCCCACCCCGGCAGGAAAGTCATGGAATGGTTTGGCTGGGAAGGGACATTGAAGATTTGTCCCACCTTCCACTGTCCCAGGCTGCTCCAACCTGACCTTGGGCACTTCCAGGGATCCAGGGGCAGCCACATTCTCTGGGAAATCCATCCCAGCCCCTCCCCACCCTCCCAGGGAGGAATTCCTCCCCAATATCCCACCTAACCCTGTCCTCCTCCAGCTTAAGGTCATCCCTCCTTCTCCTGTCACTCCAGGCCCTTGTCAAAGGGCAAAACTTCCCAAATTTCCAGGTCCTGCATCAACCCAACACAGCTCTGTGAGGTTTCCAACACCCGCCCGGGGGAAATAAATGTGAATTTGGATGAGCTGGAGCTGTTGGGGCCACCAGTGCTTGGTGATCGACCTGAGAGCCCGCTGCACTGTGGGTTTTGTCACACCCTTGTTCCTGAGCAGTGGTGGCACCTAAAAAGCCAAATTTGCAGCAAAGTATTCGGTGGGAGATTCTGTCAGTAAAATGTCAGGGTGCTCAAGTGCTGCCTGACACCGTGAACTCCCTCCTTCCTTCCTTCCTTCCTTCCTTCCTTCCTTCCTTCCTTCCTTCCTTCCTTCCTTCCTTCCTTCCTTCCTTCCTTCCTTCCTTCCTTCCTTCCTTCCTTCCTTCCTTCCTTCCTTCCCCTGCTTGTCCATCTCTGCAAACCCGAGCAGGATTTATGACTTAGGACTCTGAAAAAAAAAAAAAAAAAAAAAAAAAAAAAAAAAAAAAAAAAAAAAAAAAAAANGGTACATCATATGTTAAGATATTTTTTTTTTTTTTTCTCCCCCTTCTGACAAAACAGCCTCTGGCAAATTTTCCACTCAAGTCTAAAAATTGTGTCTTGCTTCCCGGAGCCGAGCCCTTCTCCTGCTGCACGGCACAACGATGACAGACGAACATAATTAGCAAAAGTTGAGTAGAAACCCCATCTGATGTTGTGGCATTTCACACCCTATTTACAGAGGAATTAACACCTTCACTGTCGCGCTCGGGACATCGCCTTTCCCTCAGCTCAGGAGGATTTGTTTTCAGGAGAAAATCTGATTTATTCACGTTCCAATCCGCTCTCACGGCTCCTGTGCAGAAATAGTCCCCCCAGCTCGAAATTTTTTTTTTTATATTTTCTTACTAATTTGGTTCAGCCTTGTATTGGCTGCCCAAACTCCTGGCTGTGACTCAGAACTGAACTCGCAGCTCCCCAGGGATTTTTATTTGTGTGGGTAAAGCTGGGCCTGTTCTCATTAGCAAAGCTCCATCTCCAGGATCCTTCAGGAGACGGGTTTGGATCCTTTCCCTTTTTGGGAAGACCCAGAGTTGAGCAGAGGAGTGAAAAAAGGGCTGTTTGCTTTATTGTCAGATCCTATTGATCAGAGCTCGGCCCTTAAAGCTGCTAAAGTGGAACAAAAATATGGAATATTTGAGGGATAACAGCTGGTTTCATGAGGCTGAATGGGGTTTTTGCTGGGGGATCTTTCATTTCCATTAATAGATCACCCAGGGATTTGTGTCTCATCTGGGAAGAGTTTTTGGGGGTCGGAAAAAATCTGGAAATGTCTTTGTGTGTGTCGTGCCTGCGTTGCCGTAACAGATCTGCTCGGGAAAGGAATCCAGCCTGGAAGAGGAGCTGGATGAATGTATGCATGAGCAGGGGCCGTGTGCCTGCATGAAAATGGGAAAACTCCATCTTTTATGCAAAGTGGGAGAAGAGAGGTTGTGCTTTCCGTGGAGGAGCACTGAGGAAAGCTCACCCAAGCCCAGTCCCAAAGGTTTGGGGAGAAAACCCAATTCCTGAGGGCAGGTTCAGGAGGAATCTCTTTTGGGTCATCGTTACTGGCTCATAAGAGACACTTTTAGTTCTTCAGATGGATTTTTTTGTGATTTCCTTTGCCATAAGCTCAAGCTTTCCTTTTTCTGTGTATATTTGCCCAAATCTCAGTTTTTCCACTCCTTTCTCCCCACTCTGTGCCTGTCCCCTCGTTCCCCAAGAACTCCAGCTCCCAGGAGGTTCAGTGACTCCTGTTTTGCAGCGGGCTCTGTGTGAGACACTGCAGAGGAGAGAATTAAAACCACGACCAAAACTTCCATGGAAGGAGCGGATGGAGAACTAAGGAAATCACCTAAAATCACCTGCCAGGCTTCTTCTCCCTTGGCTGAGAGCCCTTTTCCAGCCCAGCTCCCTCCCCTTCCCGGGCAGGAGATTCTGTTTGACAGGGCTGATCCTCGGAGTTAAAAGTTTATTCCTCCATCAGCACATTAATGAAAAGAGAAATGTAGCTCGGGGAGGAAGGCTTACGAAATGAAAATCAAACTAAATCTATCAATTCCCCGTGCTGAATAAATGAATCTATTAAAGGTGGGGTGAGATGCCTGGCAGATAAGGGGTGTTCCACATCAAACCAGGCAGGAAAAGCCAGCCCAGCCCTGTGCAAACCCCAGTGCTGAGCGCTGGGATTGTCTCCTGTGTGCTCTGGGCTTTTTCCACCTGAGCCACAATTTTCGAGGTGCTCTCACAATGTTCTTCCTCTGGGCTTGGGAAAGTGAATGGGAAGAAATGCCAACAGATGGCGCTTGGGAATACATGGAGCAGGGAATAGGGAGTGATGGAGACTCCTCCTTGTGCCCTGTGAAAGGTTCTTTGCTCCTCCAGGGATGGGTGGATGCTCCTCCTGCCATCCCTGCCCATCCTGCCTGCTGCTGCCTCTCCTCTTGCTGCCCAGTCTGGGGGATCTCAGCTCCCCAGTGGCTCTGGTTTGGATTTCAAAGCAGACACAAAGGCTTCGGAGATGAGCTCAGCGGGGCTGGCCAAGCCGGGTCGCCGAGGAGCTGGCCCGGGTACATGGTGGGTAAATCACGGCTCTACCTGCCGTGACAGCAGTAATTTATCTCGGCCTGGAAAAAAAGCTGCTGCTTCCCATCCTGGGCTCTGAGGGTCATTCATCACTTTTTGTTATTTTTATAACAGAAAGGAGAGTGCTGGTTCCCTCCCTCCATCGCCTCCAGCCGCTCCCTGGGGACAAATTGGCTGCTCTGAGAAGGGATGAGCTCAGGGGCTGCTTCATTTCTGGTTTTAATAGTGTAAGCAAAGCCCTGGGACCTGCAGAGCTCCCCTGAGCAGGGGCAGATGGAGCGAGGCTCTGGAGCTGTGCCAGGGAGGGGATGTGGCCTTTGGGTCCTGTGGTGTCTCTGAATCCAGCACAGCGTCCAGAGAGCTCTGCCAAGGTCTGTGATCTGGGCTGGATTTGAGGATTTGGGGGTTTCTCTGGAGATCTCACTGCTAGAAACAAAGGCTGTCTCTGCTCCTGAAGCCTCCTCATCTCTGCTCTCTGATCCTGTGCCAGGCTCAGCCATTCCAGGGCTGGAGGAACACTCAGCTCTGTTTCCTTGGGACACTGAGCTCTGCACGACCACGGGGTTCTGCATTGAGGCACAAACGTGTACAGGTTTTATTTCTGCTGGTTTGCTTGGATAATACATGAATGTATATTCAATAAATTCTTTTTGAGAGAGCTCTGCTGAACATTCTCATGCCCAGAGCAGCTGTGGCTGCCCCTGGATCCCTGGAGTGTCCAAGGCTGGGTTGGATGGGGCAACCTGAGATAGTGCAAGGTGTCCCTGGAATGATCTTTAAGGTCTTTTTTCCCACCCAAACCATCCCATGATGACTCTGCGATATATTTGGATCTGCCATTGCTCTCCTGCTGTGCGCTGAGGCTTTAGGGATTTTTATTTCCTTCATGTCTGACTCCTCTGGGCTCTGAGCAGCTGTAGCCAGGCAGGAGGAGAGGGAAGATTGGACACGGAGTCCTTGGGGAGGATCCAGGTGCTCCACTATCCCTGTCTGGCTGAGGGGACATTGCTTCAATGACTCTGCCAATCACTGTCCCTCAGCCTGTCTGTCACTCCTTGTGCAGCTGGAGAATTCACTTCACAGAGCGGCCAAAAGTGGCAGATTTTTCTGTCTGGAAGGGGCCACTTTGCATCATTCTGGGCCCCAGGGAGCAGAACTTGTGAAGTGGCATCCACAGCCCCATTTCCATGGAAATTTCCCAGCAGCAGGGGAGGCCCTGGATGGATTCACTTACCAGGACATTGCAGATGGGCAGATTTTGCCTTGTAGTGCTGGAAATTGCTTTTGTGTCTCACACGTCACTGTGGTGAGCCTGCTCAGAGGAAGGGCAACGAGGAGAAAGGGATGGGGAAGGGATTGTGTCTCCTGCTCCCTCCTCTCCTCTGCCTTCCCCCACTTCAGGGGGAGATTCTGGAAGATTCTCATCACAATCCAGATCGTGATGGAGATCACAGAGTTGTGGGGTGGTTTGGGTTGGAAGGAGCCTTAAAGCTCATCCCATTCCACTCCCTGCTGATGCCTTAAGGTTTTAGCTTTTATATTTTTCATATATTTGTAATCCTGCAATTCTTTAGTGTGTAACTCCAAACTCCACACACAGTGTGAGCTGCTGCTTCCCCAGTTTGGTCAGACACAACAATTCCTCCCCAGGCCTGGGGATCAAGGACCCCTCACTGCCTCAGGCCTGAGAGATGGAAACAAAAGTGAGTTGGGGGCAGCAAACTTGGGGGTAAATTACTTCATTACCTGGAGCTGGAATTGGAAGATGAACCCCCAACCTGCAGATGGACCAAACTGATAAAAGTGTGAAACCCATGACCCATCATCCATTTTTGGGTGCAGCCCCTGGTGGGTTTGGTCTGCCCTAAATGTACCTGAAGGCCCTTCAATAAATAAACTGCTTTTTATTCTCCTAATTTTGTCTGCCCTCTGTTTTCAGGCAGCCCCAAGAGGCGTCAGTGCCATGGCAGGGATGCAGCTGCAGACAGATGTTGCTCTCTGATGCTCCTGGCCCCTGCATGAGACTGCAGAGCCTGTGCTGGGGGTAATCTGTGCTAGACTTGCCTTGCAGAGTAGATTTAGATTCTCATTTTGGGTTTTGTTGGGTTGGGTTTTTTTTCCTTTTCTTCTCTCCTCCTGTTGCTCGCACAATGCAGAGCCTTGGCTGTGTCAGGGTGGTGATTATTTATTGTCATTTGCAGTGGCTCGGGGACAAGCACACACCATGTACAGCCATTAAAGGCTTTTTTGGAGAGCTCAGGAGGGGCCAGGCCCTCTCAGGAAGCAAAGTGGCCCCGTTCCCTTGGCTGCAGGGAGCAGCAGGGCCTCCTGCTCACCGTGGCCACGGTTCAGGGCTCCTCCTCAGCCTCCCTAATTGAGTCATTTGTCTCCCCAAATAGTCACCGGCCTCACTGAAGATTTGTGGGTTCTCTTCATTATTAGTATCATTAATTTTTATTTAGGCAGAATTGATGGCCTTGTCCATGGGAATTGGTCCGAAGTTGTGTCTGGAAAATGCACTTTGGGGCTGGTGGGGATGGAGAGCCCAGGGTGGGGGCTGTGCCCTGTCCTGGGGGTCACAGCCAGAGCCACAGGGCCACATTTCCTTCAGAAAACTGCTCATGAAACCCAGAGGTGACAGAAGAGTTTGTGGGTGGGATTTAGGCCACCTAAATCCTGCTCTGAGAGATACAAAACTTCCTGACTGTCAGTTTGCTGTTGTCTTCTCCTGTTTCTGAGGGTCTCATGAGCAGAATGGGGCAGTCAGATTTCCCAGGCAAAGGACAAAAACCCAAATGTCTGGGGTGATTTTTGTCCTGCTCTCCCTGGAGAGAAGTCATGTTGCTGTTGCAGGTGTTGCTGGTCCAGGAGGGGACCTCTCCCTGCTGAGCCCAGCTGGGGCAGAGGCCGTGGGCAGTGGAGCTGAGGGCAGGCACCTGCATGTGCTCATCTGCATCCTTTCCTTGCCAAAAATCAACATTTCCACCTTCTCCTCAAGCCGAGGGCTCCTGGAGGTGAGGACATGGCTGTGGCTCCTGTCCTTGCTGGGACAGCCCTGGAGGAGGAGGAGGAGGATGAGGATGAGGATGAAGATGAGGATAATTCAAAGCCTGGAGTTGTGTGGTTCTCCATGCAGGGAACCTTGGCTGCCACTTCCTTTTGGTGTTGTTTTCTGTTTGTTGGGTTTTTTGTTGTTTTTTTTTTAATTCACTCTTCCACTTAAACTCTTCATTTGGCTGCCACTTGCTGGGCCTGCCAGCTGCTAACAACCACCAAGGGACTGCAGGCAGCTTTGCAGACTGCCTCGGAGTGCCTCAGGCAAAGCCTGAAACGCATCAAACATGAAAATAACCTTTTGTGTTGGCTTGCAGCCTCACACCCTCCGTCCTCCCCGGGGTGGGCAGTGATAGGTGAGGCTCCCATGCAGCAGGTGGAGGTGGCTCTGTGGTGCTGGGATTCAAGCTGGGGGTTTATTTTTGTTGTTTTTAGGGGATGGTGCAGGCTGTGCTTTGGGACAGTGACCTCCTGCATGGAGCACTTGCAGTCTGTGATTTTACCTTGGCTCTAAAGGAGGCAAAGCTGAGTGAACCATCACGAAATGAGGCATTGCAAGACCCTGACTCTGTCGAGTGAAGGCTCTGGGTGGTGACATTTTTGTGGCACAGCTGTGCAAGCACTGACCCCAAGCTTGGATGGGGCTCAGCAACTGGTCTAGTGGGAGGTTTCCCTGTCATGATGTTTAAAGATGATCTTTAAGGTCCCTTTGAATGCAGACCAGTCTGGGATTCTGTGATTCCCCGTTTTTTGCTGGGTTTCCCAGGATGCAGGAGGGCAGAGCATCTCTGGATCAGAATCTGAATCAGAATCACCAGGTTGGAAGAGACCTCCAAGATCATTGAATCCAACCAGCCCCAACACCTCAACTAAACCCTGGCACCCAGTGCCACATCACATCTTTCTTTAAACACATCCAGGGATGGTGACTCCACCACCTCCCCGGGCAGACCATTCCAGTATTTTATCACTCTTTCTGTAAAAAACTGTTTCCTGATATCCAACCTGTATTTCCCTTGGTGCAGCTCAAGGCTGTGTCCTCTGGTTCTGTCAGTGCTGCTGGAGAAAGAGACCAACCCCAGCTGAGCACAGGCACCTTTCAGGGGGTTGTGGAGAGTGATGAGGTCACCCCTGAGTCTCCTTTTCTCCAGGATAAACACCCCCAGCTCCCTCAGCTGTTCCTCACAGGGTTTGTGTTCCCAGCCCCTCACCAGCCTCGTTCCCTCCTCTGGATGTTCTCAAACCTCTCAATGTCCTCCCTGAATTACCCAGGAGGGGCTGGCAGGAGAAACCCTCCAAGCAAAGCTGTTCCCACAATTTCTTGGAAAACCACAACCTGTTTTCTGCCCCTTTTCCCCTGACCTTCCCAACAATCCCAGCTTTGGCACCTGGCCCAGCCCAAGCCAGGCCCTGCTGAGGCTGCAGCAGAGCTGGACACGACTCTTGGTCACTCCAGAGCCCCTCAGAATAAAAATCCTCAACTCAGAGTAATTCAAGAATCAGCTAAAGAGTCTGCAAATCTGGTGAAGGGTCTGGAGGAGCCACACCAGGAGTGGATGAGGGCACTTGGTGTGTTCAGCTTGTAGAGAGTGATGAGGTCACCCCTGAGTCTCCTTTTCTCCAGGATAAACACCCCCAGCTCCCTCAGTCGTTCCTCACAGGGTTTGTGGTCCCAGCCCCTCACCAGCCTCTGTCCTTTTTCCTGCTGCATCCTCAGCCTGTGAGCAGCATCCCCAGGCTCTGCTGTGCTTGGAGCCCCTGAGATTCTTGATCCTGGTCTCTGATTCTTGATTTCTGGCTCTGAGATGGTTAAATCGTGCTGGTCAGGTTTATCCTTCCCTTAAATCCTGCATTATTCAGATATTCTGCTCTGCCTTTCATGTTAAACAAACAGACAAACAAAACCCCTTAGGAAGCAAAGTCCTGATTTGCTGATTAGACCCAGCCCTGCTGGAATCTCATCCTAAAATCCATCAGAGCGCATCTGGTGGGCTCCCCTGGAGAACTGCGGCGTTTGGAGGCCGTGAAGGGCTGACTTGAAGCGCATTTGCATTGGAGGAGCCGCAGACAAGAAGCCCAGGTCGGCTGTGTGAGGCCAGCCCCGCTCGGGTGGGTGTGAAGAGGTTGTAAAAGAGGCTGTCAGGAGCATTAGTGCAGGGGAAGGGAAAAGAGCAGCTCCCTCGCAGAGTGTATTCGCTGCTGTCTGTTATTAGCAGTTAAAACACTGCTGCGCTGCTCGACACTTCAGTGATGTTTAGCCAGGAATGAAAAAGAAGTGATGTGACTTGCAGGGTA
>SWJQ01000360.1:576887-587284 GCA_007252995.1 Zosterops borbonicus
AAAAAAAAAAAAAAAAAAAAAAAAAAAAAAAAAAAAAAAAAAAAAAAAAAAAAAAAAAAAAAAAAAAAAAAAAAAAAAAAAAAAAAAAAAAAAAAAAAAAACACAAACAAACAAACACCTAAGTTTAGGATAAAAAGGGATTTCTGCCTTCCACACATAATCTGGAGAATGTGAGAGAGATGTCATCAGGCAGAGAAATGTTCCTTTCTCCCTGGCCTTGTGTCTGCTCTGGGAGGGAGGGGGGCAGCAGCAAACTTGGGCACAAACTCCTGAATTCCTGTGCACACAAACTCCTGAATTCCTTTGCACACAAACTCCTGAATTCCTTTGCACACTTCTGCTTCCCTCCAGAGCTTGCCAGAAAGTGGATTTCACTTTCTCCTGATGTAACTCAAGAGCTCTCAGTGCCTTTTCCAAGCCCTGTGTTGCAAAACCTCCCAATATGGGGAAAAGGAGCCCTGTGACCTCACAGTGAGATTCCTCCCTCTGGAGCAGGAGATTCAGGGAGGTCCTTCCCTGTGCCTGCTCCTTCTCTGCCCCAGGGATTCTGAAATGAGATGAGGCAAAGGTTATTTTGTGATCCCCTGCCCTTGCTCAGTGAGCACACAATCTGTTTATTGTTTTCCCTTTCCAAACTCTCCCATTCCAGGCCTTTGTTTCATGATTAATTTGCCTTTTACTCCAAGTGTGTGCATTTTTTTAATAGTTTGAATTTGGTCTCCTTAAATCCCTCAGTTTTCAGTTTCTTCAGTGAAAGTTGTCCCAATATTGGGTACCCAAAGAGATGAAATAACAGCCCCTGCACCCCTGGGACATGTTCCCTTCCTGCCCAGTATAAACTGATCCCTCTCCTCAGGATGTGCATCCCTGCTAAGGAAATTCTGCCTGATGCTCAGCTTAATATATTCCCCGCACAGTTTTGTGCCATTATTCCTAGTTAAACTCTCCTGGCTCACCCAGAGCATGAGGGATGCATGCAGCAGCTTCCCACAGCACAGCATAATTAGCTGCTTCAAAAAAAAAAAACAACAAAAAAAACTACCTGCAAAGAGTGATGCCCTCATTATGCCGAGCAGAGGAGGCTTTGGTGGGGCGAGGTGTCTGCAGGAAGGAGATGCATTTCTCTTCAGAGCAAGAGCAAGAGGCAGCCCCAGCCCTCCTGCAGTTCCCTTCATCACTGCTGTCCTCAGGAGCCTGAAGGCACCTGGCAGAGCCCCATGATGGAAGGAAACACCTTGGAGCATCTCTCAGCTCGTGGTGATTAAAGTAAAACCTCGTGGTGGTTTGTGTGCTGCAGGAAATAAGGCAGAAAAGAGCCACCAGAGTTGGTTACAACTGCTTTATTTGCTATTTTGCTGTAAAAAAAAAAAAAAAAAAAAGTGAGAGGGTGCTGCTTTGGTCAGCCCTGGTGGTGGTGGAGGTTACTGGGAGCCCATCACACTCTCACAATCCTTCCCTGCCACCGTGGGCAGAACAAACCTGGGCCCATCAGCTGCTCTTTATTCTCTGCTAAAACAAAGAAACCAGCCTTGGATGGAGAGCCGGCCTTGATTTGTTCTCACTTTATTCCTGGAATCCAGAGCTGGCCAAGGAGTCTCCTGTGCCAGTCTGATCACAACAACCCCTGCTGTTCCTGCAGCGTCTCTCGTGGAGGATCTCTCCGAGTGCTCAGCAAACAAAACCTCAATAAACCTCCTGCGAGCCCTCTGGGGTGGGTATGATGCTCCTGACTGAGCAGATGAGTAAACAAAGGCACAGCAGCTCAAGTTTCCTCATGTTCAGAGCACTTTGTCAATATTACCTGATTAATCCTCGGGTGGGGAGCGTTGGGCTCCTTCAGGGGCAGAGCAAAGTCACAATGGGGGTGTCCTGGGTGCCACAGTTTGGGGTCACCCCACTGAATAACGGAGTCAGGGAATGTCCAGAGCTGGAAGGAACCCCCAAGGATCATCCAGTGCAACTCCTGGCCCGGCACAGGACACCCCAAAACCCCACCCTGTGCCTCAGAGTGGGACTGAGCTGGGCTCTTGGGAACTTGGCTCCTTGAATGGTTCCAGTTCTGTTCATATCCCTGCCAGGCTCTTCCCTTGGAGCTTCTTCAAAGCCACACTTGAGGTCTGGGACCTTTTTCAATGAGATTTGGGGGCAGGGGATGATCGTGGCAGTTCTGGTTCCTGAGCCATGGCACAGGCAGGAGCCCAGGGAGACACAGAAAATCAATCAATCAATCAATCAATCAATCACAGAATTAATAACAAGCAGGGAAGGTTTTTTTCTTGGTGAGGGGGTGGCCTGGTTGTCTCTGCTCTTCTCTGAGCATCCCCTTCTCCAAGGACAGTCCCAGTGCTCTGTGCCAGTGTAGGACATGGAAATGTGAGGATTTCACAGCTCTTTTTCCTGATCATAGCAACTCTTGAATGTTTTAATGCTCCTCTAGTAGTTGAATAAATACTTCATATTGGCTGTTAGTCAGAGAGGGGCTTTTTTCTCCCATTTTGTGATCTGAGGGGAGCAGTTCAGCTCTTTGATCTGAACAGGATGATGCAGGACGGAGATTTTGCAGCTGTTCAGGTCCCATTTGTTGCAGCTCAGCCCTGGGAGTGCCCTGGGGATCAGAGAAGGTTCACAGGGAGCTCAGGTTCTCCTGCCCACCAGCTCCTGTGGGGTTTGCAAACGCTGCTGCAGGTGATGCCTTGAGAAGGCATCTGGTGTGCCCATGCCTTTCTGAGCTGGAACAGGGACTGGACAGAGCTGAGAATAAAGGAGATATTTATTAAAAGGCCTTTAAGGTACACCTTGGAAAGGACAAGAGCCTGGACAGGGCTGCACCCAAGGTGGACCCAAAATGGTCACAAAATGGACCCAAAATGGACAAAAGGTCACCAGGTCTCACACTTTGATAAGTTTTGGTCCATTTGCATATTGGGGTTTAATTGTCCAATTCCAACTCCAGGTGATGAAGTCCCATCCTTCTTGTTCCTCCCTTCAGCCCACCCTTGTTTGTGCTTTTGGGCCTGAAAACTTGTCCCAGTTGTCCTTGGTGTGCAGCAGGAAAAGGATTTGTTTTGTGTCCCTGCTGTGTGCAGAGCTGAGTGACACTGACTGTGAGCTCAGAGCTGCACCCCTGGACAGCACATTCCCCCTTGCCCTGTCACTCCATCCCTTGTAAACAGCCTCTTTCCATCTTTCCTGTAAGTTCCCTTTGGGTCCTGGAAGGTCCCAGTGAGGTCACCTCTGGTGTCTTCTCCAGGCTGAGCATTCCCAGCTCTCCCAGCAGAGCTGCTCCATCCCTCTGCTCAACCTGGAGCTTCCTCTGGGCTCTCTGCAGCAGCTCAGGTATATCCAACAGGAGTGTGTGAAATGTGGCCAGGAGATGTCCCCAGGTGACCCCTGAGGCGACAGGGCAGGGTCTGCCCTGCCCAGGGAGGGGGCTCTGCACACCCCCTGTAGTGGATGTGCTGATCCCAGGAGCTTTGAAAAATCCCAGATCCAGACGAGCACTGAAACATTTTATTAGCCTTTAACGAGACAGAGTTATATCAAGTTTGTTCAGCATTAATTATACTATCTGCAGTGTTCTACCTACACCATCAATTATTAATTAATCTCCCTCTGTATTTTTAGCTGTTACCTGTCCCTAATCACCTTGCTGCTATAACTTTCTGGTCTCATGCCAACGTGTGTTGCCAGACCAGTTGAAGACATTAGTAGGAATGTAATTACCTCCTTACTGCTCATGGAGTTTTGCACACCCCACCTTGGTGCTGTTAGAGATGGAGAGGGAAAGGCTTTTTCCCCTGGAAAATGGGAATTCTGCTCATTCCCTCACTGTGGGAATGGAGAGTGACCCCGTTGTGACAGTGCCACAGGTCCCCTGACACTGTGAGCTCTGAACTGTGCCAGTGCCAGGTGAGGCTGTGGTGAGTCAGCTCCCTGCAGGCAGAACCTGCTGATGATGGGGATCACTCTGGGAGGTGTCCAGGGCTGGGGGTCACCCTGGGATCTTCCCAAAGTGGAGGAAGGAGGTGTCCAGGGCTGGAGATTATTGCAGGGACTCCTCAGTGCTGGCGGTCACTCTGAGAGGTGTCCAGGGCTAGGGGTCATTGTAGGGACTCCTCAGTGCTGGGGGTCATTCTAGGAGGTGTCCAGGGCTGGGGGTCACTCTGGGGGGTGTCCAGGGCTGGGGGTCACTCTAGGATCTTCCCAGTGCTGATGGGGTCACTCTAGGAGGTGACCAGTGCTGAGCACCACTGTGAGAGGTGTCCAGTGTTGGGGGTCATTGTGGGATCCCCCCAGTGCTGGGGGTCACTGTGGGATCTCCCCAGTGCTGCAGGTCATTATAGGAGCTCCCCAGTGCTGCTGGGGACCACTGGGATCTCCCCAGTCCCAGAGGTCACCGTGGGATCCCCTCAATGCTGGGGGACACTGTGGGATCTCCTCAGTGCTGGTGGGGTCATTGTGGGAGGTGTCCAGTGTTGGGCATCATGGGATCTCCTCAGTGCTGGGGGTCACTGTGGGATCTCCCCAGTGCTGGGGGTCACTGTGGGATCTCCCCAGGGCTGATGGGGTCACTGGGATCTCCCCAGGGCTGGGGGTCACCTGTGTGGGTCACTCAGGTACCCAGACCCACAGCTCTCCTGAGCTCTGGGGACAGCCTTCGGTCATTTGTGGCCCCTGTGTCTCCTCGAGCCTTGGCTCTGGTCCATCAGTGGCTCAGGCAGTGTTTCCATCAGGAAATTGCTGCAGGTGAGGGCTCTCCTGCTGCCTGGATTCTGCAGCTGTCACTTTGTCACATCAGCCTTACATGACAATGTCAAGCAGAGAGAACGGAGGGGACAGCAGCTCCCTGCTCCCTCTTCTAAGGGATCCAAGTTTATCCTGATTTTGTGCCAAAAAATCTGCCTCTTCCATCCCAATTATCCCATCCCGGTGTTGCCTCAGGCCTCCCCTCAAACCTCCCCGGGAAAAACAAACAGGCAGCTCCTGCTTTGTGCCTGTTGGAGCCTCCCCAGCCAACCCTGCTGCATTTGTGTGCTCAGCCATGTCCGGGGCTGCAGCTCCCCAGCTCAGCACCAAACCCTGCCAGCCAGCAAAGTTCCCAGCCCAGCTTTTCCCCCTGCATTTCCTGCAGCTCCGTGGTGTGTGTGGAGGAACAAATGTCAGCACAGCTGGGCTGCAGTGGCCGCTGGAGGAGAGACAGCTCTGAGCTCCTTCCCTGCTCAGCTGGGCACAGCTGGGCACAGCTGGCAGTGTCAGATGGTGCCCTGTGTGCCCCTGTGCTGTGACAGAGGAGGCTCTGCCACCTCACCCAGCTTTGGGAGGGGCAGGGCTGGGCTGGGAGACCAAATCCTTCCTTTATTCCCTCCTGGAAAGCACCAAGGGCTGTGCTTGGGGCTATCAACCCATTATTGTGTCACTGTGTGAGAAGGACACACACTGACACAACAATCTCCTCTCCTCTCCTCTCCTCTCCTCTCCTCTCCTCTCCTCTCCTCCTTGAATAAAGTAGGTGGAAGGAGTGCTGAGGTAATTCCGAGCAGGATTATTTTAAAAGCCCTCATACATCCATAGCCCAGACATGAGATTTTAACATTGGGGTGTTTATGTTCCTCAGAGCTGGGCAAATATTTGGGATGATCTTCTTGGATGCTCATCCTTCATTCACCCAGGCAAGATATTTGTGTGAGGAACTGGCAGATCAGTGAAAATGGAGTACCTGACACGAGTCCTTGACCTGCAGGTCTGGAAGCCTCCACTCCAGTGAGTCACACACTGGATGGGTTTGGATGAGTGGTCAAAAAGCAGAAAGGAGGGAGAGCAAAGCCATTCACTGGACTAACCACAAGGACATCAGTGTCCCTTGCCCTTGGAAGGCAAGGAGGAACTGGAACTGGAGGATCTTTAAGTTCCCTTCCTATAAAAAGCCATTCTGGTGATTCCAAAATCCACCCAGAGCAAAGCAAAGTGTCCAACAACTACGCCAGGGGGAAACCTGGGCACAATTAACTGCAATTACTGTGACCCAGCAAATCCACGGCAGGATCATCCCAACAGGTCTGCCCCAGGTCAGGCTGGCAGTTCTGCCCCCCAGCCCTCACTGCTGCAGGAGAGCTGGGAGAGAAAGACAAAGTGCAGAAAAAATGCAAACTATGAGGGGTTGGCTCTCAGCTGGCACAAATCAGCCCAGGGTTTTTTGACATCAGTGAAATTAGAACTTGCACTGGGTAAAGCCTGGCCTGCTCTTTCTGCAGGGGCTCTGACTGCTGGTTTGACTTTGGGGTCTGAGCGCTGCTGGTGCCTTGGGTTCATCCCAGCAGCTGATCCTGGCCTGGAAACCTTGCTGCAAAGCCCTGCCGCTTTGTTTTCCTTCAGAATTTGCCAATTTGATGAATTTGTTTGCAGAACCAGAGCGATTGTGGATGTGGAGGGATGGCAGGCAGGTTTACTTGGCACTTTTCTCCTGCCTACCTCTGCTTTGGAGCACCTGCCCAGCAGCCACTCTTGCTGAAAGGCTGGAAGTGCCAGGATCTGGCTCCCAGCTCTGCTGTCCCATCTGCTGCTCCTCAGGATGGCAGAGCCTGCTCCATTTCCCGCTGGAGGGAGAACATTTCCTCTGCTAAACGCAGGAGTGGCTCCCCATCCAGCTCCTGTGTGCTGCACAAGCTTCCTGCTGCTGGGTTTTGTCCAGGTTTTGTCCATGTTTTGTCCATGTTTTGTTCAGGTTTTGTCCAGGTTTTGTCCAGGTTTTGTAGAGCTCAGCACGCTCAGAGCAGCTGCAGAATTGCCACTCACGAGAGGTGAAATTCCAGCAAAGTGCCAGATCCAAGGAGCCTGTGAGGACACAGGGGGTGC
Source organism: Zosterops borbonicus (assembly GCA_007252995.1). Lineage (NCBI taxonomy): Eukaryota > Metazoa > Chordata > Aves > Passeriformes > Zosteropidae > Zosterops > Zosterops borbonicus. The sequence goes on from SWJQ01000360.1 coordinate 583,740, forward strand.
CCAAGTGCTGGTTTGGATTCTTCCAAATTTACATCTCCATGTGCCACCTATCAAAATATTTCCTCCACAATGTTTTTGGTTGTTTTGGGTGGTTTGTTTTTATTTTTCGAGTGTGAAATGCCTGAAGCTGGGGATTTTCCAGGGAAAGGGCATTCCCACCCATCATCAAAGCCTGTCATGTTTACTGTGGAACAGTGAGATCCCTAAATTCTCAGCAGCTGCTCTGCTGTCTCTGTGTTTATTTTTTCTCTCCTGTCAGGAGTTAAATTTGGAGGGCACAAAGCACTCCTGTGAGTGGAAATGGTGCAGAAGGCTGGAAGAATAAAGGAGAATAAGGACAAAGTGATGTTTATTTTCCCCTGTTCAGAGCTTTAAATTGGCAAAGCCTGACCACTCCCTGCCCAGTTCCTCATCCCCACAGGTGTTCCCTCAATTCAGAGACATTTCAAGGGAAACAAATAAAAAGCAGCAGGAGGAAAAATTCCTTTTCCTGAAGAGGCATCCACACAACCTGGTGTCATTTGGGCTGGTACCTTCAGTGCTGGGCTGCTTTCACTGGCCAGAACTGCTGAGTTTGATGGTGAAACCACAGAAAAAAACTTGGGAAAGATTCCCAAAACAAAGAAGGAAGAGCGTGGCAGTGACTCCCCTGGCCTCAGGAACGATGGGGGTGTTGATTCCATGGGCTGGAAAATGCAGTGGGATTCCCAAAATCCCCCCAAAGACTCCAAAAATCTCCCCAGGGACTCCTGAAGATCCCAAATTTTGGGGAGGTTTTTGGGGGGGTCCAGAAGGGTCAGGACCCCCCTCCCCTGTGACCCCCCCACCTTGAGGAGAGGCTGATCCAAGACCCCTCCCCAAATTTTAAATCATCTGAGACCCCTCCCCAAATTCCGGGTCGGATGAGACCCCTCCCCAAATTTTGGGGACTCATCCGGGATGGACAAGAATCAGCTTTTTCACTGATTTGGCCAAAGTTGTTAAACATGAGGAGAGCTTGAAAGTGCAATTCTATTGTCAGAGCCTCCACTCAGACCCTGGGGGCAGCCTGGGCCAGTGGAAGGTGTCCCTGCCCAGGTGGTTGGGCCAACTTTGAGCTCCCTCCCAACCCAAACCATCCTGTGATCCCATGAAAATGGGGAAATTCCATCTGAGGCTCCAGGTATTGGGAGGAGAAGAGAACCCCAAGTCCCTGAGGACAGGAGGATTGGGAGGTGCAGATTCCCAAGCTCAGCTCTAAATAACCTTTTCCTCTCTTTGGTTGGGTTTTGCTCTGCTCTGACCTTGCCCGTTGTGAGTCCCAGAGAGTTGGGAACACTGAGGGGAATTTCCCTGCCATGCAGGGAGCAGTGCTGGGGATATCAGCAAGTGGAGGAATTCCCGGGATTACAGGGAGAATCTCCACCTGCTTTTAAATCTGAGTGCCATCCCTGCCTGACCTGGCTGTGCCTCTGCTAAAATACCTATGAACCAATACATCCATCAGTGAAAAAACCACATCTCAATCAGTAATAACAAAGTGGGAGTTCAGATAATTCACTTTCAGCACTGGAGTTTCCCAGTTTCTGAGCGCTCACGCTTTGAACCTTTTTCTTTCTTGCCGTTTTAGGTGATTTTTTTTTTTTTTTTGTATTTTGCTAAAGCTTAATATAACCTAGCACGGATCCATGGCTTAAAACAGTCAGCAGAACTTTTGACAGCAGCGGGGCCCATGGGATAAACCACTCCAGTGCCAGTAAACTCTGATTCTTCCCTCATTATATAACAATGCAAATGTAATAATTTCCTCCCTGCTCCAGTTGTTACTCAATCCCCGATTAATTCAGAAATGGGCCAGTAGTGAATATACAATTGCAACTGCCAGCAGAGTTTAATATGAAGTTTGGGTTATTGTCACATTGCTATTAATAACACTCATGATTAGGCACTGACTTGTCCCTGAGCTGTTTAAATGTCACCGCCGGAATCAGAGGGGTGAAAGGAATTTAATCTCTTTTCCCCAACCCTCAGCCTCTGTATCACAGGAACTTGGAAACGTGTGGTTTTTCCTATTGTTCTTCAGTCTATTGTAGAAGTGCTGCAGTGACTAATTCCTGCATAAATCATTGCCATGACAACACCTGTAATATCTCCTGTCAGGCTGCTGCGATTCCTTCTCGGGCTAAAGAGGTGCAAACAGGGGTGAGGAGAGTGCACAGCCCTGTTCTGGGACTGGAGGAGTGCTGAGCACTGGGGTGGGCTTTGGGAACCTCTCTCTCTCTGCCTGCCTTCCCTCCAGTGCCCCTGGGAGCTGATCAAGCCACTCTCAGGGATTAATTGATCTGAAATGGGGAGAGAAGGTGCTCCAAGGTGTGGCTCTTGCTCTTGGGGAGCCCCTCCAGCTCCTGGTGATGGTTGAGTTGGAGCAAACAGAGCTCCAAGGCAGGGCTGGGTCTCACCAGGAGCCCCCCTGGAACACACAGGGTGGACAATTCGCAGCAGGCTCTTTCCTTCTGGCTGCATTGATGATAAAATATTGATCCCCTTCCTACGGGGAAGCAGGCAAAGTTGGGTGTTGTGTTTAATTAAGGGCTTTCAAAGAAGGACTTGTAAGGTGATCAATATTTATTAGGACGGGATAATCTTGTTTTGACTCCTCAGCTTGGTGGGTTTGATGGATGCCAGCAGCAGGGTTAGGGATGGGGAGAAGTGAGATGTGCTTTCCTCTGGGGAGCTGCTTTGACGATAACCCCAAGCCAAGCTCGGCTTTAATGGCAAAATAGATCAGCCCATTTTTCTCCTGTTCCTGCGAGCTCTTCTTTATTCCCCCTCAAAAGGAGGCCTGTGAAGGAAGAATGGAGCGGAGAGGTTACTGATTGCTATCTCCAGCCTTGTCACAAAGGAAGATTTACTAACACAGGGTAAAATAGGAACGACTGCTGTTGAGCGGATTCCATCGGAAGTGCTTTACGGGCAGGGCTGGATGAAAAATGAGGTTTGACTTTTAATGCCAATATAGAATCCATCTGTTTAGGTCCATCTGCCTTTTTTCTTCTTTTTTTTCCCTTCTCCTTTATTCACCCCCTATTGTGTGTGAAGTCTCCTGTGATATGTGAAGTTTCTCCTCAGATTAAAGGCGACTCTTCTCTTTGGGCAGCTCGGGCACAAAGGGGAGGAGGGCTGGAACCGTGTGTGGAGAGCTTGGTCCCTGCAGTGACAGCACTCCGGGGACCCTCTTGAAGAGTCCTCCTCTGGAGTGACTTTAATTCATCCAGAGTTCTGCCTCCTGGCCTGGTTTTGTGCTCCTCAGTGTCTCCATCGGAGCGTCGCTGTCCCAGTTCCTCGCCCAGGCTCAGGGAAGGCTGGTGGAGATGGAGGTTCAGACTGGGATTTTTTTGGTTGATAAAACCCAAACCCAGACAGTTCCTTGTCTAAGCTGTACTCAAAGTTCTCCTGTTTGAGGAAATGTAGGGCCTCCTCAGGTAAAGGTGAAGTGGTGAATAAAATATGAGAAGGGCTCAGCTGCAGGAGAGAGGTGGGCAGAGTTTGTTACCTGCTCCTCAACC
>SWJQ01000360.1:588868-607705 GCA_007252995.1 Zosterops borbonicus
TTTTTTTTTTTTTTTTTTTTTTTTGTTCTGCTTCATCCACTGAGAAGGGCTGAGGGAAGAGGATCTGGATTTGTGTGATGCCTTGGCTGAGGCAGAGCCGTAATCCTCGGGGAAGGAGAGAAGTGCAGACAGCCCTCCTGGTACCAGCACTGCCTGAAAATATTCCCTCCCTCCCCTCTCTTCAGCTCCAAGAGAATTAATTCCAAATTAAACCCTTTGTTTTGCCCAGCAGGAGTGGGCTGGCTGAACTCTGCTAGGAGAGGGTGGCTCGATGGCAGCAGCAGACCTGGGTAATTTGGGTGACAAAGGGTTTTACTCACCAGAAATGCAGTTTTTGGAGTGGAGGAGGCAAAGCTGTGTGTGAATTTGGGTCAGATTCAGCAAACAGTTTCTGCCAAAAAAAACAAAAAAATGAAAAAAAAAAAAAAANGGACTTGTAAGGTGATCAATATTTATTAGGACGGGATAATCTTGTTTTGACTCCTCAGCTTGGTGGGTTTGATGGATGCCAGCAGCAGGGTTAGGGATGGGGAGAAGTGAGATGTGCTTTCCTCTGGGGAGCTGCTTTGACGATAACCCCAAGCCAAGCTCGGCTTTAATGGCAAAATAGATCAGCCCATTTTTCTCCTGTTCCTGCGAGCTCTTCTTTATTCCCCCTCAAAAGGAGGCCTGTGAAGGAAGAATGGAGCGGAGAGGTTACTGATTGCTATCTCCAGCCTTGTCACAAAGGAAGATTTACTAACACAGGGTAAAATAGGAACGACTGCTGTTGAGCGGATTCCATCGGAAGTGCTTTACGGGCAGGGCTGGATGAAAAATGAGGTTTGACTTTTAATGCCAATATAGAATCCATCTGTTTAGGTCCATCTGCCTTTTTTCTTCTTTTTTTTCCCTTCTCCTTTATTCACCCCCTATTGTGTGTGAAGTCTCCTGTGATATGTGAAGTTTCTCCTCAGATTAAAGGCGACTCTTCTCTTTGGGCAGCTCGGGCACAAAGGGGAGGAGGGCTGGAACCGTGTGTGGAGAGCTTGGTCCCTGCAGTGACAGCACTCCGGGGACCCTCTTGAAGAGTCCTCCTCTGGAGTGACTTTAATTCATCCAGAGTTCTGCCTCCTGGCCTGGTTTTGTGCTCCTCAGTGTCTCCATCGGAGCGTCGCTGTCCCAGTTCCTCGCCCAGGCTCAGGGAAGGCTGGTGGAGATGGAGGTTCAGACTGGGATTTTTTTGGTTGATAAAACCCAAACCCAGACAGTTCCTTGTCTAAGCTGTACTCAAAGTTCTCCTGTTTGAGGAAATGTAGGGCCTCCTCAGGTAAAGGTGAAGTGGTGAATAAAATATGAGAAGGGCTCAGCTGCAGGAGAGAGGTGGGCAGAGTTTGTTACCTGCTCCTCAACCCCTGGGCTGTCCCTCACTGATTTATCTCTGTGCCTGAGCATCCTGAGAGCTGCAATGCTTTACCTCCAGCCCAACCATCAATCTCCCCGTGTGGATGGGGATGCTGGGCACTGCCTCACCTGGGGCAGCATCCAGGAGAGGCACTGAACTGCAAACTGAACTTTCCCTTCCAATTCCACACCTGCATTCTGGATTTTTTTTTTTTTTTTTTTTTTTTTTNATTGTTTTTCCAGATAATTAAAATAATTAATTTTATAACTCCCCAAAAAGAAGCGAAGTAAAAATACAGTGAAAAATTAACATTTTCTTCTCACACGGGAGTACCCCACACTGAAAAATAGAGACAAAGCAGTGACGTGCGCCCAGGTAAAACATCTCATTTAACAAAACCTGTTGTTTTTCCCAGGAAAACACCTGCGTGGTTCTGGTGCAGGTGGCCCAGGAGATCCTCCCCCTCGGAGTGGCTGCGGTGTCACTCGCCTGTGAATAGAAATAAAACCAGCAGATGGTGCTGGAGAATGTCCACCCTGGGTCCTGCAGAGCCCACCCCTGCAGGGTGTCCCGGGCTGGGATTTCCATCGGGAACAAGGTCTGCCCGTGCCTGATGGGGAGGAGGATGGGGAGGAGGAGAATTGGGCATCTCCAGGCCTGACAAAGGTCAGTGCCCGCCCAGCTCTGGCTGGAGGTGTGCTTGATGGAGGTGTGCTTGATGGAGGTGTGCTTGATGGAGGTGTGAGGAAGGGGTGAGGAAGGGGTGAGGAAGGGGTGAGGAAGGAGTGAGGAAGGTCTGATGCTGCTCTGCCTTTCCCTGGTGTCTCTCCCTCCCCAGCCCCACTCTGGCTCCTCCCCAGGTGCAGCAGCGCCAGCCAAGAGCATCCCCAGCAATCCACAGGTCCAGGCTGTCAGGAACGCCAGGCTGCCTTTAGGGTGCCTTTTTAGATTTTCAGTGAAGACTTTAGGTTATTTATTGATTTGTTTATTTATTAATAAGATATAATTTATAAATAAATATATAAGATATATAATATCAACATATAAGATGCATAATATGAGATATAGTATAATATATAATATATAATATACAATATATAGTATAAAATATACTATATAAAATATAGTATATATAATATACAATATACTATATACTATATAATATACAATATACTATATAATATATAATATACAATATACTATATACTATATAATATATAATATACAATATATAATATATAATATAATATACATACATAGTATATCTAGTATTATATATAATATAAAGCATATAGTATAGCATATAGCATACAGTATATATACTATATTATATATTATTATATATAATAATATAATTATATGTATATTTTATATATGATATATTATTATAGATCATATATTAAATACGTTATATATTCTTAATATATATTATTATATATAATATATATTATGATATATAATATATATAGTGTGTATCTATATAGTATTTTATATACAGCATATAGTATATGCTATATAGTATATACACACTATATACTATACATTCTATATATACTGTATTATAAATACCACATAATATATTATTTATATTTATATTTATACATATTTTAATATAATATATATTTAAACATATATAGAATATACTATATAATATTTTTATATATGATATATAATATTTATATTTTATACAGTATATATTTTATACAATATATAATATTTATATTTATAGTGTATATATTTTATACAATATATAATAATTTATTTACTTCCTTATTAATTTTCTGGCTGAGGTGACAAAGCAGGAAGGGACAGAGCTGGCTGTGCCCTTGTGTTCACCCACCAGGGCTCACAGGGTCGGTTTGCTTTGTAGGAAAAGCAGATTCCCTGGGCTCTCCTCACTCCTTATTCCCTTCAGGACAAAAGCTGACCTGGGAATGTGTGTGGGTTTGTGCTGGGCACAGCAGAGTCCCCCCAGCTTCACCAGGGCAGCTGAGAGCAGATCCCCATCCCCGTGTCACAGCTCGGTGACAGCAGCCTGGTGACATTCCCCACGCTGACAGTCCGTCATCTCCCAGAGCTGTCTTGCCAGACTGAGAAGCCGCTGATTTTATTTTATTTTATTTTTTTCCCTCTCTCATTTCCAGCACGGGCAGGGAGCTGGGAGCTGTGAGCCGGCTCCCTCCTCTCCCTGGAGTGGGAATTGAGCCCAGAGGAAGCTCAGACATCTGTCCTGGTGCTGAGCCCTGCTCAGGCTGCCAGACTGTTCTGGGGCTGGCACCACCTCTGAGCTCAGGGACACCTGGGGCCGGGGTCCCTGTGGCTGCACAGGAACCCTCAGGGCGTGTTTAAGGATGAAACTCCTCAGGACAGGAGAGTCAGGAGCTCCTGGAGATGAGGAAGGGCCTGGAGCAGCTCCTTGCCCAGGANCGTGTTTAAGGATGAAACTCCTCAGGACAGGAGGGTCAGGAGCTCCTGGAGATGAGGAAAGGCCTGGAGCAGTTCCTTGCCCAGGAAAGGCTGAGGGAGCTGGGGCTGAGGAGATGCTGAGAGGGTCAGCCCTGGGTATCCCTGTGTGTTTCTTGGTGTCCCTCAGTGTCCCTGTGTGTCCCTGTGTGTCCCTGTGTGTCCCCGAGAGTCCCTTTCTGTCCGAGGGTGTCCCTGGGTGTCCCTGTGTGTCCCAGGGTGTCCCTGTGTGTTCCTTGCTGTCCCTCCGTGTCCCTCAGTGTCCCTGGGTGTTCCTGGGACTCCCTCAGTGTGCCTGTCTGTTCCTGAGGTCCCTGGGTGTCCCTGTTGTGATCCTGTGTGTCCCTGTGTGTCCCTGAGAGTCTCTTTCTGTCCCATGATGTACCAGGGTGTCCCTTTCTGTCCCTGGGTGTCCCTGGGTATTCTTGTGTGTCCATGTCTATTCCTGTGTGTCCCTGTCTGTTCCTGTGTGTCCCCAGGTGTCCCTGTTGTGACCCTGTGTGTCCCTGAGAGTCCCTTTCTGTCCCAGGGTGTTCCTGTGTGTCCCTGTGTGCAGGGAGGGTCAGACCATGCCCAGGCTCTGCTCCAGGCCCAGGAATGGCACCAGAGGAAGGTGCAGGAGCTGATGATGCCCAGGAAGCTCCATAAGAGTTTGGACAGGGCTTGGAGCCACTTGTCCTAGTGAAGGGTGTCCCCAAGATGGGCTTTAAGGTCCCTTCCAACCAAAACCATTCCATCATCCTGTGATTTCACCAGAGTTTGGAGCTGATCTCTTTTTCAGTTTTGCTGTCTCAGAGCAGAGCTGGGGCTCACACCTGTAACCCTCAGCCTCTCACCTGTAACCCTCAGCCTCCCACCTGTAAACCTCAGCCTCCCACCTGTAAACCTCAGCCTCCCACCTGTAAACCTCAGCCTCTGTGTTCCTGCTGCAGCAAAGTCTCTTGTCTTGGCTTTTCTAGGAAGCTTGGAGTGGCCTCATTTGCTATTCCCACACACCTGCTCTGCTGCGGCCTGGCATTAATCTCCTGGAAGGCTCAGGTTTCCCCCTTTCCCCACTTGCTGCATGGGCAGCCAGCAAAGAGACAACTAAATGAGCACTGGTACACAGCAAATTGCAGCTTCCAGGGCTACCTGGTAATTGTTTTCTTGCTAAAAAATAGATGATGCATCTTTCAGTTAAGGGAAATAACAGTCTGAGAACGTTGGGAGGTGGCTCCAGCCCCATCAGAGTGGAAATATGTGGGAATATATGACAGTTATGGTCACACAGGGTGCAGAGGGCTGTGCTTTGGGAGAACTTCACCCTGGATCCCCCCAAATTCTCCAGGTCTTGTTCCAGCACAAAGAACTCCCCTCATTTGTCAGCAGAGTGTGATGGCCACTGGCCAGAGCCGCCAGCAAAGCTGTAAATGCTCTGCTGGGGCTGCAATGTGTGGGCAGAAAGGGGCATTTTTAAGGCTCTTCCCGAAGTAAGATGGAAATTAAAAAGATATTTTTGTCCCAAGGCCAGCCCCTGAGTAAGTGTAATTTGGCTCTGACGACTCTGGAGGAGCAGTGCCAGTTTCTACAGCTGAAGACCCATCTATGATATTAAGAGAAAACAAATCTCATTTATTCTGTGTCCTTGTTGGCATCACAATCCAGCTATTAAAAAAAATGAACACATTGCAGAGCAGTCCTGCCATCATGAAGTGAGTACACACCAGGGCAGTTAAAATGAACAGAAAGGATTGTTTGTTTTAATTTATTTTTTTTAATATATATATTTTTTGGCCTTGAGGGGTTTTGTTTCCACATTCACTTTGTAAACACAAAGGTGAAGGAAGCCTCCTGCTGCTGGAGTGCAAGAGTAAGGAGGGAAGAAATGCTTTCCAAAAAAAGCATCACATTGTGAGGTTGAGAGTCCTGATTTTNTTTTTAAATATATATTTTTTTTGGCCTTGAGGGGTTTTGTTCCCACATTCACTTTGTAAACACAAAGGTGAAGGAACCTTCCTGCTGCTGGAGTGCAAGAGTAGGGGAGGGAAGAAATGCTTTCCAAAAAAAGCATCACATTGTGAGGTTGAGAGTCCTGATTTTTTGTGGAATGGTTTGGGTTGGAAGGACTTTAAAGATTATCCAGATTATCCATGGGCAGGGACACTTCCACTATCCCAGGCTGATCCAAGCCCTGTCCAACCTCACCTTGGACACTCCCAGAGATGAGACAGCCACCATTTCTCTGGGAAATCCATCCCACAGAAATTCAGGGAGGAATTTCCCAGGAGAAACAAGGCAGAACCAGAATTTCTCTGGCAGCCTCTTCTCCTTGTCCCCCCAACCCAAACCTGCTCCCTGCAGCTCTGCTGGGGTCACCCACACCAGGCAGGGCTCCTCACCAGCCTTGGAATTAATTGTTATTTCTCAAGTGCTATAAAATTCTCAGATAAAACCCGCCAGAACCTTCTCTAGGTTTGATTTATTTTTTTTTTCTCACCCACTTCAACATGAGGAGGGCGAGTGAGTCAAATTCTTGTCAAGGTCTGGGTGAGAACAGGGGGCTCAGCTGGGCCCAGGAGCCACAAACCAACACACAGAGCGTTTGCTTCTACCCCTTGTCAGCTCAGTAACAGCTAATTTACAGCTCGCTCCTAAAGAGGGGATTTTAATAGCGTTTTCTTTCAAAAGTGTTACTTATAAATGTGCTGTAGCCGGTGTAAAAGTGTCTGCAGGCACAGAAATCATCATCACCAGTGACTGCTAAAGACTGATACAAAGAGAGAGGAAATTTATACTCTCTCCAAAGTGGGAACCAGACTGTAAATTGAATTTTGTCAATAAAAATGGAAATGGTTCCCGTTTTCCTTGTCTTAACTGCACAGGGAAATCTGGTATCATGTCACTGGTGTGGCAAGAGAAAATTCCAGGTCCTGCCCTGTCTGTGGCTGAGGGACCTCAGTGTTAAGAGATTTGTTGTCAGCTCTTCAGGCCAGGGGTGGAAATAATGGAAAACCTTTAGGAACAGAGTCTGGAAGGAGACAATTGCATTGAAGGATCTCAGAAAGACATTATGGACAATTCACCTTCCTGGAAATGTGTGCGTGCTGGAGGAAGCAACACAACCATCAGATTTTGCTCCATGCAAGTGAAATTTCAGGTGAAATTCCATGTTCTGGTGCCCATGGAAATTCCCATTCCAGTCCTGATGGTCCTGGAGCTCCACTCCCCTGCTCTGCTCCTCAGGTACTCTGTGTAAATTGTGTCACCTCACTTTTGGTGCACTTAGAGGGGGCTGTGATGGGGAGATGTTGTCCTGGGTTTGGATTTTCCTGTCTGCCTGTGGACACTGCACCTCCGCAGCTCATCTGCCCCTTGGAGAAACAGTTCCTTGATTAGGAACCAGTGGCACTGGAGTCATGGATCTCTCCCGTGTCCCTCCAGCTCATGGTTTTGGCTTTAAATGCCTCTTGGATGGAAGGATTTGCACCTCAGTGTTTGCAGAATGGCTCTGCAGCCATCACCTGCTGGTGTTGGGAGGTGAGAGCCCTCCTGGACTCAGCTGGGGGAATGCTCAGGGCCAGGGAGAAGCTGCATCAGGAAAGAGAGCGAGTTCTTTGGGAATTGTGGGTTGAAAGGGACCTTAAAGATCACCCAGTGCACTCCTGCCATGGGCAGGGACACCTTCCACTGTCCCAGGCTGCTCCAAGCCCTGGTTTTGGACACTTCATGGGATGGGGCAACCACAGGTTCCCTGTACCAGGGCCTCCCCATCCTGACAGAGAAAAAATTCTTTCCCAAAATCCCACCTAAACCCCTCTCTGGCAGTGGAAATCCATTCCCCCTTGCCCTGTCACTCCAAGCCCTCACAAATTGTCTCTCCCCATGTTTCTTGTTGGCTCCTTCAGGTCCTGGAAGTCACAATTAAGTCACCTCAGAGCCTTCTGTTCTCCAGGAACAATCCCAGCTCTCCCAGCCTTTCCTGATGGCAGAGCTGCTCCATCCCTGTGATCACCTTGGTGTCCCTCCTCAGGGATCCTGGGCTGCGACCCTGCCATGGCCAGAGACACTTTTCCCTATCCCAGGTCACTCCAAACCCTGGCTTTGGACACCTTTTCCTATCCCAGGTTGCTCCAAGCCCTGTCCAGCCTGGCCTTGGACACTTCCAGGGATCCAGGGGCAGTCACAGCTTCTCTGGGCACCCTGTGCCAGGGCTTCACCACCCTGATAGGGAACAATTCCTTCCCAAAATCCGACCTAAACACCTCTCTGGCAGTGGGAAACCATTCCCTGTGTCCNAATCTGACCTAAACCCCTCTCTGACAGTGGGAAACCATTCCCTGTGTCCTGTCACTCCAAGCCCTGTGATCACCTTGGTGTCCCTCCTCAGGGATCCTGGGCTGTGACCCTGCCCTCCCACCACACTGAAATTTTGGGATTTATTCCCCTCTTCCCATTTGGAGTTTATTCCCCTCTGCAGTGAGTTTTACAGAGCCCAGGCTTTGGCTCCAAGCCCACGAGTTAAACCCAGCCCGTGGTGTTGTGGACAGCTCTGCTTTATCAGAGCAGTGTCAGGCTTCCCCCGGCTGTGACTGCTATCAGTAATTAGCACACCCCACCGAGCTGCTGCTCCACAGAAATGCTGCTTTGTCATCAAAGTACAGTAGCTTGTAACTAATTACATCCCCCTGCTTTATCTGGGCCCGTTCTTCCTTTTTAAATACACTTAATAACTCTGCCTTTGAAGGTTCCAGGAATAAAAATAACCACTTCAAATAATCTCCTGGAGACACATGCCACGTTAGGTGTAGAGCTGGAGTAGGCACCTCGGATTATCTGAGCAGAACAAGAGGCCTGGGTCCCTGCTGGGCTGGGATGGAGAGCTGGAGGTCTGGAGAGCTCTGCAGAGCCAGAGTTTGTGTTTTCCAGGAGTCCCGTGCTGGACTTTTACAACAATCTTTGCCATTGTTGTTAAAGATGTGAGGAAGGACAAGGGGACCGTGCCAAAAGAGCTGTGATTTCACTGGGCAGTGATTGGGTGGAAAGGCTAAAAAATACAAAAAATTCAGCCTAGTCCCTCCTCCGTGACCTGAACCCATCCACTTCTCCTCCTAAATCATGTTTGGACGTTCCCAGTGGCACTGGATCCACAGCCCTGTCTTCTGTCATCCTCTCCCTGACCCCTTCAAAAGAAGGACCAAAGAAAACATTTTGTTTTCCTGATCTTGGAAGTTCCTGTGGGATGGGAAACACCTTTGCAGAGGGAAGGGCTGCTGAGCACGGTGTGGGAGCTGGGCTGGGAGTCAGTGGGGAGCCAGGATTCATGGAGCTGGAGCCAGCAAGTTCCCAGTGGTTTATTTAAAACCCCTCTGCTGTCACTGAAGCCATTCTGCGAGGTCTGGGTGCCATAATGAGGCACTAAAATATCCCGTAGGGCAGGATCAATTTTTGTTATGGCCGAGTATTTTTGGTGTGTATTTTTTATTATTACCTAATTTCTTCCTGTACAGCGAGCCCATAAACTCCAACGATGCTTGGGATAGATGGGAATGTGCCAGGCCCTGACAGCAGTTTCTGTGTCTTTGAGCTATGGGAAAAAAAAAAAAAAAAGCCAGGAAATTCAAAAGCAATCCATGGCAGGACCTTGACAGGAGAGAGGAGCAGAGCAGAGAGAGGGGGCTCCTCATCCCAAAATAATCCAAGCAAAAGGAACAGGCAATGCCGTGAAAATGTCATGGCCACAAAGCACCGAGGAGGAAATCAACTTTAAGAGGCAGCAGAAGGCGAGTAGATTATGGCACTTCTAAATTAAAGGTGTTTGGGGGATTCCTGGAGGGAAGAGGCTGGGAGTTGGAAGGAATTAATTCTGGAGAGAAGGACTGCACTGGTGAATCTCCTGCCCATGAAACCTGTCCTGCACTGCCCTCAGAGTGGGGACAGCAGTGCTGGGGGCCTCTTTGCTCCCAGGGGCAGGATCAGCACTCCCAGTCCAGCATTTCCCCCCTTCTTTCCCTCCTAACTGCAGCTCCAGGTGTGTGTGGTCCTGCCTGATGCTGAGGCTCAGGGATGGAGCCAGGGGCAGGTGGCTTTCAGGGCATCATTGGCTGCCAAATTGACAGTGGTGCTTTGTCTCATTTGAAATGAAAATGCAGAGGAGGGGAGAGCTGTGAGCGTGAAGTGGAGAGAGAGTGCCAGGATTTCAGAGGACTTTGTTCTCTGAGGGCCTGTCTTTTATTCAGGGTAAAATTCAGGATCAGTCCCAGGACTGGAGCACGGCTCCCTGTCTGTGGTGTGAACTGGGAGCAGCTTTAATTGAGCCATTGTGGATTTGTGTCCGACCCAACCCCGCAAGAGTCACTCCACATTTGCATCTCGGCTCTGCCAGCCTGGACCATCTCCAAGACGCTTCCTTGGCTTTGCTGAATCGTTTTTCTTCAGCCATTTCAAGTGCAATTATTAATGGATACCTCTGGAGAAAACAAAATGAGCAAATTCAGTGCTCGTGGAGAATCGGAAAGTCAGCACAAGGATTGAGCTGGGCTGAGGTTCCCTCTCCTTCCTGCAGCTCCTGCTCTGCCACCAGCTCCACAAAGTCCATCCCCAAGGATCCTTTGCAGTGCTCCTCCCAGTCTCTCCCCCTGTGGCTGTGCTGTCACCTCCTCCTTGGCTCTGAGGGTGACAAAGCCATCGCTGAAGCCTCACTGAGCACAAGAGAGGTGACCACAGCTCATGGGCAGCCCCCAGCAGCATACCCTCACTGTCTGTGAATTCTCACCTGCATCAAACCCTAAAAATTCTGCCTGGAGTGATTTCCAGTGCCCCCAAAGAGCCCTGTCCATCCCAGGTTTGTCTGCTCTGCCTCGAGAGCAGGAGGAGTGAGGTGTGTCAGTTCCCAGCTCTAGACAGACTCCACGATTTGCACAATTTGCCACCAAAAAACAGAGGTTGTTTTGTCACCACTCCCATATGGTGGCTCATTCAGCTGTGCCAGGCCACAATTAATTATTGGAGGCTGCTGTTTATCTGTCAGAGCACTGTAAGGAGAAGTTTGGGCTGCATTGTTTGTTTAATCTATAGTGGCTTTTGTTTGCTTCAGAACAGCCGATATCTTTTCAATTTTTTACCTTTTTCTTATCTTACCCCTTTCTAAAGCTTTAACTCCTATAATCCAAATGGTCTCTTTCCTTTCATTGCTGCTGATCAGTTATCACAGAGCCAGAAAATCATGGAATGGTTTGGGTTGGGAGGGACCTTAAAGATGATCAGATCCCATCCCTGCCATGGGCAGAGACACTTCCACTGTCCCAGGCTGCTCCAAACCCTGTCCTTGGACACCCCCAGGGATCCAGGGGCAGCCACGGCCTCACAGGGAAGAATTTTTTCCTGATGTCTCATCTCAACCTCTTCTCAGTGTGAAGCCATTCCCCCTTGTCCCGTCACCACATGCTCTTGGAATTATTGTCCGTGGGGGAGTCACTTGTCTCAGGTGGAAGATGTGATTCCCAGATTCCCAGACTCTCAGCTGGGCTGGGAATGTTCTTGAGGGCTGGGAATGTTCACAAGAGCTCATCCCTGCTCCTCATCATCTGCAGGATCAGTGAGGAGTGAAAGCCAGGGAATAAACCCTCCCTGGAGTGACTCAGCCCTGAGTCAGTGTCTGGCTGGCTCCTGGGGACACATCCTGACTAAACTCCTCAGCGAGATGCCCGTGGGCAGGAACGTGGCAGGGAAATGCATCTTGCCAGGGTTCTGGCTCTGGGGACAGGAGGAGCAGCAGAATGAAGGGCTGAATCCCTCTGGTGAGGTATCAGAGCTCAGCAGAGCTGCCCAGCACCGTCACCCACCCCAGAGGTGGCACCGAGGTGTCACCTGCCCCTCTCCACAGCAGAAAAGGGAGGTTGGAATGTTCTCAGACCTTTCCCAGATCTTGCCAGGGGAAACCATCCCCCACCACAGCCTTCTTGTCCCCTGTCGTGGTTTGAAAGCAAAACAAGTGTGAGAGGCTCCAAGTCAGAAATACAATTTAAGAAGAAGAAAGGAAAAAAGGTAAAGTAAAATAAAATTTAATAAAATTTAATAAAATAAAATGAAATAAAATAAAATAAAATAATAAAATAAAATAATACAAAAGAGCACTGACAGAGTCAGAACACACCCTGAGCAGGGTGGGGGGAGCAGTCCAGGTGAGGGGCTCTTCCTGAAGCAGTGATCCCACAGAAAGGTCTGGGAGCTCTGCTCCTCTGGGAATCCAGTGGCTCAGGGCTGCTTGTCCTGTCCCAAATCCCAGATTCTCTCCAGGTGGGAATGCTTGGCTCCTCCCCCTGGGCATTGGGAGCATCTCCCAATGGGATGAGGAGTCGTGCAGTGGCTCCTTGATGGCCCATTAAACAGAGAGAGCTCCTGGAGGGAGTTCCCTGTGAGTCCTGGGCAAGGCATTGATGGGCCATGAGCAGAAGAGCCCAAAGGAGGGGCCTGGGAAAACACTGCCCCACCTGGTTCCAGCAGCTCATGGGGATGGGGATGGAATAAATACTGTGTGCACATCCTACACTGCAACCCAGGACATCCCCAAAAAGCACCTCCTCCCACTCTGGGGCCTCTGTGGTGTTTGCCAATCACTTGAGGGGCTGTGACACTGTTTTACACCACAACGACACAGACTCTGAGATTCAGAAGGCTGAAAATGACTCCTTTATTTTTGGGATGTGTCTCCCTTTTATCCCGTTTCACACAGACCAATTGGATTGGGACACAAAGACAAACCTCTTCAATCCCATTGGTCAGAGCAGAGGGACAGCAAGGAGAAGTCCCTCCTGGGGAAAGGAATGAATAACAAAGTTACAGTTACAAAAACATTTCTCCTGTTTACAGAAAATTCTCTGGGAAAAGAATTTCAGAAAACCAAAACACCTCAGACACAGAACCAGGGCTACAGGGCAGTGCCAGGTGTCCTTGTGGCTGCTGCACTCTCCACAGGCAGGTAAANGCAGTGCCAGGTGTACTTGTGGCTGCTGCACTCTCCACAGGCAGGTAAAGCTCCTCTCAGCAAAGCTCTGGCTGCGTTGGCCAGGTGGCAGCTGCTCCAGAGGAAACAGATGTTTTGTTCCAGGAGCTGAGGAGCTCTCACAGCTTTGTCAGATCCTGGGGAGCAGAGAGCTGAGGTCAGCACTGAGCCTGGGCCTCCAGGCTGATTTTATCGTGGGTGTTTGTCAGAGCGGGGGAGAGTTGGGGAAAATATTTCCAGGGGGAGGGAAGTGTTTGTGAGTGTTGGCCAGGCGTGAAAGCCCTGCGGGGACTTGGCTGGGTCTGCAGCTCCCTGCTGTCAGCTTCTCCTGAAGCCTGAGAGCCATAAATGTTCATTCCCAGAAGTTTCTTGGGAAGAGGCTCCCTGGTGGTGGCTGGGGACGGTGTTTTGGGTGCCAGGCTCACCAAATCCTGCTGCAGGGGCTGGGGTGTGCAGGTGCCAGCAGGAAAAACAGGACTGGGGGATTTCCCCCTTCTCCACCAAGAGTAGGTTCCCCCCTCCTTTGCTTTTGGGGTTGGTCACCCCTCAGTTACACCCAAGCTCCTGCAGACACTTTTAAAATCCTAATAAAACAATTCCACACAAGACCTGTCCCAAAATCTTTGCTTGGCAGCAGAGTCAGACTCTCCACTTGATTCCCAAGTGTTCTGCTTGCCAAAGCTTGATGTCAAGACTCGGAAGTTGAAACTAATTATCTGCGTGTGGATTTTGCTTAGCTCAGGTCTTTATTTCCTCCTTTGATTCCAGCTGCAGTGGAGCCTTCCATGCAGGATACTAATTCCACTTCCAGCCAGCTCCTTTTATCCTGGAGACTCCAGTGCCAGGCACCTCAGGGCAAACTGGGTGGCCACAGGCTGGGAACAGGCAGAGTGTGTTCAAAGGCAGGGAAAACATTTCATCTCTTCAAAGCCAGCTGCAGTCCCAACTGCTGGGCTTTGGAGTGGCTCTCATAAAAACGGAGGGTATTTAATTACCAAAAGTTTGGTTGTTTTTTTTTTTAAATAACTGTTCTAAACAGCCCTGAAGGGGTTTGGGCTCAGGTTTGCTGTGTCCCCTCCCCAGCACTGGGAATGCCATGGATGTGCTGTTTCTGCCTGACTCAGAGCAGGGGGATTTCTGTCTTTATGGGACACTTGGCATCATTCCTTCTGAGGGGAAAAGTGGGATTTTTCCCAAAAAAAAAAAAAAAAAAAAAAGATGGTCAGCTAAGTGTTCCTTGTGATCCCAACCTCCTGATCCTGATCCCAACCCAAGCACAGGGTAACTCACTCAAGGAGACTTTGCCTTCTCCCTCTGTAATCAGAACATCTTTTCAACACTGAAATATGAAGTTTTCCATCTCGTCCCAAACTTTGATTGTTCGAATCAGCAACTCTGCCTGTCCTTGTTCTCTGCACAAATATCCATCACCATTTAAATCTTTTTAATGCTTGGAAAAGTCACTTTCTTCTGGAAGGCAGGACCCTGCATTCTGCTGGACAGGGTGGCTGATGTTTTCTGGGATGTCGTGGCACAGCCAGTGTGGAATACGAGGGTTTGGTCAAGTTTCAGGGCTGTTTAAAGGTGTTGTGGTTTTTATTGTCTGTTCTGGCCTTGAACGTTGGGATTTCCATCAGCTTTGTGAGTCTGTTGATTCTGTAGGACTTGTGTCCCACAAATTCAGCAAGATGGTTTATGAGACCATGAAAACTTTTCCATCCATGGCATCCTGCAGCTCAGAGAACTTCATTTCTACTTCTTTTTTTTTTTTTCCATTTTATTTTGGAAAAGGCCTCTCCTCCCCTTGGTTTTAAAGCTGGGTGGGGACTGAGCAGTGGGGGAAAAGTGCCATCTGCTTATTTTATATTTTCTGCAGAAGCCCAGGAACAGCCCATGAGGCTCAGTGAGGTCTCCCAGAGCACCTGGGGTGTCCAGCAGCACCCAAACCCTCCTGTCTGAGCTGCAGCCACCACCAGAGCCCTGCCCTGGGACCCCTGAAGGGACAGATGAAGCCATGAGCAAACACTCCCAGGTGAGAGGAGCAGCAGCCCCAGCTCAGGCAGGCTGATCTTTATGATAAATGTTATTTAAATTGCTGTGTTTCAGCTGCTGTGGGAGCTGCACACCTCAGCCTGGCGTGCTAAATATACCTTATTAATTGCCTTGCTCTTTCCACGCACCGGAGGCTGCTGAAATACGCCGGGAACGTTTATTCCTTGAGGTTTTGGGGTTTATTGAAATATTCCAGCTCTTAATGGCTCCTCTGCTTGGGATCAGGCTGGACCTGACTGCAATTGGTGGGTTTCCCTCCCCACAGCACAGCAGAGAGGTCCCAGCATCTCCATCCCAGCCCAACGTGCTCATACAGAGCAGCATCATTGGCCTGGAGGAGTAAACACCTTCTGGGACCGTTTAGCGCTGATATTTCTCTGTAGTGCTGCACTATCTGAAGGCTGCAGCTGGGATTGCTCTGTGCAGAGGCAGCAGCAGCCCCCCAAAGTGCAGTTTGCAGCCTGAGCAGGCAATCAGCCTGTGGCAGGGCACAGCTCCAAGGCAGGGCACCAACCGAGACCATCTCCAGGTCACAGCTGGACTCGCTTCAGGAAGCACCAGGGATGGAGCTCAGGCCCATTTTCTTGCTGATCACCTCAGCTGCAAGGCTGGAGCAGCTGGGCTGGAGCTGCTGCTGCTTTCAGGCAGCTCAGCATTCACTCAAAAAGAGAGATTTTTGCTCTAGAAACCCCTCTGCCTTGGGTCCTGAATGGAGCACGGCTTGAGAACTTTCATTTTCTGGGCCTCTGTGGATCCACTAAAAGGGGCTTTCAAAGGGGAGTGGGAACTTCTCCAGTGTTCTTTTAAAAATGCCAATGTGCATCTGCAGTGCTGCAGGAAAGAAAAAGCTGGAAGAGCTTTTCTTTCTTATGGGAACAACCCTATGCTGGAAGAAAGTCACAGAATCATGGAATGTCCTGGGCTGGAAGGGAATCACTGAGTCCAACCCCTGGCCCTGCACAGACACCCCAAAATCCCACCCTGTGCATCCCTGGGAGTCTTGTCCAAGCCCTCCTGGAGCTCTGGCAGCCTTGGGAATGGGACATTTCACCCTCTGGGGTCAGAACCTTTCCCTAAATCCACCCTGAACCCTCTCCTGACACATCTTCACAATTCCAGCCCATATCCCCAACTCGAAGCCTTCTGGGAGCTTCACTTGGAGCAGGAAAACAACCCTNAATGGGACATTTCACCCTCTGGGGTCAGAACCTTTCCCTAAATCCACCCTGAACCCTCTCCTGACACATCTTCACAATTCCAGCCCATATCCCCAACTCGAAGCCTTCTGGGAGCTTCACTTGGAGCAGGAAAACAACCCTTCAGCTCCAAATATCCTGTTTTTTTTATGGAGAGCCTCTTCCTATTTTTACAGCCCTGTTTGTTTTTGCTGTAAAAGCTGGTGCAGCACCTGGCACAGCAGTGTTAGTTCCACACTCTGGGTTCAGCCAAGCCCTCTGCTCCCTTCCAATGCTGCAGTGCTTTGGGAGCTGTGCCCTGGGGCTGTGAGCAGAGTCCTGCCATGGGATAAAGTCCCAGAAACTCATCCTGCTGTCAACCTGTGGATCTGCAGCACCTCAGCCGTGTTTGAACACCCAATTCCTCCAGGCGGTTCCCTGGATGCTGTTTTGGGAAGGGAAACACAACAGCGATCACCAGGCAACACGCTGCTGTATTATTCATGCCCCCGTGGCTGAGAGTGATTGAGATGGGGAAAGGGAGGAGAAAAACCCTGCAAGATTCATTAGGGCTTCAACACCCTCGAGGGGTTTGGGATATTGTGGTTTTAATGGGAGTCGATGGGTCTTTGCTGCTTGTAGTGGATGGAAGGGCTGCAGTTCCTGCTGGGCAGGGCAGGATCACCCAGGCACAGCTGAGGAGCCCTGAGAGTGAGCTCTGGTTGTGACTCTGTGGCCTCGGTGTCACTTCACTCTCATGTCCCATCTGCTGAGGACACGGAGCGTGGGACAGAGGTTTTCCTGCAGTTCCTGGCACGTCCCAGCCCTGCCTGCAGCACTTGCTGCAATCCTTCCGTGGAAATTCATAGGAATTGTTGTAACCTGGTTCAGCAGGTTCATGGTGAGGCCTGAAGTTTTAACTTCCATATTTTCCAGATATACTGGAAATATATATATACTTTGTACTGCTTTAGTACGTAACTCTGAACTTCATATAGTGGTAGCAAGTTCACTTCACATTTTAATCAGAACAATCCTTGTCCAGCCCAAGGGCACCGTTGAAGCTTCAGGGCCAAAAAGTGCAAATAACAGTGAACTGAGGGGAGCAAACTGGGAGGATGGGACTGCATCACCTGAAGCTGTAATTAGACATTTAACCTCAATATGGAAATGGACCAAAACTTATAAAAGTGGGAAAACTCAAGACACACTGTCCATCTTGTGTCCACCTTGGGTGTAGCCCTGGCCAGGCTCTTGTCCTGCCCAAGGTGTATCCTTGAAAACCTTTTAATAAATACCCACTTTATTCTCTGGCTCTGTCCAGCCTCTGTTCCAGGTCACCTCTCAAGGCACCAACAGTACAAGCACAACTCCTCAGCTTCAGGCAGTGATTCAGGTGTTGGATGGGGTTTGGAGCATTGCTTTGGTTTTCAGAGCTTTGGTGTTCCCCTGGTCTGCAGATCCCAATCTATCCCAGGGATTTATAGGCTTCATTATCACAGGACCTGCCATCCCGTGTGTTTATCCTTGCCCTGACTATTGATTATTAAGAATAGATTTTTTTTATCCTTTGCAGGAGGCAGGGAGAGGGCAAAGTCAATGCAGACTCTTCAGTGGCTTCTCAATGAGGAGCTTAAGGTGGAGCCCCACTCCTGCATCTTCCAGAGCTCTGCAGACACTGAATCATTCTCCTGTATGGGGATCACTGTGGAATTACTGAATCTTCAGGTGCAAGTCCTGTGGCCTCAATGAACAGAAATAGTTTTCCTGGGGCTTTTTTCCAGAAATCCTGCCCTTTAAAGGGCCACTGTTTGTCTTCCCTGCTCTTTTCCCATTCTCCAGCCTGGCTGATACCAGTTTTGGTGTGACACCCCACAAACACAGAGGTGGCCATGGGTGGATGAGGTTCTTTGAAGAGGAATCTTCAGTTTTCCAGTTCTGGGCTCCTCAGGACAGGAGGGACAATGAGCTCCTGGAATGAGTCCAGCAAGGGATGAAAGATGAGGGACCTGGAGCATCTCCCTGCCTTTCCTGGGCAGGATTGGCAGTGAAGAGCCTGCTGGAGCCCATAAAGCTCGACAGTAAGTAAAGGATGAGCAGGCTGAGCTGATACAGTCTAATTAACTTCCGTTCAGGCTCTTTGTTTGCTGTGCTCAAGCCTGGTTTCTTCCAGATTTAAATTGATTATGAAAATCAGCACAATGACAAAACGCTGCTTTTGAAATCAGACTTTTCACAGTAAATGGTTATTTGTTTTCCTGCTCAAAAATATTGGCTTATCCTCAGTGATAGAATTCTCTCTCTCCCCTCTTCCCCCTTCACTCCTGCCTGATTTGTGTGTGTAGTTTAATTAAAGTCATACAGTCCTTCCACAGCTTGGTCCGTCTCTGCTGCTAGCCTTGTGTTTGATTTATACACAGCATTCCAGTGAAACTGCCTGGAAAAATTAAATAGACATGAATCAACTTGCCACAGGCTTTTGAAATCCAGCATTACGCAGCAAACTCCCCGTGGACATCTCCTTTCAGCCTGGTGCAGGAGAAATGTTCCTGTGAGCTCAGAGGGACACAGGGAAGGCACAGTCATTAGGTTTGAGGGTTGTAATTGGAGCTGTTTGCCAAATGATAGCTCAGGAGCCAGGAAGCCCTTGGATTCACTACTTAGGATTATATAATTATATGATTATTAAAAAGAAAATATATAAAAAAGGAAAAGCAAAGCTACTTGGGTTATTAGGCTCCAGGGGTTTGGGGTTTTTTTGTTGTTTTTTTTTTTTTTTTTTT